>PVKB01000978.1:158892-263241 GCA_004027205.1 Ctenodactylus gundi
GCTTTGGCCCTAGGAACTTACTGTGTGGCTATTAGCTTCAAAGTGCTGCAGCCCTAGATTCTTCATCTGTACAAAGGAGATCAAAATGGTGCCTATCTCAACATCAGTATTAAATGAAATAATGGAAGCAAATGATATAAGCGCTTAGCAAATGCTTACTGAGTTCAATTCGCCAGCACCACACAACACATAAGCCGGGCGTGGTGGCACACACCTGTAATCCCAGCACTCGGGAGGCTGAGACAGGAGGATTGCTGTAAGTCCAAGGCCAGCCTGGGCTCCACTGTGAGTTCAGGACCAGCCTGGGCTATAGAGCAAGACCCTGTTTCAAAAAACAAACAAAAAATATTGAGCTGGGCCCCTTGGCACTGTAATCCCAGTACTTTGGGAGGCTGAGGCAAGAGGATCACAAATTTGAGCCCAACCTGACCAACTTAATGACTGAGTATGACCTTGTCTCAAAACCAAAACTGAAAAGTGGGCTGGGGATGTAACTCAGTGTGAGGACCCTGGGTTCATTCTCTAATACCCCAATAAACAAACAAACAAATTGAAGTCAAAGTTTTAAACCCATTTTGATAGCATAATTATTATCTGGCCAGATGTTTAAGAAGCTTTTTCAATCTAGGGAAACAGACATTTTTACTAACATAGCAGTTAGCTCACCATGTACACCTCATTTGAATATGATTTAGCACCAGAAAGTCCCTATGCTTAAAAATATCTCTCCATTTACCAAGTTACATTCACATACTGCATCTTTTAAGATGCAGTAACTGCTTAAAATCCATGGCCAGAAGAATATACGGGTTTGGGTTGGATTGACAGGGGAAAGTGTGGTTTATAAAAAGTTAGTATATATAAATTCCTTTTAAAAATAAGTTTAGCCTGGCATGATCATGCATATCTGTAATCCCAACTCTGGGAGGCAGAAGCAGGAGGCTCACTATTGAGCCCAGCCTGGTGCAAAGACCCTGGGTACAATCACATAATTCAAAAACAAAACCACCACGGTGCACTCCTGTGCTCCTAGCCACCTGATGGGCTGAGGCAGGACTGCAAGTTCAGGAACAGGTTGGGCAATTTAGTAATTTGGCCAGACCCTGTCACACTGGTTCAATCTTAAGTGCCACCAAACCAACCAACCTGCAGGCCTGCGCGGTGGGAGGCTGAGGCGGGAGGATCTTAAGTTTGAGCAATATATATGTACACACACACACACACACACACACACACACACTTCTGTTTTCACATCCGCAGAAAGGCACAAACTGCGTATACAGGCATGGGATTTTGGACCACTTAGCCCAGAATTATTCATGTTAATGTTCGTGCTCACTTTAAAGCATTCTTTGAATTACTTACACAATTGCTACGTAGAAAAAAAAATTAGGCTTTTCCCCTTCCTCGCAGGTAGCTGGCAAAATTGAGTGGCACTTCTGTCCTCTCCTGTTTTCACTCACAGATGACCCAGAACAAGTGATCTGGGGGCGACTCTCCTCTCACCCAACTTACTCGGACTTGTAAGTTTCGAGGATCTGAGCTGGGTAGAAAATACAAAAAACCACACAGCTTCCTTTGCCCTAAGGATACCTGGCGGGGCGGGTGGAGACGTTCACAGTAATGATAATACGAGCTGAAGAACGAAGACCCGAGGGAAGGCGAGGGGAGCGACCCCCTGATCCGTGTGTGAGAACCGGCGGTGTGACCGGGCCGGGCGGAGGCGGGCGGCGCGGGGCTGGCCGCGGACGCGTCGGGCAGCTTAGGGCCCCACTCCACCCAAAACTCTCCGGGTGGACCCCAGGGCGGGGCTGCTGCCCCACAGGGCAGTCGTCGGGGCCGCGCCTCCACAGTCCCCAGGCGGCCGAGGCCGTGGACGCGCCAGCGGAAGGGCAGCGGGGAGCCACGGCAGTTATTCCCGACATGCTCCTCCCGCAGGATTCAAACCCTCGGCAGCGTCACCTCCCCGCCTGCCTGCGGCCTGCCCCAGCAACAGGCGGCGGTCCGCTCCTCACTGGCCAGGCCCGCGCCGCCGCGCTCTGATTGGCCGCACGGCCCCCCGGCCCCGCCCCTGCCTCCATTTTGTCGGTAGAGCTAGAAGGAAACGGGGCAGAGACGCAGGGGAGATCAGCCGCTGGGTCTTCGGTGCGCCGGGTCTTTGTTCAACCCTTGCTTCTTTGCTTCCTAGAAGAAGGGAGGCTCCGGAGTCGAGTGGGAGCTGCAGACGCCGCCGTCCGAGCGGAAGTCGGTGAGCGGCGGCGGGGCGGCCATGTTGGCGGCCGCGGCCCTATTGTTGGGGGCGGCGGGGAGGAGAGCCGGGGTTGTAGGCGGGCGGCGGCGGCGCGGGGTCCGAGTTCCCGGGACGGCGGCCGCCGGCCCTCCGAGCTCGAGTCGGAAGTCACAGTTCGCGTTGCTTACTAACGCTGTGCGGAGGGAAGGGGCATCCCTCTTGGCTAACTTGGTGTTTCCGGAACATGAGTTGAAATCCTGACTCCCTCGCACAGTCAGATGGGAGGCGTCTGACTTAAGGTCTTGATGAGACCCGAGTTAGGGGGAGCCACACCGAAGGAAGCACTTTCCACGATATGGACAGTATTGGAAGGGAAAGCTGTGTGTTAAAATGGTAATGTTGTCTTAAAGATTGGGAAATTGTTGGAAGTCTAAGGCCACGGCCTCCAGGAAAAGAGTTTCAAGTTAAAATTTCCGGTTTGACTGTAAAGGCCGACGCTTCCCTAGTTTGGCTTAACATGTTGCAAAGCACTGGAGAATCTGAAAGGTCTTTTCTAGGACGAAGAAACATTTGTGGTACTTCTGTATAACTATTCCAAATTTCTCGTGAGCTCGATGAGGGAAATTTTTAAATGGTAGTTACAAGGTCCCAGCAGGCCATGCCTAGAGACATCTCATTTTCTGGAAATCTTTTTACTAAGGAAGTAGACATTCTCCGGCCACTCAATGTTCCTGTAGTGAATGATTGCTTTCTCTTATTTTTGGATTTAAGTAACCGAATAACCTTTTACTTTTCTAGCTAGGACTTCTCTCAAACTTGGTTGCTGAGGAGACTCCGATGTTGGCCTCAGCTCCTAGGCTGAAGTCAGCAGACTGGCCCATGAAAACTTACGCACTGAGACAAAGAAAAGGATCCTACAGAAAGGAGCATCTATTATCTTGTGTTTGGCAGCAAGGAAGAGGCCAAGTAGTGGAAATTCTGCAATCTGAAAAACAGACTGAAAGGTATAAAAATTAACTAAAAATGGGGCCCACGCTAAAGAAATCCAGCTTTGTGGGGGAGCTCATTTTTCTTAGTAAAGTTAATAAATTGGCTTGCATGTAATGAAGGTAAGTCACTTTAATCTTTGAATTAAAACATTTGTGAATGGTCTATTTTCTGAGCCTCCCCCAAGATTATGGATTAAGGAGTTGGGGCTATAGAAGCTTCTTAAGGAGATTTTTCAAGCTTTCTTGGTGGAATTTTCCTCAATATTCATATCCATTTACTTCCAGGTGACAAAGAAGCTGAAGATGGGTGGTGGAGAAAGGTATAACATTCCAGCCCCTCAATCTAGAAATGTTACTAAGAACCAACAACAGCTTAATAGGCAGAAGACAAAGGATCAGAATTCCCAGATGAAGATTGTTCATAAGAAAAAAGAAAGAGGTTATGCTTATAACTCATCAGCAGCTGCATGGCAGGCCATGCAAAATGGAGGAAAGAAAAAAACTTTTCCAAATAATCCCAACTGGAACTCCAGTCCCAGCTTGCTTTTTAAATCTCAAGCCAATCAAAACTATGCCGGAGCCAAATTTAGTGAGCCACCATCACCAAGTGTTCTTCCCAAACCACCAAGTCACTGGGTTCCGGTTTCTTTTAACCCTACAGATAAGGAAATAATGACATTTCAACTTAAAACCTTACTTAAAGTGCAGGTATAAAATAAGATAAAGTACTGATCCTTTAGTTATAGTTACAGATAGTTGTCAGTTGAGCTGAAACGAATTCAATCTGTACAATCACACTGCCTATTATTCAAGTGTCATGTGCACTGTGATGGGATGGCATTATCAGTGCAGTTTAAAATAAATTGTATTCCATTAAGTAAAACAATTCAAATTTAGGCTTGGGGAATGGTAAAACAGTCAATTTCTTTTATTGTCTGGTGAGGGAAACAGTTTTAAGATACCTGGGTCAGTAGAGTTCATTTGTGAGATTGTAAGCCTCTAGCTGACGAAATTTAAACTAGGTATTTGAAAGCTTAATGTCCTAGAAATACCCGCACCAGTAACAGCCAGTAACTTAATGTGAACTTCTTAGCTAATAGCTCCATTTTATTTACTAAACTGTACAGTGATGAATGTGTAAAGGGGACTTGGGGCTTACGTGAGGTGCAGTCCGCACGCCACTGGCCCTATTTTTTACATACAGTGGATAGGCATTTGCCAAGAGATGTACCAAAAATTGTGTCTTAGTATTGAAGATGACTTAATAGCTCTCAGAACACCTTTGTATTTACAGCACTGCACAAGCTATTTTGACAGTGATCTGATTGTTTATCCCTGCAAAGCTTAGATGGGGAGTTGAAGAATGTGAAAACTGAGTACTTAGGGAAGAGCCATGTAAATACATGTAATAAACTTGTAGAATATGTAAAGTTTTCTTGGCCTTGATGCTTAAGAGTATTTTAGTATGAATTAGCTGAATGTAAGACCATACTTTTTTTATACAGTGGCCCAATTTTAAAGGTCTATGTTTTTAAAAATGGCCTGTACTAAAGTGCCAGTGTATGTTGTACAGATGTGAACTAATAACTAATCTGGTTGCTAAACTATATACTTAAAAGTAAGTCCTAGTATAACAAGTTTCATAACTAAAAAGGCATTAAGCTGCTAAAGATGTTTCTGAGATCTGCAGTGCAGTACTCGTCCATTCCTCAACTTTTATACCCAAGATTGATTTTAGTTTTCACTAATTCTTGTAACAGATGACACAAATACAAATAGCATTAAGTGCCAGTGACTCCAGTGACTATGGTTTTTGGTTTTGAGGAATGAAATCCAGGGGACCACATATACAAAAGGTGTCATCTTTTACCAATTAAGGGTACTTGCTAAATTCAAGTTAACCTGGTAGCAACTGAGAAAAATTATGGAAGTAAATTGAAAAATTCTGATTAATGGTTCAATTTTCTGATATAGCCATTTTTAAATGTGTATAATCAGGACAGCAAAATTGAATTTCTCTGGGTTGACTCATGAAAAGCTGCCAAAGTCAAATATTTAACGTCCAAAAAATGTTTGTCATACTTAATGTACATGGTATGAATCTGTAACAAAATATGAAAAAATAAATTTTTTCTCCCCATGGCTTTAAGTATGATTGCCTAAGCATTATTACAATAAATGTAATACGATGTTGGTTGCCACAAACTTGTTTCTTCCCTAGCAATATGAATAGTTACAAAAGGGAGGAGCACAGTATACTTGGAAAACTGGTTTTCTACTCTAAGTATGGTTTAGTTACTATCCAAGCAGTTCTATAATGCTGTGCACTTTTTCATACAAAGAGTAGGAAATAATTCAGAGGTAAAGTCAAGCAGGCCTTTTGTTTCCAGCATGATTTCTATAAATACCAAAGATTGCTCACTGGATTAGTGAAATTCATGTTAGTTTTGGGTCTGTTTGCTGAAATACTATTCTTTGGGATGGATTAAGAACTGTCACTAAGCTCAAAGAATGGGAGGGGGAGTAGAAACGGTTAACCCTAAAATTTTATACCTTGAAAGGCACTAACAAGTTGTAGTTAGCTTTGAGAAGTATGGTTTCATCCAAACTGGTGCACCTCCAGAGGAAGTACAGTTGCTAAGTTAAACCTACAGTACAGATCTAGAGTCTGTCGCCTTCAGTAAATACATGTTTTTTGGTGGTGGTGCTGTAGATTTAACCCCGAACCTTGCAAACAGTAGGCAAGCAATTCTATCACTGAGTTCTACTCCCAGCCCTGTCACATCTTTTTGATGATAAATAGGTCCATTATTCTTTAAACCTTAAGCTATGTTCTACTAAAGGAACACAAAGTAGAAAAGGCCCTAAGTGTGCATACTTTTCCTGTGTGTTATAGTTGCACTGACTTAAAAAGAATGTAACTCAAACCTTACAAAATAGGAAAAACTATCAGGATAGTCACATTTATAAGGTAGAGCAAAATCTAAAACAAGTTTTGGCTCCTAGACCAGTTTATTATTTTACTCTCCAGCATTCAAAATGGGATCTGCAGAAAACTAAATACAAAGGGCTTTTACTTCTTTACAAACTAATGTCAATTATCAATGCAAGGGATTTACATGCCTCATTGTTTTATTCCATGAAAAAAGACTCCATCTTTAACACAAGGACAAAATAGCTTTACAGATACACACATTTCATAAATATAACCAACACTGTTAAGATGAGGCAGAGGAAACGACCCATGAAAGAGCCCTTCCCATCGCATCTATCAGAACGTCTTATAGGCTGTATACCTGAAGGCAGGCTGCTTGCGCTTCACTTTTTTCAAGTCAACTATTGAAAATGACAGCACTTCACTCCTGGGATTCCTAAAAGCCTGGTAATCCTCTTAATATAATGCCATTAGACTATTCTAGACTACTGCTCAGGTTATAGCCTTCCCTAAATCTCAGGATACTGTGACAGGAACATGGTCAAAATGCAATACAATCAAAGTCTCAGACTGAAATTTAGAATGCCAGGTTGGAAAGAGCCTGGGCCATGAAGATCTGTGGTCCTGGGTCATACTTAATCTTTTTCTTGTCCATAAAAGTTAACCCATTATGTTATACAAGGTTGTTGAGGAATAAAACAGTATATGCAAAAAGGTCATCACGTTATGTATTTTAAATGACAACTTCTCATTGTAGATTTTATTTCCCAGGAGTGCTTTTAGGACTAAACAGCAATATCTGAGAAGCGTATGGTTTGGCAAGTTAGTGCTTAATATCGACAGCCTTCAATATGTAAGAAACCTACCACAGAAGATACACTGAAACAACCCGCTGTAATTCAACAGCTGCCAAAACCACACGGGCCATTTCTGATTTACCACATTTTAAATTGTGAGATCAAATACTGTACTTATAAATGAACAAAGCATTTTCAGCAAAAAGTCAAAAGACTAGTAAAACAAAGACTATATATTCACCGTTTCTTAAAAAAAGAAAATCAAATATGCAACTTAATTCTTCCCCCGAAACACTTTAACCTCAAAAGGAAATGGAGAGAGGAGGTAGAGTACAAAACATCTATGAACTACACAGGAACTGTTTCAAAAATACAGAGAACCTCTACCATTAAAAGCCACCAATTCAATGCTAATGATTATGTAAAAGTATAAAATAAAATACATCTTGTAATCAAATCTACAATCTGCTCTTAAGTAAACTCTAGACTCCATTATATCAATTTTATTTCCTTGAAAATAAAGCTATACATTTTCAAACTAAAAAAACCCCAAAATTTATAGACTAATATGTGCCACTTATGTGATCTTGAGCAGGTAAATTTTTCCAATAGGGATACAAATACCTCCTTTCACTTACATGTATTTGACTATACTTCAAAAATTATAAAGGTTTTAATTAAACTCCATTTCCAGATTTTAGATTAATAACAAAGTTTTAAGTATGCAGCAAAAATACGATGGAATCAATGTACGGTAAACAAACTTGATCCTAATAAGGAACTAAGGAATCCAAAACATTTTGTGACACTATAAAAGTTATTTATTCACTATACACAGCACATATCCCCTAAAAAATGTACATGTAAGTCACTAAGTTATAATTTGGTGAACATTTTCTCAGTTACAGAACATACTAAATTAGTTGGGATAACTGCTGTCTGCCCCAAAATAATCTAATTGTAGCACCCGGGGTCTCCTTTATATCTAATGCAAAGTTAGTTATTTTTGGAATTATCTTCTATGTGTCTGACGGAGGCAGAGTTAACAATTTAACCCTAGTGTATTACAGTCACTGCACAATATATCATGTAGTACAGATTAAAACAAATCATTTTCATTATCTGTGTTAATGGGATGCAAATACTAGTTTTAAAAGTCAGATAATCAAAATTTCTTATCTTTGATAGTACATTGAGTTTATAATTGTTAGGATATGAATAATGTAAAGTTATAGCACGCCTCACACAAAACAGTGAGGCCATACTGTAATGATTCACTAGATTGTGCTCAGTAGATTTTTACTGAATAAAGGAAATGCTACTTACTCTTCCCAGTTATCCAGTATAATGTTTTGCCCATATGTAAGGGCTCAGTAAGTATTTGCTTAACATGCTGACTAGGAAACAGGTGAGAAGAGACAGGCCCTTCTGATGTGGATGCCAAGCATAAATGGAATTTACCTGGGAAAGTGAGTGGTTGAAGAGTAAACTATATGCAGTATGCAAGTATATAAACTCAGATGCCAACACAGCAAACAATTAAGCAAAAAACAGTGGCACCGAATAAACAAAAGGCTTGCTGATAATGGCATGAATGGAACTTAATCAGGAAAAATTTTACATTTGACCATATCTTTTCCCACCCAATTCAGTTTGAGACAGACCAATAGAGGCACTGTAAGAGACTATGGCTGTCTTCCTTGATACTCAGACATCCTAATTTTCAATAATGTATTATGGACCTATTACCCATCAACCAATAGAAACCTGTTCATATTTAGGGATTAGTTTCCACAAGTACAAAGTTGAATTTCCTTTTATTTGTCCTAAAATGCTTACTTTCAAACTTGAAGGGACTTCAATTATTCCATGTAGTTTTCGATAATTCTTTTATCTTTTCATACCAGTCAAAATATTCGTACAGTATTCATACTGCAGCACCTTCCACCCACCCTTTGGTCGCTTGAACTGCCCTTCTTTGGTTCTTTTTCCGCTTTCAGATCTTTCTTGAAGAAGTGTAGTAAGCAGAACTGTACTGGGTATTCCAGCTGCAGTTTGGTCTTAAATAAAAGAAGGATGTTTGTCAGTTTGGTTTTCTTTATTCTTCTCTGTGGTATACAGGATTTTGTTAGTTGAACTGGATGTAGCAGCTTACTGGGCCAAATTCTCACGAGAACAGTACAGTAGTCCCCAGGTCTTTTCCCTAGGCTGTAACTTAACAGCACCTAGGTAGCACCTTTCCTTTCTCACTGAAGCATTATGCTTTCACTTCTCTTCTTGCTTACTTGGCTTTAAAAAAATGTAGAGACATCTTAGGTAAAAAGAGAGTTGAAGTGTCAGCCCTCACTTAAGTGTTGACATGACTACTCTATCCAATACTGAGCCCAGGCCAGACACACATCAGGTACTCAATAAGGGTGGGAACTCAGTGTGATCCAAAATTACCTCACAACACTGTTCAAAGATCCGTACCAAATACCAGTAGGATCCTATCATAAGCTAACTACAATACAGTCTTTGTGAAGCTGTGTTAGGTATATCACTTTAGAAACAATAATTAAGCTTCTCAAGAAAAGGAGTCCAAGTTTGACAAAGGAAAAGGGGGGGGAAAAAAAAACACCTTCAGAACCAGATATGGGCTCAAATGCTGGCTCTGTTATTTATAACCTTTTCTTTGTGTCTCAGTTCCCTCATTTGTGGTATAGGGGAAATAAAAAGCATTTTCATCACACAGTTTGTGAAGAATGAGTTAACAGCCTCTTGAACAATGTCTGGCACATCATAGTATCAGCTACAACTGTCACTATAAAGTCACTAGAATTCAATCCACAAGACACCACAAAACATTCTCCCAAAGAGGTTATCACTTAATAAATGCTCACTGACAGTCACTAAAAAAGAACTTTAAAACATGTAATAAAACATGAATGCCTGGTATATCTTATTTAGGAATGGGGAGAACAGCTACCAATTCAGTAATGAAAGTAGCTGGCCCAAATATTATTTTCAGTATGTATCTTACCACTATCAAATACCTCTTGTCATTTAACCTAAGAAGTTTAATGAGAAGCCATGAAACAACTGTGATATCACATAAGGAATCTTAAGTTCTATGTAAAAGACGTGGATTTCTGGCAATTTCTATCATTTCCAAAGTTAGTTTATGCCTAGTACAACACTGCTCAAAAATAGCCCTAAATCTAAATAAAATACTATTTCCATTGTTATTTTAGACTCATATTCAATACTATAATAATTCCAGTTCATCATTATTTCCTTCATTTTGTTTTTATTATAGCATGTTTGCTCAATTTACAGCAAGCAGAAAATAAGCTGGGTCTTGTTTTGATCCAAACATTGATGTTTTAAAGGTTGTACACAATATTTGTTAAAAAGAACATATAAAAATACCTTTTTAGAAGCTTCTATAAGAAAGAAAATACAAAGTTTAACCCCACAACTTTCCTCTTTGCTAGAACTGCAAACTACAGCTACAATTTTAAATAGACTTTTTGTTGTTTAAACTATACATCCAGGAAAATCTAAAAAAATTAAAGAAACGTGCATATAAATGATTGCATAGCAGAACATGAACATTAACTGCAAACAGTAAAGAAATGAAAGTTAGAAATACTATCAAATATACAAAGGTTCTAGAATCAATCCTTTCAATACGTTCCACAAACAGTATTCAAAGACCATCTTTTTGTTCTTTACAGGCAAGGCCTAGAGTTCTAAAACCAAAGTAAAAAAAAAAAAAAAAAGAATTTTCTAAAAGGAATCATTTCCTTATAACATTTACTGGTATCTGTGAACAAGCAATCAGATTTTTAAAGATGCTACCTTTTTTTCTGAAATGAAACTGGACATTTTTTCAAGTCATTTTTATTGCCTTTCAGAAAGATACTAGAAATTATAAGTGTTAAGGGTATTAATTCCTCATTTTTACCACATACTACACTGATAATAAACTCAATTGAGATGTGGCTCTTAAACTGACTACTCTTTCCAAATTATTTCAAAAATCATGGCACCAGAGATTCACCTACGACTGGAGTGTAGTCTTTCAACTTGCCTCACATTAAATAAACTGAGGTGTGAAGACCAAACCTCCCTCATAATGAGGTAGGTAAATTTTGATACACATGCCCAGTGTTTTATGTATTAAAATTCAGTTCTTTTACCCTACACACACACACACACAAACACACACACACACACACACTCACACACAAACACAAATAAAACCAATTATATTGAAACAACTTACTTGCTTCTAACAGCAGTAAGAAAACTAAGCAACAATGGTCAACACTGCTCCTTAAATTTCAGAGCAACTACTGACAACATTCTTCTTAAAATTATTCTTGCCATTATTGACCTGCTCAAATTTTAAGGGGAGCTTTTCTGATGTTTTTAATATTCCAAATATCCATAGAAACTAGAAAAAAAAAAGTGAGGGCTCCATGTTTCAGTCAAAACTTTGAAATCTCCTTGAAAAAGCTGCGTAGCCTAGTTGGCATCATTTCCCAAGACAGTGGGGTTAACAAAAGAACTATTCCACACTGCATCATAAATAAACTATGATCATGGGCCTGGACACCTTGACAGAACGAAAAGGTCCACCCTGAACCTAAAAGTGTCTGAGCAGTCAGTGTTGTATTGTGGCTACAACCTCACTTTTGTATCATTCTATCTTATTAGCAAGCTACATTTCTAGGTTAACAGTTCTACCAAATATGGATATGAAAGTTTACTTTTAATAAGACAATGTTGCAAATTATGGTCAACCAACATCTTTTCACCAAATACTTCAAGCATAAAAAATGAGAATCTTTACAAAAATATACAGAGACACCACATATTGGTAGCTGCCCGTAACATTAATTAAACAAACTGGACTCTTAAGAGTGTCCTCTCAACAGCATATCATTTTAATTATAACCATTGCCCGGTACAGGGATAACTAACAAGTGTTTTTTTACGCATCATTGCAACATTGTAATCCTGATAATTTAAGTATACCAAACTATGAGTAAATGAATGATACATGCCTAAAAATTATCATGGTTTATACTATCAGTGGCCACTGGACTTAGGACTAGTCCAAGACCTTGATCTAGATTTTGACCTAGACCTAGACTGTGATCTTGACTGAGATTTGGATCTAGGTGGTTCTTTTTTCCTTGATTCCTTTTCATATCTTGAGCCAGACTTATAATGTGTTTTGGAATCTGTTTTAGAGGTGCCTCTAGTTTTGGTGTGAGATGCAGACCTAGAACGTGATTTAGCCTTCATTTCTTTCTTGGGCTGGGACTTGGACCGTGATCTTGAATTGGATTTAGATCTTGAAAAAGATCGATTTCGGTGTTTGAATCTTTTAAAACAGAGGAGAGATACAATTAGAGTAAAAATTAGATTCTATATTAATCAAATTTCTTATTTTTAGAGCAAAAGTTCATTCTGAAATTGAAAATCGTGAGTCTTTCAAAACAAAGTTATTTACCTATCATTGTCGGAATGGCTTCTGCTACGCCGTGGTCTTCCAGTCGGTCTACTGCTAAAAAGCATATCAGAAAAAGCAAACAGTGACAAATGTCTATAGAATCTTAAATTTTTAAAATGAAACAAAATAATTTTGTCTCAACGAACCATTTTTATATAATTAAAAATATACAAAAAGATTTTAAAAATTAAATGTTAACAACTTCCTTTTTGTTTTAAATATGCAACATCACTGTTGCCTAGGCCAGCCTCAAATTCCTGCAATCAAGGTATGTGCATGCCTCAGCCTCCCAAATGGCTGGGACTACATGTACATAATATAATGGCTACCCACAAAAACCTTTTTTGAACACATCATTGTACATCACACTTACTTTCTAGGACTATAAGATCTTCTGTAGTTGTAATCACAAGACCGACTTCTTGATCGTCTCCTTTCGTAACTTCGGCTCCTAGAACGCCTGTATCTGTCATAATCATCATAACGTGAAGAACTGTACACATTTCTTCCTTCCTTGGCTTTCATTTGATTTGGTGCTAGGAAACACAGAAAGAACACAAGTATTTAGAAACGTTAAAAACTTAGCATTTTCACTTTTTATTACATAAAAGAATGTTTTGGAACCCATTACAAAGGTGCCTTTAGTTTTGGTGTGAGGTGCGGCCTTACAAAGTGATCTACCTATCCTTCCTTCCTTTTTCAGGTTGAGGCAAAATTATGAGTATTACTTTAGGCCAGGTCATTCACTGCCAACGACATGATTGGAAATGTGCTTATGTTAAATAATATTATGTATTGGGGAGGCTAAGGCAGGAGGACTGCTGTGAGTTTAAGGGCAGCCTGGCCAACACAGTGAGTTCAGGACCAGTCTGGACTAGAGTGTCTCCCAAAAAAAAAAGATACTATTTTGATATCCTAATGTCTGACACCCTTCCTTTTACAGGGGCTTCAACTCAAGGTCTTCATACTGAGCTATTTCTCTCTACCCCCACTTTGAGATAAGGTTTCACTAATTCATAAATTGCCCAGCCTAGGCTTTAACTTGCAACCCTCCTGCCTTATTTAGTGCTGGGAGCTGGAATTAAGATTCCTGTACCATCATCCCTGGCTTGTTTTTTCAACATCTTCTCCCAATCTAGCTTGCTGACCAAGACATTCCAACTACTTTGACTGAAGGAATTTATACTGTAGAATTGTTTTCTTAAAAATAACAGATTAGGCCTATGGACAATGCGTAACACTAAAATGCAGTGATTACACAGCTCTGAGACAATGACACAGAACACCAGAGAGAAGCTTAATACTTACTGAATGTCATACTAATACCTATACCTGTATGTTCCTCAACTCTTATTCAGTTACTCATAGCAGGTAATTTATAGACTTACTGCTTATATAAGCAACACAAGAACCAACCAGTAACCCGTTACCAATTCTAGATTTAGAGAATTACCAATAGCTTCGTCTACTTTCTCTTCTCCAGCATTTCATCTCTTTTTAGTATCTTACTCAAGATAAAATGATTAAACCAGAAGCCCAGGTCTAACTGTTCCAAGCACACACGCCTACCTAATCAACACGCAGCTAGTTTTTGGTATGTCTGCGCAATTACAACCAAGTACTAACATAAGATCTATCCTAGGGGTGTAGGAATGGCTCAGCTGTTAAAGTGCTTGCCTAGCAAGCAGTAAGTACCCATGGGAGGCTGAGACAGGACTGCAGTGAGTCCAAGGTCAGCCTGGGCTCCATCGTGAGTTCATGACTAGCCTGTTCTACTGAGGGAGAATGTCTCAAAAAAAGAAAAAAAAAAAATCTAGCTTTAGACAGCCCTCTGGGTCTAATTGTATTAGTTCATTTCCATAACTTTATGCTCACATACTACTCAGTTGTACTTCGAAGATCTTTTTGAGGAAATGACTCGAGAGCCAAATCTTTAACATTTTCTCCTTCCAAATCCATTCCCACTAAAGATGTCACAGATGTTACTGATAATTTTCAAGAGTCCAAATAAATTTCAAATATATTGACATTTACACTCTCTCTAAACCAAACTTTGTAATCTACCTAAAAAAAAAAAATCAAGTATTTAATATACTCTCTCTTCAAAAATGACTCTTTGGGCTTTTGAAGAGACGTACAAAACGTACATATACTTCCAAAGAGAAATCTCAAAACACTATTCTAAAAAGATACATGTTGTTAGGCTTCCAGGTACTTACTCTTCCGATCTCCCTGTGCGAACTGTATTTCAATCTGGCGTCCACAAATCCATTTTCTGTCCAAATTATGTAAAGCATCTTCAGCATCACGAACATCCTCAAATGTGCTAAATGTTAAGGGACTTGAGAAATTTTGCAAATTTTGATAATAAATGAAAGTGCAGTGGGTAAATCTGGAACAATTCAGAATCTCTCCGTATTTCTCTAGAAAAATCAATCAGACCTTACTACTCAAAGCTTCATTTCCCAAGGCATATATTTTAGAAAACATACAGATTGTATTAAGATGTTAGAATTGAACCAAGTTACTTACTAAAAAGTTCCTGAGTTTTAACAATTAACTTTATAAAACACAACCAAAAAGTAGTCAATTCTACACTGGATGCTAAAAAGAATAATTAAACTAAGCACTATTTTAATATATTTGCTTCAAATAAAAAATGCCAATAGTTCTTGTGTAAGCAAGCAGCATATGCCTTACCTTACAAAAATGAAGAAAGCATTAAATTCAAGTTCATTCTGGGTTTTTTTAAGCTATTATCTCATACTATTTATGTAGCTGTCTTCCTTGCACTACAGGGAAAATATGCACACTATCCACTTGTGGGTATCCAGATAGAGCCAAGCAATTCTCAAACACTAAACCAAATACATATTCATGCAGAGGATAAAAGCATGCTACCAAGAAATAACAGATCATTAAGTGGAATCCTAGACTGGGAAGCCCTAGCCACAATACTGAAACAGCTTCCTGTAAATAAGCAGGTTTGGGACTGGTTTCCAAGTTGAGAATTTCAAGATAATATTTACTTGCCCAAAGCATAAACTGCTAACAATCATTTTGGATCTGAGAATCTAAGCTGCCTTAGACTCCCCCCCCCACTCCCATGCCAGTAATACTACTATGAAAAGCCTAGGATTTAGTTATTCAGTCCAAGCATGGCTCCCTTTCTAAAACAACCAACCTAACATAAGCCAAGTACACATGCAAGGCAGTGTTGGACATCAAAAGGTTTGGAAAGGGGGTTAGCTAATTCAGTTCCAGTAAGGGTTTTCATTCTTTTCTTTTGGGGGGGAAAAATCACTATTCTACCATATTCATTTTTATTTGTTAAATTTGAGAATATCAGAGTGCAAATTTGGAAGCTAATTTAGAAAACATCTCAGAAGTGACATTCAAGTTATATTAGTGATAGCAATTGTTCTTTTATTAGAGACAAAACCATCTGCATCGTTTCCTACTTTTTTCCTAAAGTTAGTAAACACTGCAGGTTTCTAGCTCTCTCCTCCTGAGGCTATCATGTGTAAACTGAAGGAGAAGTTTTTCACAAATCTTAAACTACTATTTTAACAGGAAATGGCTGACTGATGAATACAAGATCTTGAAGACTTCAACTCAACATACCTGAGGCTAATGTAGCTGGGGTCTAAAAACTAATTGGGTACAGACTTTTGTTACCAAATGGCAGGATAAAAAAGGACCTACATTAAAAACTGTAAAAATTATCATAGGAGGGGCTGGAAGAATGGCTCAGCGATTAAAGCGCTTGCTTAGCAAGTGCTAACTCAAGAGCTGGGTACCTGAGTTTGATTCTCCAGTACCACATAAACTGGACGTAGTGGCACATGGCTGTAATCCCAGCACTTGGGAGGCTGAGACAGGACGGTTGCTGTGGGTCCAAGGGTAGCCTGGACTCCATAGTGAGCTCAGGACCAGCTTGGGCTACAGAGTGAGACCCTCTCTTAAAAAAAAAAAATTACTGGAAACAAAGGAATCCAAAGCTACCAGCAAATATTGAACCCCGAGCTGGATGGTAAGGTTCTACTCTTTAGCTGGTAAGCCAGACACAGGAAGGGAAGGCTAAGTAGGAAAAGTGAGATATAAAAAAAGAGCTGCAGGCTCAGCCAACTACTATTTCTGGCAATAGAAATTTGTACTGTTAAGGTTTTTCCAAAAATGAATTGATAAGACTGTTATTTATCTCTTTTCAACTATTTTGAAACCATAATGAGACTTAGTGAACATATACAAACTAATCACTCTTCTGGCTTCTTTTGTATAACTACTGTTCTCTGGCTCAAATATTACTACTCAAGTCAAACTACTACTGACCTTGGTTTTCCAGGCTATCCCAGACCAGGTAAAACCAGATTAACATTTTAAACCAGAATATTTCACTACCTTTATTCATTAAGCCAGATACAACTAAGCTCTCTGTAATGTTTTCACAACTCATTCCCATAACTAACTGTCCTTGATCACTGGCCCTGCAGGAGTCACTTCTAGCCTTTCCCCATCAGAGTACAATAACTTCAGAAGTTGTAAGAGACTCACTGAATTTAAACAGTAAAAAATTTTCTGAACTCAAGTTCATAGCACAAACTTTCTACAGAAAGATGATCTCAATGAAGGAAATAATTATCACCTAAAACTAGGTCAGGATGAATTTCCTTTAGATCCAGATCAGGTGTCCATACCAAGGGAAAAGGCCTTCTGCAAACCATTCAGGGCCAACTGATCATTAGAGCTAAAGCAGCGCAGGGTCAGCAGGCTACACACAGCTAAGCGCCAGAAGTTAGGAATTTGTGTGCTCCCAGCAGCCGTCTAAAATTTAACACTATATTTTGGGTGGCTATAACCAGTTAAGACCACAAATGCAGTTTCTTATTCGTTCCCAGTGCATGCACCTATCTCCCCTTTAAGCAGGACTCTGGCCTGACTGTATAATCTCAAGCTGTTCCAAAGAGCCTCTAACCACCTGGGCCAACACCAAGATATGGCTAATTTAAGCTTAACAATGTTATATCCTGTTTTACTGTAATTTGATAGGCTAAAAAGAAAATGCATTTATACAAGATCACAATCACACTATCAAAGGCCCACACAAATCAAGTTACAGGTTTTGTCGCTAGACCAAACCAGATTAATTTTGTAAATAACTGCTTACAAAACATTAAAAAATAAATAAATAAAAAAGGAAAATAGTTATTCTGTAGGATACATCAGGTATGACTCCTTTAATCTTGGCCATCATTCAACTTCATCTTGACCTTTAACTCTTTAAGCGCTTGTCAGAAGGACTTGTCATGAGATGCTTGGCCAAATATGACAGATGGCTTTATCTTTAACTTTGAAAAACAACCTTTTCCCCCTTTGTAGATAAAGCGAGGCTTTGTCTCCCATTAGGCTTGTCCTTCTTCCAGCTTTTCTTTACTTTTTCTTTTCCCAAACTCTCCCTTCTCTTCAAGCCTGATCCTTAAGAGGTCTTTGGCTTGTCTACTTGCCTTAAGTGTTGAACTCTACTCTAAAGGTTCTTTCATGCTTTCTCTTTGGGGTCGCCATAACTGTACAGCTTTACATTCTGAGGTAACAACAGAGGACAGCAAATTAGGGGACAATATTAAAGTTTACCTCATTGTTATACAATTTGTTTTGATCAAGTGATTCAAATTAACAAACAAGAAAACTAAACTTTAATTGCTAGGCACAAGAACATATTAATTTTTAATTTGACTTACATTAAAGGTGGTAGCAACTAGAATGAATTCAAATTTAAATCATAATCATTGATTTGTGTTTCAGCAACATGAATGGGAATTTAAATAACTAGTTTTGGATTAACGGAATAGTAAGAGCAATGTGAGTCAGAATTTTCAAAAATTTGAAAACGTAAGACATTTATTAGAGGACAAAAACTACTTTTTAGATGTTACCACTTACATAAACTTGAATTTCAAACTTCAACACCCCTCACTAATCAGTCATCTGAAGAAAGGATATTGAACATAAGCAAATCCTCTTGGACGTCTTGTGTAGAAATCAAGTGGAACATACACATCTACTATAGGACCATAGCGGCCAAATTCCCGCCGTAAATCTTCAGACCTAAAACAGCATAAAAGGAACTCAAATTTTTATGTTCATGCTCTTAAGTTTCTTTGTAAACAAACATTATCTTTCCATAGTATCTCAATTGATGATAGGGACTCATTACTAACGGTGTAACCAACGGGTCTCTGCTATATTCCTGCCCAGGTTAACCCAAAACAGACAAACCTTCCAAATTTTAATATTAAGAGCCAATTTTTTAAAAACAGCCAACTTTAACAACATATAAAGTGTAAATGTAAAGGTCAGGTGTGGTAACACAAAGCCTGAAATCCCAGTTCTCCGGAAGGGTGAAGCAGGAGATCACGCCCGAGCCCAGTCGGGGCAAAACTTTCTCTTTTTTTGAGGCAGGATCTAGTTCTGTAGTACAGTGTGGTACTCTGTAGCCCAGTCTGGCCTTGATCCCAAAAGCAATCCTCCTGCCCCAGCCTCCTAAGTGCTGGGATTATAGGCATTCTGTTTTCAAATAAAAACAAGGGCTAGGGATGTAGCTTAGCACCCTTCACCATGAAATAAACAAATAAATAAAAGCAATAAGCACAATGGTGCACACCTGTAATCCCAGCTACTCATGAGGCAGGAGGATAACAAGTTAGTTCCTGGCCAGCCTAGGCAATTTACCAAGAGATAATACCGCAAAATAAAGGCGGTAGAGGGGAGAGCTTCAAGAATAGCACAGCAGTTAGAGCACCTGTCTACCATGCGCAAGGCCTTGAGTTCAATTTCCCAGCACCACATAAATAAAGAATGGTGGTGTACACTATAATCCCAGCATTTGGGAGACTGAGGCAGGAGGACCGCCATAGTTCAGAACCAGCTTGGACTACAGAGCAAGACCCTGTCTCAAAGATAAATGAATAAGTTAAAATGCTGGAGTTTTTAGTATGGCATTTCCTGGGTACAAATCCTACTATATCCTCCCTCAAGAAAAAGGCCATGTATCATATCGTTTAAAGGAAAGCTAGGATCCAAGAATTTTTAACAGTCAATGTGGTTTCAAAGTCTATTAACTCTTTTGCTCTATACAGAAAGACATACAAAGAAATCACCATCATTTAAAAATTTTACAGCCTTCATTTTTCACAAATGGCAGAGCAACACTAGCCTTATTCTTTATCAAATCAACTCTAATACTCGGAAAGCATCCATTTTTTACAGCAAAATTCAAAGGGTTAGACGTAACAGATAACGTCTGAAGCGTTAAAGCCACAAATACCAACGGCAAAGGGGGAAATTCTACATGCTGAAAGAATTTCTACTGCATTCTTTCCTGCTTAATATTAAGACAGAAGTCACACAAAGCTAACCAAAAAGCACTCTTTTGTTCTCAGATTTTTCGGTTAAACAAGAAACTTCATTTTGTGGTAGAAGCCCTTTCTGAAAAATTCTGCAGGTTCTTTGAAGGCATTCCAGAAAACAAACCTACCTAAAGCCTAAGCTACCAACATCCTAACAGTAAAGACTTTCCCGACCCCATCCCCTTCTCAAACAGTAACTAGAATTCCCAGAAAATGGAAGAACCGCTCCAGGTAAAGGGAAACAGTTCATTTCTCCAATCTCAATATTCCTTTTCTATCACAAATCTCCCGAATATTAAACACCACAAATATAACAATGGCTACCAAAAAAGAAAAAAAGAAAAAAATGGCTAACAAATGCTTCTCGCGTTTCTCCACCTTCATCCCTACGTCTACAATTTTATTTTTTTAATAGGACCCCCCCCCGCCATTTCGGGGCGAGGGGGCGTGCACCCCACGGACGTCGTGCTGGCTGCGCGCCGGGCGCGAGGAGCGGGTGGGGAGACCCCGCGCGGAAGGGCCGGCGCCCCGGGGCCCCGAAGTCCCGCCACGCGGCCGCCCTCGCTCCGCGGCGCGCGGCCCGGCCTAGCTCGGGCGCCAAAGCGGGCTCGAGCCCCGCCATTTTCGCCCCGCCCCTCCCCCGGCCCAGCGCCGCCGCTCGGTCCTCTCCGGGCGCCCGCGGCCTCCCCGCGCAGGTCCGCGGTACCTCCGCCCTCGGCCTACCTGGTGTCGTCGGCCACGTTCCTGACGAACAGCGACGTGTTGGGAGGGCGCAGGTAACGGGACATGACGGCAGCGTCCGCCTCGGGCTGGGACACTAACGGGCTCCGCGAACCGTCCGCAGCGCCGGCGACAGCACCTCAGACGCTCAGCCAGAGAGCTCCGCTACGCCAAACGCCTCTTCTCGCGAGATTTCGCTCCCGCCTCCACCTCCCCTTCCCCCGCCCGTAACGGTTTGTTCCCGCGAGAGCACCGGCCGCGCGCCTGCGCAGACGGGAGCCTGGCGCCTACTCGGCAGTCTCGGCGTCATTCATTGGCCGCTGGCTCGGCCTCTTCCCCTCCCCCGCTTCTCTTTCTTTATGCTTCATTTTCCCGCCCTTTTCTTCATTGCCTCTCCCCTCCCCCGGTCGGGAAGCTAGTCTTTTACTCCCGAAACTGGACTTGAATAATGACTACATGGATGGGTTTTTTAGGGATTATAATTCGGAGGCACCGCCCTAAAAATCCGCCACCAGGCCCAAATTATGCCTGGGCTTTTATTAGATTACTGCTAAGCAAGAGAGGAATTTACAGCTTTTAATTTTTTTTTTGAGTGTGCAAAGGAAGACGGTGTGCGACTTTTGCGGGGAACTTGGCCTGTCTGTCCAGTACTTTCTCAGCACGTCCAGCGCGCCCTTACTGCGCGTGTGCGGGCTGCCCCTTGCTCACACGTTCCTCGGTCATCCACCTGTCCCCGCAGGTTCCTCCTGATGGAAAGCTACCCACCCTCAGCAGTCTCGTCTCTGTTCTCTAGTGCATTGTATTTATTGATAGTGGCTTCTTGGGTATGCAAAGTTCCTCCATCCCAGTGGTTCTCACGTCTTTTGGTCTCACTCCTTTCCATTTGGAATACCCGGAAGTGTTTTTGGTTTTATTTTATTTTATTTATGTTTGAGACAGGGTCTCACTTTAGTCCAGGCTGATCCTGAACTTCCTGTGTAGCCCATGCTGGCCTCAAACTTACAGCAATCCTCCTGCCTCAGCCTCCTCCCGAGTGCTGGGATTACAGGCGTGTGCCACCACACCCGGTTTACGTGAGCTGGGGAATTGGACTCAGAGAGTCTAAGCAAACGCCTTTACCGCTGAACTATTCTTCCAGCTCTTGCTTTCATCTTTAAAATGTATGTATTTTTTTCCATGATGGGGATCTAATATATAAGACTTTACTCATGTTGGGTAAGCACTCTCACAAGCTGAGTTACATACCTAGCACACTCCTCTCCTTTCCATGAGTCATATACTTTAATATTTGCTTGAATTAGAATTTAAAATAGAGAAAATTTTAAGACCCAATAATAATAATAATACACATCCCACTGCCCTGCATCAAACATCTTTTGGCCTCTGGAAAATTGCACTCACAGATGTGGAGCATGACAGTGCTCATGTAACAAAGCTGAGTACAGCTTTCATCTTGGAGACTCCCTTGAGAGCCATTTCTTCTATCAGACCTCAGGAACCTCTTCTTGGAATATTTCCAGCATGTCACACAGGACCATGCAGATAGCAGGCACTCAAGCACTGTTTCATTAAATGAGCTATAATTTTATGAAAAGGCCATGAATGCATTATTTTTGCATCAGTCAGCATCTGAGGCAATTAAATGACTTGACACAGGTGGTGATGGTCTAGAGCTTCATAGCAAAGCTGTTTCCAAATTCATGTTTCCCGAGAAGCTTTGGGTGCTTAATGTATTAAAGAGGCTGTGGATTACCCTTCAGGTGTCAGATGTTGTGTTAGATGCTGGGAATTGAGCAATAAACAATTTGAAGCTTATGTTTCCAGAGGGAGGAGTAATAAAATAAGTACATAACTGAAGTAGTGGCAGATTTATGATATTAAAGAAACAGTAAAGAGTACAGCTTGGTAGTAGAGCACTTGCCCAGCCCTCACTGAGTTCCCTGGGGGTGCTTCCCAACAAGGGATGGAACAGTTATATAGTGGGGCTTTTTTGGTCTGTTTTAAATTTTGTTTTTGTTTTTTTGAGACAGGATCTCACTCTGTAGCCCAGGCTGATCCTGAACTCACTGTGGAGCCCAGGCTGACCTTGGACTCATGGCATCCTCCTGCCTCAGCCTCCTGAGTGCTGGAATTACAGGCAAGGCCACAATGCCTCGGTTTATGTGGTGCTGGGGAATCGAATTCAGGTACTTAGCTCTTGACTTAGTGCTTGTTAGGCAAGCGCTCTAACTGCTGAGCCATTCTTCCAGCCCCTTTTGATCTGTTTTGAGTTTCTAAAACAGTTGTCTAGACTGGCCTTACCAAGCAAGTGTCTTCCCCACCCTTTTTAGTGACTTTTTAGTAGTGAAGAAAACAGGCTTAGCCAGGCCTTGTGATACAGAACTATATGATCCCAGCACTCCAGCAAGCTGAGACCAGAGGGTTGGAAGTTTGAGCCCCACCGGGGCAAGTTAGTGACTCAACAAGATCCTGTCTCAAAATCAAAAATTAATATGGGCTGGGGTTATAATTAATAGTGAACGCCCTGGGCTCAATCCCCAGTACTATAAAAAGAAAAAAATGAATTCTGTGAATTGGCATATATCTGTAATTCATTCCTTTTTATTGCAAAGTCATACCCTGTTGTGTGGCATAAAAGCTGATTTTTTGTTTTTTGTTTTTTGTTTTTGAAGAAAAGTGGTTAAGGTGCTGGCCTTGTAAGCATAAGGCCCTGAGTTTGATTTCCCAGCACCACATAAACCCAGGCATGGTGGTGCACGTCTGTAATCCCAGCACTTGGGAGACTGAGACGGGAGTGTTGCCGTGAGTCAAAGGCCGGTCTGGGCTCCATAGTGAGTTCAGGACCAGCCTACGCTATAGAGCGAGACCCTGTCTCAATAAACAAGCAAGAAAGCAAATAAATAAATAAATAAATAAATAGGGCCAGAGTGTAGCCCAGTGTGAAGGCCCTGGGTTTGATCCCCTAGTACCACCACAAAACAAAATAACATTCCCCTAAAAATATTTGGAATTTGGACATGAACATTTATAATAACACAATTCATAGTAGCCAAAGGTAAAAACAAGCCTAACGACCATCAACTGATAGATGGTTCAGTAAAACGTGCTATATTTTATAATTGAACATTATTAAATATGCAATACAATATTATTTATCCATAGAAGAAATGAAGTACTGTTATATACAACGTAGCATGAATGAACCTTGGAAATATTATTCTAAGTTTAAAAAGCAAATGGTTATATCTTTTCCAATTTCATTTATATGAAATACCCAGCAAAGCGTCTGGAGGAATGGCTCAGCAGTTAAAGAGCTTGCTATGTCAAGCACTAAGTACCCGTGTTCGATTCCCCAGCACCCCATGAGCTGGGCGTGTGACTCTCCATGGTGAATTCAGCACCAGTCTGGCCGCAGAGTGAAACCCTGTCTCAAAACACAAACAAAGTAATACCCAGCCAAGAGAAATACCCAGAGACAGCAAACAGACTAGTGACTTCTAGCTGCTGAGAGAGGAAAACAGGAAGTAATCCCTCAGGTGGGCATGAAGTTTTCTTTCGGGGTGATGAAAAGGTCCCAGAACTAAATAGTGTGGTTGGCTAACATTGTTAAGATACTGCCAGTGTATCACATACTTTAGTAAAAATGGTGAATTGTATGTTATAGGTACTTGACTGCAACTTTAAAAAACAGACTGCAAAATAGAAAAACAAGTTAGTTACTGAATTGAAAGCCATGTATTGTCTGTCATCTTAAAGCCACCACATAGGACTGTTAGATCTGTGCACAGGACAAACTCAGAGGTCACTATTCACATGATGGTGGATATAAACTATGTAAACTACACACCCTGTGTTGGGTGGTGCCCAACCTGAAAGTCTGTACTTAACAGTCCTGGTTGTGAGCTCCAACTTTGTAACTATGTAAGGTTGGGTTTTTTCTTTGGGGTAGTGGGGACTTAAACTATAGAACACTCATCCTCAGCCCTGTTATTTTTATTTTGAGACAGGGTCTTGCTAAGTTACCCAGGCTGGCCTCAAATTTGCCATCTCCTGCCTCAGCCTCCCCTTGAGTAACTGGAATTACAAAGCAGCTGTTTTGTAGCAAGGAGTGAAGAAAGTGAAGATGGTCTTGGCTTTTTATGATTAGAAGGGTCTTGGGAGATTAGTTTAATCTCACTTCTTTTCTTCTTATTCTTCAAATGAGGAAAATGGTATGTAGGGATGTGGTTCATTCAGGGCAGAGGTGGGAGGGAAAACCTGCATCTGTAGGCTTTGCTAATTCTACTTTGTGTTTGGGAACAATATTTGTTGTTGGTAAGGAGTGAGCATTCCTCAGAACATTTCCTTTTTGGTTTTGTTTGGCATGCTGGGGATAGAAGCCAGGGCCTCATGCTGGCTAGGCAGGCTTTCCTCCACTGAGCCGATGCCAGCCCCGTAAACCTGACAATATCAACCTGGGGAGGAAGATTTATAGCTACTTTGCTTCTTGTAATTTTTGTCAGTGACAATCCCAGGATGGCTGAGCAGAGATTTGTTCTGTTCTGGGTCTTTGCTCTTCCCATGTCTTGCAAGTTCTCTCGAGGTGAACGACTGTACAAGCAACAGCCTTGGAAAATGTTGTATTTGCTTTTGTCTTGATATTGCTGGCACACTGCGTGGCTTACTAAAAACCTCAGCTAGTTTTGCTAGTATGATGGTAGCCTGGGAACAGCTTCCTGTAGGTCGGCTGCCAACAGTGCCCTGAAGGTCAGCAGAACTCCTTTGAACTTTGCAGTGCTCAAGTGAAGGATGGCTCAGAATTACAGGTCACAGCCAGCCGAGTGGGCACTGGGAAGGCTATAGAAAGCGGATGGTGGACAGTAAGTGCCTTGGGCTCCATATGAATCGTAAGTGAGGTGGGACAGTTCGTTTTTCCTCACCCCACAGCCAGATAGCAGTCAGTGAATGGGAGACTGTAGACCCCAGGGTGCTGGGGGGATGCCAGGAAGATGCAAACCTGGGCAGCCTGGATGGTCCCCAAGCGCTGGCACCTTGGGAGAGATTTAGGGAGACCCTCTCTCAAAATAAAAAATAAAAATGGGCTGGAAATGTAGCTCAGTGTGAAGTCCTTGGGCTCTATCCTGAGTACTGCCACCACTACTACCAAAAAAAAATAGTAAGAAAAGTAAAATATGTTACCTGGCATGCAGGTTACATCTAGGAATACTTATCCTAGATGTCCGGAGAGAGTATCCCAAGAACACATAAATATTCCCAGCCTTAGACCATGACGCACCTCATTCTGAGCCCCCACACGCCTTTTTGAGTGTATACTATTTTTTTGTCTTTTGAGACAGGGTCTCATTTTATAGTCCAGGCTGGTTCTGAGCTCACTATGGAGCCCAGGCTGGCCTTGAACTCATGGCAATCCTCCTGTCTCAGTCTCCCGAGTGCTGGGATTACAGGTGTGCGCCACTATGTTCAGCAGAGTGTATACTTCTTTTTGCCTAATGAATTTATCGATGCCTCTCGCTGATACTTCTGCAATTCTTTTTCTGGGACATAAATCAGCAAACCTACAACCTACCTCATGAAGGGGGTGAGCTGATGTCCCCAGCTGCTCCTTGGGGAGCTCCTCAGGTCTCCATCTGCTGACGTTGCTGAGAGGATCCGGAGAGGTTCTCAAAGCAGAGCCAGGGAACTGAGACCTACTCAGCCTGATGGAGCACCTCCGTGCACCCTGCTCACAGAAAAGGCTCACTTGTTCCCACGTAGAAAAAGAATTTTCAGGACTAGCCTGTAAGATATTCAAGAAAGACTTATTAGGCAGGAACTTTTTTTTTTTTTTTTTTTTGAGACAGTGTCTTGCTATATAGTTCAGGCTGGTCCTGAACTCACTACATAGCCCAGGCCAGCCTTGAACTCAGAGCAATCCTCTTGCCTCAGCCTTGCCAACTGCTGGGATTACAGGCATGTGCCACCATTCTCAGCTTTATGTGGTACTGGGGATCGAACTCAGGGCCTTGTGCTTTTAAAGCAAGTGCTTTAACCACTGTGCCATTCCTGCTGCTCTAGGCAGAAATTTAAAGCACACAGTGAAAATATTGAATGTGGGCCTTCATGAGATGGAAGAAGAGACATGCCCTGTGGCTAGAGCTGGACGTATTTTTTTGGGGGGGAGTGGACATCTGTGGGACTTATGTGTCCATGGAAACAGAATCCACTTTGAAGATGAAGGGTCCCAGCCCTTATCAGGAAAGAGTGATGATATCCCATGCATCGGTGAAAGCCACCGCTGGTGACAAAAGTGGAAAGCTTTGTGGAGTCCTTAAGATGGGTTATCTCCCGTTTGGTAGGCTACGTTAACGCACACACCATTCCCATTTACGTGTGCTCGCAGCTGACATGCGCTGGACTCTGGTGCAGCTGAGCCGAGGACTGAGGATGTGGGTCATGGGAGAGAGCAGAATTTGCAGGTGAGAAGCACAGGCCTAGTGCCCGAATATGGAGCCATCATCTTTAGGGCCCTTAGGAATTTGTTCCTTCAAGTTGGATCTATGTAATGAGGCCTTTTTCAAAAACACAATTTCAAAGCTATGGCGTTCCTTGTCTCCTTCCTTCCTCTCTTTAGACTTCTGTGCTGCATCGTGACAGTAGGACAGAAGAGACGGGATGTCCATTTGGGGTGGGGAAAATGGCAAACTCAAAGGCCTCGAGGTTGTGCTAGTCAGTTTTCTGCCACCCTGACAAAATACCTGAGATATCCAACTCACAGAAAAAAACGTTTATGTCAGCTCCTACTTTCGGAGATTTTTTAGTCTGTGGCTGCCTGGCTTCATTGCTTGTGGTGACGCAGTACATTATGGTGGGAGCACATGGCAGAGGGTGCTACTTACAGCATGGTGGCTGGGAAGCTAATAGTGAAAAGAGTAAAGTGCTGGGGTCCCAACAGCCCCTTCAAGGACATGCCCCCTTGGGAGATGACTTGACTTCTAATTAGGCCTATTTCCTAAAGATTGCACTACCTCCTGATCGTGCTAAAGACTGTAATATGTAGCTTTTGGGGTACACATCTGAATTGTAAGAGTTTAGTCTTTAGACTGAAGATAATGGGGAGTGCTACGGTTTGGATCTCGAGTGCCCCCATCCCCAAAAGCCTCATGTATTTGGAACTGTGTGTTACTAGGAGGCAGAGCTTGGCTGGAAGGGGCGGATGTTCAGGATTTGACCTGAAGGGATTGTATCAGTTTGTTAAGATTGGGAATGCTCAGGACAGAGATTTCCGGTGTGTACTTTTGCTTCGTGAACCAGGAAATGAGGGAGGGGCACCCAAGCTGTGGGAGGTGCAACCGGCAAATTGAAGTAATTTAAGGAAGGAAGAAGAAACACTGTAGCAGCTGCTACCTGAGAAGGCTGTGGCCTGGCCTGAGCCTGAAGACTCACTTGGCTTCTGTCTGCAGTGGGGCAAGCAGTTCCCCAGCCTCTGTCTCTGCCATAAGCCTTCACTGTTGCCTGCTGCCCCCATGACTGGACTGCATGAAACCTTCTGAAACTGTGAGCTAAATAAATCTTTCCTGCCCCCAAATTCTGGTGGTCTGGTGGTCTGTGGTACCAGAGGTGAATGTAGTGCCAGCATTGTCTAAAGTGACAATGTCAGTAATAAATTTGGGTGGTGCCTGGGACAGGGGCGATGACTTGGAAGTGTAGACTCTGAGGTTCTCACTCAGATGACTGGAGTCCCACAGCCTACAGGAATTCTGGGGACACTGTGCTTGTGCTTCCAGCACTGGATGACACGTCTCCTCCTCTGTCCCAGGGTGGTAGTGGTTTCCCAGGTTTACTACTGCTTGGATATACCTCTTTTGCATCTCTATCCAATGTTCTCATAGCTGGTTTTTTATTTCTTTCTCTTCTTCCTTTCTTTGTGGTACTGGGGATTGAAACTGGTACATTTTACACTGAACTACATCCCTCATCCCTCACTTTTTTTTTTTTAAATCTGAGAGAGTCTTACTAAATTGTGCAAGGTGAACTTGAACTTGCAATCCCCTGCCTCACTCTTCTTGATTGCTTACTTTTTTTGGAGGCAGGATCTTGCCATATTGTCCCAGCTAGTGTTCACCATGTAGCCAAGGTTGGCTTTGAATTCATGATCCTCCTGCCTCAGCCTCTTCAGTGCTAGTGTTACATGCTGTGCTACTGTTAAATTCCTTCCCCCCACTGGAGTAGCGGGGAGATTCCCAGATCTACAGGCTCTAGTGGGATTAAGGATAAAGCAGGCAGAGTCCCAGAATAATGTAAGCAAACAACAGTTTATTGAACCAGATAAAAAAAGAAAAGCCTTTGGCTGAGATGCCAAAAGGAAACTCAAGCAGGTCACTGTTACAGTAAAAGGAAGGAAGGAAAGAAGGAAGGAAGGAAGGATGGAAAGAAAGAAAGAAGAAAGGTTCCTGCAGAGAAGCCAGGAGGAAACCCAAACATTAGAGAAAGAAAAAAAGAAACCAAGAAGAGCTCCTGTTCCTGGAGCTGGAGGGATCCGAGCAGGTGTCCCCTGGGTCTGAGGGGTCCCCATGTAGACTAAGGTGGGGCTGCAGCCTGAAATGACTCTCAATATCTTGCTCCTCCTCTTACTGGTAACTGGAAAAAGCTAAGACTTTCTCAAGGTAGAAGAAGGGCAGCTAC
Source organism: Ctenodactylus gundi (assembly GCA_004027205.1). Taxonomy (NCBI): domain Eukaryota; kingdom Metazoa; phylum Chordata; class Mammalia; order Rodentia; family Ctenodactylidae; genus Ctenodactylus; species Ctenodactylus gundi. Next base: position 188,137 of record PVKB01000978.1, read on the forward strand.
CTTATTAGCTTTTGGAAACCGAGACATATTAACTATTGATCTGGGGAAACTGAAAAACCACCTCACCTGAAAAATATCCTGGGGGGAGGGGGTTGCCAAATACATTATTCTGCAGTTTTTCCTCCCTAAACTCCTGCCTAGTGCCACCATGCCCAGGCAAGAATATACTTTTTATGCAATTTTGCATCCAGCTTTTTTTTTTCCTCTCTCAGTATTACTTTCAAGCATTTTACCATGTTTTTCAAGGGTTTTCGTTAACATGGATAATGGCTGCATAACTCAGGTGGCCACTTAAAAAAACACCGGCACAGCTTTTGCTTTGCACGGTCTTAAGAGCATTGGCATCACTGTGTACACAGAAGGTCCAGTGTTGTCCTGTGCCCTTTGGGGAACGGAGTGCAGGGGAATTACTGTGGGCTGAGTTCCACATCCAACACTCTAAAAAAGGCTTTCAGTGAAAATGTCAGTTTACCTTGAATACTTTCCCGGTCATGTATGTACCCAACTATCTTCTTCCCAACAATGAGTGTGTTTGTGATCTCTAAGCTACTTGTGCTGTGATAATAAATAGCAGTAATTCAGGGATTTGGGGGAGACAGAGGGGTGACTATCTAGTCTTCATCATATCTTGAATTTGAGTGCTCATGCTACATGGTTGTGCTCATGTGACCTCAAGGAATGTAAAACTAAGCCAGATTTCATTAGGCAGGTTCAGAGGAGCTAGGCTGGGTGGGTCAAGATGTTCCCAGATGAGGAACTCATCTTCAGTTGAGGAACTCTTCCCAGATAAAAATCTCTGATAGCTTAAGAAAGACCACACCTTGGAATGGCCAAGGACAAAGTTAAAGTCAAGTAGGTCATGAGACCCTGAACCCTCATTACCCAGGGTCTCAGGTATTATCTTGGGCCCTGGAATTTGATCTTAAACCTATGAACTAGTTTTATGCTTATATGCATGCACCAATCATAAAGACCAACTCCGTATAGGAAAATTGATATGCATAATCCATAGGAAAACAATAAAAGATGAGTGTAACTGCCAAGTAATTGGCGTCCTGGCCCCCCCTTCCTGCCTGCAGGGGAGTTCCTGCTTTCTACCTCACTTTCCCCAATAAATTTACTTTCTTCTTCCAAACTGTGTCTTTGTTGTGGGTGTTCCTTCTTCAACATCAGCGGAACAAGAACCCTAGTTTAGAGTTCTCGGGTAACAAAACAAAATGAACAAAATGTGTTATAAAAGGTAAGATTTGTTTTTCAGCAAGCTTTTAGTTGAAAGGGAAATTTTGATACCAGCAGATCAAAAGGTAAAAACTAAGCACCCCCCTCCCCATTTAAATCTACCTCTATCTGCTTAAGAACTGTGTCTTGTAACTTCTGAGTTGATCTTGTTTGTAAAACAAAAGTTAACTTGTACCTTCTGTTGCTGTGATCTCCCCGGCTCCCAGCTGCTTCCCCTCCCTCATTCTCAGAGAGAAAATTCCAAGGGGCCTGCTGCAGGGAGGATTCCTGCAACTAAAGTCACCGTGCTCCTCACAGCAGCAAAAGCCACCTTCCTACTTTATCTTAAGTAAACTTTGGAGGTGCCAGAATGATAACCCTGACCTTGTTACCTTCTGCTTCTCACTTAATCTATAAAGTCAGACAGCGTAACCTTGTAAGTAACAAAGGGAAGCACACATGTGCACTCTGATACCACCTTGTAACTTTTCAAAGAAAATCTTTCTTTCCTCTTTTTTTATTTTATTTATTTTTTGAGACAGGGTCTCGCTCTGTTGCCCAGGCTGGTCCTGAAGTCACTATGGAGCCCAGGCTGGCCTTGGCCTCATGGCAATTCTCCTGCCTCAGCCTCCTCAGTGCTGGGATTACAGGTGTGTGCCACCACGCCCTGCTTATATGGTGCTGGGGAATCGAACCCAGAGCCTTGTGCTTGAACTTAACCTCTGTGTCATTCCTCCAGCCACACCTCCTTGTAACTTTAAACTGTAACTTGGAGTGTCACTGCCCGACAGTAGCCACTCACAACCTTGTAGGGAAGACAGCCGAGAAACTGTATATAAAGGAGGGGCTGCCATTGTCCTGGGCTCAGACTTTGGAGAGTGGACTCCCCTGGAGCCGCCCAAGCTGCTGTGCTTGGAGCACAATTTTCTGCAACATGGTGAGGCGCTGTAGGATGCAGTGAGGACCTGTTGCATCCAGAGCTTCGGACCTGAGTAAGCATGGTCTTTCTTGGCCTTCCTCCTTAGGGACTGTGTCCTTGAGTCCTGAGTCACACCCACTAGCTCTTCTTCCTTCCCTTCCTGTGTTCAACTGCCAGGAGAGTCGTGGGAACCGAACGGAAGGATCGCAGTCTGCTTTACCTTGATGAGAGCGCCTTCGGAAGCACAGCCAATTTAGGACAAGACTGATTGCTTCCAGAATGTTCTGCGTTTCCTTTGCCCATCAGTACACATGGCCAGACAGATTCTTTGGAAGCGCTGTGGCCAGCTGAACCTGCGTTCCCTCCCAACCTTCAGATCCTTGGTTTAATGTTTGAATTATAGACTTCCCCGCCACCTGTCTCATCTACCATCCCGGCCTTCCACTGTGTCACTCCTCAAATCCTCCCATGTTCCTGCTGAGGCCACGTGTGCTGAGCACCCTAGGAATTTGCGCTCTTCGCAGAAGTCCCGCTCTATCTCCTTGTCTGACAGACCCCCAGGCCGCCTCTGAGAGTTTTCTTTGTAGCTTTCTCAAGAGAATGCTTCATATAACACCCTTGTCAAATGCCTGGTGTCAGGAGGTGAGCCAGGAGCCCTCCTCCCCAAAGCCACTTCTGAACTGTTTTCCGTATAAAGCCCCTTGGTCCTTGGACTCTGCTGGCACTCAGCCATGCCCCCTGTCTTGACTTTGCCCTACTTCCTGGTCCCTCTGTTAGTCGAGGGTTTTTGATGGTGGTAAAAATGAAGAAAGTGAGTTTTGGAGTCGGGTGTTCCTTGGTTCTGGTCTCAGGGATGGCGTTTACTGACCACATATGTAATCCTGGGCAAATTACTTAAGCTTTGGCTTAGGATTCCTTAGACTTGAAATGGAATAACAGTGACCACTGTGGAGAGTGGTTATGATGTCAACAGTCATTCAACTAGAAAGTCAGTTAGGTGGGATAAAATAGTTCCACGCTGGTATTGTGCTGTCAGGCCCCAATTCCCACAGGCCTCTGAGATGAGGTCGCATCCCCGCAGACTTGAAGAATAAGTCTTGAAGGTGGGAGGCAGGTTGTGAAGAGAAGGCTTTATCGGGAAATTTACCAAAGGGGACAGAAAAATAGGCTCAAGCTTCTGCTAGCCAGAAGGTGGACCAGGAAATGTGGGTTGCCTCCCGTGGCTCAGTGTCTAGGGGGTTTTGTAGTTGAGCTGGGTAAGGGGTTGGTCTGTGCTAAGCATTTTCGCCACTAAGGCAGATTGGTAAATTTTCCAGCCTTGGGCTGTTGCTGAACCCAGACCCCACCCCCAGGAACCCATCAAGTGGTTCTTGGGAGTGACAGGAGTTGATCCTGCCTTCCAGCAACCTCTCAGTCTCTGGGGACCCCTGTATCCCTAACTGCCTGTAACCCCGCTGTCTCCTCTCACAAGATGTGTTCTGTGAAGAACTTAGAAAAGGGAATGGAGGGGCTTTCTCTGAGGATGAGATTCAGGGAAGAGGCACCATGTCAGCTGAGACCTGAGGGAGGGAAGGAGGACTGAGTGAGGTCAGGCACGTGGAGCCACTCAGCACCACGCTGGCCTGGAGGGACTCTCAGGTCATGTTAGTCATTCTGATGACTGTCCCCTTTGTTTTGCTTCCGGCTTGGAGCCTTCCTGTGAATCCTCAGTATCCGTTCAGATGACCTGTCCCCCCAACCTGTTGGATCTTGACCTACTCACCCCCATGACCTTCACTTCTGCTCTACCTGAGGATCCACCATTGGTGTCACACTTGGGACCTTGTCTTTGTCCTCAGCTATGACCGCCAAATTTCTTACATCTTCTTCGTCCTTTCTCCTGTTCCCCCTCCTCTTCCTCCTCCCTCTTGCTACGGATCAAACCAGGGCCTTGGACATGCTAGGCATCTGCTCTATCACTGAGCTACACTTTCGGCCCTTGGCCTTAAATCACACAGCTCAGTGAGATCAGACCAGCTCCGTCCTGCTCAAGTTCTTCAGAATCATTGGAATGCTCAGCCCCGTGGCTAATTGTCACTGTTCTTCTCTGCACTTTCTCTGGTGTGAGTCCCTTTCCTGCCCAGCAAGGACCAAAAACCTTTACCACCTCTTTGCAGATCATTCTTTTTCCCACCACTCTCTTGGATCCGGGTGCTGTTGGTGTTTGGTGTCATCACAAGGTCATCGTCTGCCTCTTAGTTGAACAGGGTCTTGTTCTGTAGCCCAGTCTGGCCTTGGAGTCAGGACAATCTGCCTGCCTCAGCCCCCTGAGTACTAGTGCACCAACATACCCAGCTTTTATGTGGTGCTGCGAAATTGAACTCGAGTACTTAGCATTTGCTAGGCATGTGCTTTAACTGCTGAGCTATTCCTCCAGCCCCTCTTTTGGGTTTTTCAATTAGCTTTCTCTTTCATAGACAATTGAAGGTGATGTAGACCCTTTCCTGTGTGACTTTAACACCATTTTCCTGCATCCTTGGAACAGAGTCCTGCCTGTGGCCTCTTGAATCCTTTATTGTTTGCGATACTCCAGTTTCCCTGTGTTCTCACTCCACACTTCTGTAGAGCCAGTACCTCTGTCCCTGTTTGTGTATGCCTCAGGCTGTCTAAGTCACTCAGTCATTTTGCCTGAAAACCTGAGTAGCTATCAATTTACATCTCTCTTCCTCTCCAAAGAGCAGCTGTGAGTCTTTCCCTGATGAGTCTGGGAGTGTGCACGCCTGGGCAACCACGTCCTATGCTTGAAATGACTCTGAGGCAGGTGACCTTCCCTGGAGGATGAACCCAAGTTGAGTTACCCTCACTACCATCACATTCTTACGTGATCTCTTTCCTTTCTCGTTCTTTTCCCCCCCTTCCCTGGAGGTTTTTCCTGGAAGCACACTCACTGTGCAGGAATCCCATCTCAGAGGCACCTGGGGACTCCAGGCTCTGACAATCTGCCTGTACATTGCTCTCCTTTCTTACATAATAGTAGAGTTCACTTTCCCTTTAGTATGTGCCCCAGGGACCAACCCTTCTTCCTTCCTGCCTTTCTGCATCAACATGGTCTCCTTAAGCAACTGAGCTAGTCCTGTGTACCATCTGTATTAGCCTCCTAGGGCTACGGGAACAACATGCCCACGACTGGATGGCTTAAACAGAAATGTATTGCCTAACACTCTGGAAGGAAGGAGGCCAGGAGGAAGGTGAGAGAGGGTTGGTTCCTTTGGAGGGATGTGAGAAATCTCTTTCTTCTAGTATTTTTTGGAAATCTTTGGTATTCTTTTACTTATAGATCTTTGCCTTCATCTTTATCTGATATTCTTCATGTGTTGTGCATGTGTGCATTCATGTCTGAATTTTCTTTTTTTTTTGAGGCAGGGTTTCACTCTGTAGCCCAGGCCAGTCCTGAGCTCACTATGTAGCCCAGGCTGGCCTTGAACTCATAGCAGTCCTCCTGCTTCAGCCTACCCAGTGCTAGGATTACAGGTGTACATCACCACACCTGGTTTATATGGGGCTGGAGAGTCGAACCCAGGGCCTTGTGCTTGCTAGGCAAGTGCTTTAGCTGCTGAGCTATTCCTCCAGCCCCTAAAATTTCCCTTTTTTTTTTCTAAGAACACCAGAGCTGGGGATGAGGCTTAGTGGAGAATGCTTGCTTAGCATGCTGAAGGCTGTGGGTTTGATCTCCAATGTAAAAAGAAAAAGAAAATATTGCATTTAGAAGGATACTGGTCATACTGCATCAGGGCCCACTCTGATGATCTCCTTTTAAGTTAATTCCTTCTGTAAAGACCCTACCTCCATATGAATTCTTATTCTAAGGTACTGAAGGTGTAGATACCAAAGCATTTTAAGGAAACACAATCCAACCTATAACTCAATCCACATGACTCCCTAATGAGAAATTGAATCTTTTGTCCGTGTTCTAAGAGTCAAATTCCTGGAGAGGGAAGTGTGGGGTTTTGATACTGTAAGTTTACCAATTGATCAGCTATTGGTTGTTTGGAAATCGCTGGTGACTGTTTTGCCCAAGCTCTGCTGCCTCTGTTGCGACACAAGGTCCAGCCTGGTTCTGTCACTCACTCTGATTCGTGGATGGTGTATAACAACATTCAGCCTTTTGTTGGTTTCCAAGATGCCAGATTAACTACAATGACCCAGCTTCTATGTCATGTCACCTCTTGACATGCATATTGTCGGCATCGAGTCCTGCTGGAGCATCGGTGCAGGACCAGGAGAGGAGCCTGGTGCAGTATTAAATTGACAAAGCACGGAACAACAGGAGCAAAGCATATAGATCTTTTTGGGGTGGGTGGACAGGGTCTCGCTCTCTGCAAGCCCAGGTTGGTCCTGAACTCACGCACTGTGTAGCCCAGGCTGGCCTTGGACTCATGGCAATCCTCCTGTCTCAGCCTCCCCCTGGAATTACAGATGTGTGCCACTGCACCCAGTTTATGTGGTGCTGGGGAATCAAACTCGGGTACTTAGCGCTTGGCTTAGCGCTTGCTAGGCAAGCACTTTAACGGCTGAGCCATTCCTCCAGCCCGCATATAGAGTTTTGTTACACACCCGTGGAAGCACCATAGGAAAACAAAGACACAAAGAAACGCAAAACCCAAAGTACTTATCCATTGGGTTGAATAAATAGGGCATCTGTGGAAGTTCAGGAAGAAGAGGGAGGTCAGAGCACCTCTGTGGCACCTGTTGTTTACCAAGTATCTTTGGGTTAAAGTGTCCTATGCTTAAGGGGCATAAGGATCGGGGTGGCAAATTCTGCCCTACTTAAGCAGTCCCATTCTAAGGTACTGAGGGTTAGAACTCATGTATGTGTGGTACGGAGGATGGAGTCCAGGGATTTTACACTGAGGTACCTCCGCTGACCCTTTTTTTGTATTTTTTAATTTCAAAACAGAGTCTCACCAAGTTTCCCAGGCTGGGCTTGAACTTAGGATCTTCCTCCCTCCTTCCTGTACCCCTTTTCTTCTCTTCTACCCCCCCCCCCCCACTTCCCTTGTGCTGGAGATCAAATTCAGGGCTTCCTGCATGCTAGGTGTCTTGGTTACTTGGTTGTTGCTGGGACAGAATACCCAATTTCCGCAGCTGAAGGGAGGAAGGACTTACTCTAGTTCACAGTTTCAGAAGTTCCCTCTCAGTCCATCACCGGCGCTGGCCACGGTGCACACACACGGCAGGAAGGGTCCGGTGGAGGACAGCTGCTCACAGCATGGTGGGCAGGAAGCCAAAGTACGTGAGGAGCGTGTCCATGTGCAGAGCCCAAGGCTAAGGCCAGCGCTCTCCCAGGACACAGCTATCCCAGCGCTGCTTCTCCCTTCCTTTTATTAATTCAAGCTGCCAGCTGGGGCGCCTACAAGTCAATCACACACACCTGAACTCTCTGCCCTGGGCATTTCCTGATCTCAACAAATTCCCATAATCCTTTCAGGTCAAACCCCAAGCATCCAACCCTTCCAACCAGACCCTGCCTCCCACCAGCAAGTGGTGCCACAGGTATCCCACTACATCCAAATATGTGAGGCTTTGGGGGGGACACTCCAGATCCAAACCACAACACGATGCAAGTGCCCCATCACTGAAGCACACCCACAACCCGAGCCCCTTGATGAAGAAGCAGCACCGCTGTCTCCACACAGGGTGCGCTGTGGTGACTGAAGAGTTAACATTCTCGCAGCTTAGCCGCAGTCCTGGCTGGCTTCGCCTGCGCTCCATGATTTGACTCTGTTGGCTTCTCATTGAGGAATGTGTTAAAGCCATCAGCGTCCCCACTTTTCAGGCACAGTCGTGAACATTGTTGACTGGAGGAAAAAACTGTTCACCTCTCCTCATGAGCAGGTGCTTCTTCCTGTTACTCTTCCCCAGTAGCCAAATCACGCAGCAGGCGAACCTAAGCCTCAGGTGTCTCTTACTTCCTGATGTTCCCCGAGCAGCTAAATCCCACAAACATCCTTACCTGAGCCCTGTCCACAAAAGACCTTACAAAGTTCGTGACCCCGAATACACTCCTCACAACAGGAGTACCTAAAAGATCAATTAAAAAAAAGAACAGGGTGCCGCAGACAATTGCCAGCTTAGATCTTGCCCCCTCTCACCCGTCGTAGACCTACCCGCCCTCCACGCTGCCTGTGCCAGGCCTCTGAGTCCTCCGACGGAACTCACCCGCTCTCCCTCTTCCCAGTGTACTCTGACCCGAATGACCTCTTGGCTTTTCTTCATTTCTTGACCATTGGGAAATTTTATTTTTGCCACCCACCCCTCTGGCCTTTCCTATGCCATCTACCACATCATGTATGTGCTTCTGTGTGTGTGTGTGTGCATGTGTGTATCCATGCATGTTGTCCAGGAACGTGTTAGAGCTTCCGGGGCCACGTCATGTGTGTGCCTCTCTGCACATGTGTGCATGCATGCGTGTACCCATGCATGTTGTCCAGGAACATGTCAGAGCTTCCGGGCCGACTCTGCAAGGACCCAGTCTTCCTTACTGACGCCTTCCAGGGGCCGAGGCCTCCCGCGGCTGCTTCTCATGGAAATCTGGCAGCTTTCCCCGCCCAGAGCCCCGCATCACATTCCAGTAGCTTGTGTGCCTTGGAGCTCTGCCAAGGCTGGGCCCGGGATGGGTTGCCATGGTGATCTCCCCACGCTTTCCAGACAACTTTTCCGAGATGTTGCCCTGGGGCCTGAAATAGCTCTCCTCGCTGGGCTTGTAGCCTGCAGGGGGCTGACCTTTGGTGTGGTGAAAGGAGTTGCTGGATTCAGAGCTTGCCACGGAGAGCCTGCTAAAACAGAATATATTTTTATTTATGTATGTATGCATTTATTTATGTATTTATTATTTATTTAGAGACAGGGTCTTGTTCTGGAGCCCAGGCTGGTCCTTAACTCACTGTGGAGCCCAGGCTGGCTTTGGACTCACAGCAATGCAATCCTCCTGCCTCAGCCTCCTGAGTGATGGGATTACAGGCTGGTGTCACCACACCCAACTTATGTGGTGCTGGGGAATCGAACTCGGTACCTAGTGCTTTACTTAGCGCTTGCTAGGCAAGCGCTTTATTAGAATATATTTTTAAAAACTCAGCTTCATTGAGGTATGCATGTAATAAAACACTCATTTTAAGACATGTGGTTTGGTGAGTTTTGATTTTTTTTTTTTTTTTTTTTTTGAGACAGGGTCTTGCTTTGGATTCTAGTCTGGTCCTGAACTTACTATGTAGCCCAGGCTAGCCATGAACTTACTGCAGTCCTCCTGCCTCAGCCTCCTGAGTGCTAAGATTATAGGTGTGCCACCACATCCAGCTTATCCCTTCCCCCAGGAAGATGCTGTGACAGTTTTATTGTGGTTTGGATCTGGAACATCCCCCAAAGTCTCATGTATCTGAATGTTACAGATTGTCTATGGAAACGTGCTGTTGGGAGATTGGGGTCTAGTCTGGAGGGATGGATTACAGGCATGTAGATTGGATTACAGGTGTGTAAATTGGATTATAGGTATGTAGTGCGGGCTTACCACACCTTCCACACCTGGATCCAGGAGGGGCTGATCACTGGGCTGAGACCTGGAAGGACATATAAACTGCTTCCTGCCTTCCTTGGAGGACGAGTCTCCACTCGCCTTGACTCGGCTTCCTGTATGTGATGTCGTGAGAAGCTGCCTCCACCTCTGCCTCTGTCTGTCGTGTGCTTCCATTGTTGCCGGCTGCCCCTGAATGGACTGTGACCTTCTGAAACTGTGAGCTAAAATAAACCTTTCCTCCCCTAAATTTGTGGATGTCAGATATTGAGTCACAGCAATGAAAAAGTAGCTAAGACAAGGTTGTTATTCCTTTGCTTAATTCAAACTGTCAGTTTGATGCAATGCCCCCTCAGGGTGGGTGTCCCTCCCTGGCTTCCTGGCTTACAAGTCAACAATACACATCTGAAAGCTTTGCCCTGGGCACCCCCAATCCCAACAAATTGACACAATGTTTCCAGGTCAAACCCCAAATATCTTTCTCTTCCAGCTAGGCTCTACTTCCCCAAAACAGTTCCAAGTACTTGAGGCTTTTGCAGAATAAACTCTCTCTCTCTCTCTCTCTCTCTCTCTCTCTCTCTCTCTCTCTCTCTCTCTCTCTCTCTGGATCCAAACCGCAGCAGCCCTGCTTGCTGAGCCCCAAGGTGTTCCCAGGGAGGATGGGATGGGAATGGAGCACCGGCTTTCCTCAGGGGCCCTCCCAACTCTTGATCCTGCCTTTGCCATTTTAATGAGAGCCCCATAAAGGCAGTAGCTTAGCAGAGGGCAGTTGGCGACTTTGGGACTTCGGCAGTGCCGTAGCCCGCAGGTCGTCATCCGCTGTCAGTAACCTCTAATAAATTCATTTGCTCATCGAACTGGACTTGGGTGAGTCATGGTTTGGACTGTTAGAGGCTTCTCAGTTCAAAGGCAGACGTTTCTTTTACGTGTCTCAGGATATTCACAGGATGTCTGGTGCCCTAAATGGGAGCTGACAGATCCAAATAATGGCCAGAGAAGAGTGTCTGTGGGGGAAATCTGGGGGCTGCTCTCCTCCCATGTCCCGTGGGGTGGCATGAACTCTAGATGAATCTAATTGGTTATGTGAATACAGGGACATCTCCCCCAAAACACCAAACGACTGGGGCCTGCAATCCCTGAAGGTAGCTCACATGTGGCTGGACTATGGGAGAGCTGCAGCTGATGTGGGGTGGGGACATCTGCCCAGGGGGACAGTATGGTGGTGGCGGGCACCTGGCTCTGTGAGGTGAGGGAAAGTATTATGAACATGTGGGAACCACATGTGAGTATAGGGATGCCTGATAGAGCTCCAAATATCGGGGGAAATACTATCATTTGTTAATGAGCAACATAAGGGGAAAAAATTACGAAAAAAAGAAAAACACAAATAATGTAATGGAGACAAAATAGTACTGGTAGGGAAGATGATGCTTATACTAGAGTGGGAAACCTTTTGTTTTTGAGATGGGGTCTCACTCTGTAGCCCAGGTTGGTCCTGAACTCACTATGGAGCCCAGGCTGGCTTTGGACTCACGGCAATCCTCCTGCCTCAGCCTCCCGAGCTCTGGGAATACAGGCAGGAGGCACCACACCTGCTTTTATGTGGTGCTGGGGAATTGAACTCACCACTGTGCCATTCCTAGAGTGGGAAACTATCAACTCTCAGTCCTGTATATGCTGTTTATCTCTCCCACCGGAAGAGAACACACTACAGCCCTGGTGGCCATGCTACGGGACATACCTTGCACAGCACAAGGAGAATTCCACCCGAGGGAGTGTGGACTATAAAGGCCAAGATGCGAGTTGGGGCCAGTGAAGCCATTTCCCTCAAGCAGGGCAGATAAGAGCAAACAGGTTAGACCACTGGAGGCTGAGCAGAAGTCACAGACACCATCAAAGAATTCGAAAAGGTAGAGATTGTCTGCCCAGCTCACAGTCCTTCTAAATTAACAAACTGTACATCTTCACCCTTCGTGGGCCCCACAGCTTTTCTCCTTGTACTTGAGCATAGAGTGAGGGCAGTTTTCCTGCATCAGGGCGCTCTGGTCTTGCTCCTCTAATAGAAAGAATGAGAATCCACAGAGTTAGTGACAGAATCCCTGCTATTCAGGAGAGGGGGGTGGCTGGACCTGGATGGTGAGGCTCGGGGGTGTCATAATCATATACACCAAGGGAATAATTGATTTGTGCATGATCACACAGCCAGATCTGGATTTGAACTCAGTTTCTCGACTCCAGCATCCTCTCCTGTCTCATCTCCGAAGTCCTAAGGCTGGTCTTGGATGTGGTATAAGACACTAACGATATTTATCTTGTCAACGTCTGAGAAAAAAAATAGATGAATAAAGGAACCTTTATTTGGGAATAAAATGCAAAAAATGAAATTGCAGTTTACAGCCCAGCTCAGGGATGCAGCAGGCCTAAAAATCCCAGCAATCCAGAAGGCAGAGACAGGAGGATCGCAAGTTTGAGCCCAAGCTGGACAACTTAGCAAGATCCTGTCTCACAATCAAAACTAAAAATGGGCTGGGGATGTAATTCAGTGTCAAGACCCCGGGACTGATCCCCAGTACCACCAAAAAAAAAAAAAAAAAAAAAAAAAGGACAAAGAAGAATTGCAATCCAGGGTACCAGCATGAGTCAGAGGCCTAGAGTACATTCAGAGAACAAAGAAAAGATTGAAATTTTACTGGGAAAGAGGAAAGCTGTGGAAGTGTAGGAAGTACCAGTAGGGAGGCCGTTTTGTTAGGCTGAATTTGTGAGATGGTGTCAGCCAAGTATCTTGTCTAAGTGACCAGCTGTCTCGGGGATAGACCCTGTCTCAAAATCACAAATAAAAAAAAGCTGGGAATAAAGCGTTGTGTGAGAACCCTGAGCTCAACCCCCAGGACCACAAACCAAAACCAAAGCAAAACAAAAAATGGCCAGCTGTCCTACTGAGAGATGCTGGTATCAGGCACCCTGTGGGCGAGATCCCCTCACGTCCTCCACGGCTCTGTTCTTCGGGTGTTGGCTCAAGAGACTCCATTTTGAAGCTGACAACTCCACAGCCTGCAGAAGCCAGCTTAAGAAATTCACATCCCAAGCCAGGCCTAGGGGTGCACGGCTGTAATCTCAGCGCTCAGGAGGCTGAGGCAGGAGGAACTTGTGTTGGAGGCCAACCTGGGCTCCATTGCATGAGTGCCCCTGGGCACAGTGGTAGTTCTGTAATTTTTACCGTGAACAGAGACAGAGAAAATGATTCCGGCTCCAGAGATACAGTCGCCTCGTTCGCTCATCTCAGAGGGAAGAGACAGGCGCCAAGGAGGGGCTGCATTGCCCAACGGCCTCTCCTCTGGGGCCCCGCTCAACGGGCCTCTGCTTATCTTTCAAGTCTCCTCTGTGAACCCGGCCTCTGTGCCCTCGGCACAACACTCCGTCCTGTCCCTCCCCTGCATCCTCTTCCCACTCCTCTCTTCTGTGCCCAGGTGGCTGTCACAGCACATGCATGGCATGTACAATCAGTCATTTTTATGCCTGTCACTGTTAGACTAGGAGCTTTCTGTGAGCAGGCAAGATACTCTACCTTTTTTTTTTTTTTCTAGTTACTGAGCACTGAACCCAGGAGTGCTGAGCCATATCACCTTTTCTTTTTTCTTTTTCTTTCTTTCTTTCTTTTTTTTTTTTTTGAGACAGGGTCTCTCTCTGTAGTCCAGGCTGGTCCTGAACTCACTATGTAGCCCAGGCTGGCCTTGGACTCCTTATCATCCTCCTGCCTCAGCCTTCTGAGTGCTTGGATTACAGGTGTGCACCACCATGCCCGGCTTATGTGATGCTGGGGAATTGAACTTGGGTATTTAGCACTTGACGTAGCGCTTGCTAGGCAAGTGCTTTAACCGCTGAGCTATTCTCCAACCCCTCACTGAATTTTTTTGTAACTGTAGAACTGTAGTGCACATTTGTAAACGTTCAAGCATATGACAGACACTCTACTTCATCTCTCTCCGGTTCCCTTCAGTCCCTTGTGTGGCCTTCCAAATTTTTCTCTGCCTATACAAAGTATATACAACTATGCCCATTTATTTATTTTTTTACAGACCAAGAGTTATGCCATAAAAATGATTGCTATTTGTTTCTGTAAGGAAGACAAAAACTTCACCTCTACCCCCGTAGAGTTTCTGACTGGGCCTAAATTGACATAAGCCAAATTAATAAAAGAAAAACATTCAGATTTCTGTATGGACACAAAAGTCCCTGTAGGAAATTGATTCACAAAGCAGTGAGAACCACATGCGGGAGTGCCAACGTGGGCAAAATGGAACACATTATGAAAAATACGAAGAGAGGAAAGAAGTGGGCGACAGTGTACTGATTTCTTGTGGCATCAACTCCTTTTCTTTGGTGCTAAGACTGTTTCTTTCCTCCTGGAATTGTTGTGGGAAGTGGGGACAACTTTCCCATGGGATTACATGTTTTCGTGAAGAAAAAGAGTCTGATGTTCTTCTTGCACCTGTTAGTTTTCAAATACCTTTAAGTCAGAATAATCTTTGCGCCCAAGCAGCATCTTCTGGGCTGGACTATGCTGACATCTTCAGTTCTTTTTCCAGGTAAATATTAACGTGGGTATCTGCAGCGACTAGTCCAAATTCATTACATCAGTTATCTATTTCCGTGCAGCAAAGCCCTGCCAGACTTGGTGGCTTTGGGCAACCCCTGTTTTATCTGCTGCGGTTCTGTGGTCAGCCTCTCCCCGTGGGCGGGGCTCCTGCTGGTGGGTCTCACGGCCCATTGGCTAGGGACAGGCTGGTTGGCAGCTTCTGCTGGGATGAGCTTCTGCTCAGGGGGCTTCTGCGCATGGCCGGCTAGCAAGTGTGGGGCTTCCTGAGGGAGGGAGGCTCTGGAGGGCATCAGGGGCAGGGCTTGAAGCTTGTGCCGTTCTGGGGCTGAGAGAGAGAAAGAAAGAGAAGGAAGGAAGGAAGGAAGGAAAGAAGCAAGGAAGGAAAGAAAGAAAGATTCTGCTAGTATAAAATTGGGACTAGAGGACTAGAGCCTTGGAAGAGGCACTGAGGGGCCCAAAACTGGAGCTTCCGGAGCCTCCTGGACCATCCATCCTCTCTGCTCCTTTCTTGGGTCCCAGTACCAGTGAATCTGTGTAGGTTGTGTGGCCATTCTTTCTTTTTTTTCAAGACAGGGTCTCACTCTGCAGCCCAGGATGGCCCTGAACTCACTATGAAGCCCAGGCTAGCCTTGGGCTCAGGATGATCCTCCTGCCTCTGCCTCCCAAAGTGCTGGGACTACAGGTGTTTGCCACCGTGCCTGGCTGACATGTGTTTTATACCCTGAATCTTTCAGCCTTAAGATCTGAAAATTCAACCCACCCCCATATGGCTTCTGACATAAATTTCAAAGGTCTATTTGAAACTCAGAAGCTAAAAATGGACGCTCTGTCTCGCTGTCTCCTTCCACTGCCTCCCTGAGGGAGCAAGCTGCCAATGCCGGGAGCTGCTTGTGTGCTGGAACAAAACCCGCGGTGACACACACTGGCAGCAAGAATCCTGAGGCCGGTGCGGTGACAGACGCTCACTTCCACAGAGGGAAGGACGGGAACTTGCCCTCTCTTGGAACTGGAACTTACCTGGTCCTCCTTGGGTGGAGGTGGATTCATAGAGGGTCGACTGGGAGGGGCCGCCATGGGGAGGAAGGGTCACCCCCCAGGAGGCCCAGCACAAGGCATGGGTAGTAGCCCACAGCCTTGGGTGGTGGCTTCCGGTGGCGCTAAGAACCGAGGATTTTCTGAGTGTGTATGCTGGGTCAAGCTTTAGAGCCAGGGACCCAAGGAAACAAGGAAGACGAGTCGTTCCCCTGCCAACAGCAGACAGCCAACGAGCAGAGTCAGATACCTAAGTGGCAGGTGGTTGAGAAGCTACTGGTGGCCCGGGCCGGAGAGCAAGGGCAGGAGCCCAAGGACACGGGTGTGGGTGAGAACTTCCAGAACTCTTGGCACTCAGGACGGTCCACACTCCTGTTCTCAATCTTGGCTGGTCTTTCCATGGCTTCCTGCAGCTGAAGGTGACATTCCTGGGGTGGTCCAGGCCCCTTTTGAGTTCCCTTCTGGAAAAGCTCAAAGCTGCCAAAGGACCTGACTGTTTAGCCAGCTCACAGAAGAGGGCCGTGACCTCCCTGGGTGAGAGAGGGCTTCCGCAGTAGCACCTCCCTGTGTCCCTCTGGTGCAGCTGGGTCTCCTACACCCTGGCTTCCTCTGGGACCTGGAAACCATCCCGCTGAAGTGCGGTTATTACAAAGGACAGGGCCTGTTTCCAGAGCTCTGGGGGACCGCGGGGCCCCCACCTGGACCATCATCAGCTGGCAGGGAGAGAAGGCCTGATGGCCTGATGCTTTATAATGTTTCCCGTCAGTCCTTGCTGGTCCCCCACCTCATTCTTCTTTAAAACGTGATCACCTTGCGAGGCCAGGTGGAGGTCAGCAATTCTAGCTCTTTGTCTGTAGTTGTTGGGTAAAATCTGTTTTCAGAGCTTTCATGAATGACTGGTTTTTAAAAAATTAACATGTATTCACCATACATAACAATAATCAGCATGAGAAATTGGTGTATTTGCATAATACTTGATCATTTTTATTTCATTTTCCTCTTCTTATCCCTTCAGCCCCCCACATCCCCTTCCCTCTCCACAGTGTCTTCTCACTGTTTTCTATCTCCCTTACTTTTTTAATGGTTTGATTTTCTCTTATTAAAGAATCACAGGATCTTTAACTTTCTGTGTCTGATTCATTTTATTAAGCATAATGATCTTGAGGCATATCCATTTTTCTATAAAGGATTCAAATTTATCTTTCTTTATGGCACAGTAGTACTCCATCGTGTAAGTATCCCACATCTCCTTTATCCGTAGATCTCTTCATGGACATGTCAGCTGCTTCCTTCCAAGTTTTAGCTATTGTAAGTTGTGTTGCTATAAACATGGGTGTGCATGTATCACTCTTGTATGATGAATTTGACTTTTTTTTAGGAAGATACCCAGATGAGGTAGAGTTGGGTCATGCAGGGATATCTATTTTCCATTTTTTGAGGAATCTCTGTGGTACTTTCCATAATGGTTGTACCAGTTGACAGTCCCACCAACCGAGTAGGAGGGATTTTTCCACACAGCCTTGCCAGCATTTGATATTTTTTGAGTTCTCGCTACCAGCCAGTCTTGCAGCAGTTAGATGGAACCTCAGTGTTATTTTGATCAGCAATTCTCTATGGCTAAGGATGCTGAATGTTTTGTCATGTATTTATTGGCCATGTGGACGGCTTCTTTTGAGAATTCTCTATTCATTTCAGTTGCCCATTTTTAATTGGGTCTTTATTTTGGGAGGGGTCTACTTTGCTCAGTTCTTTGTATATTCTAGAGAATAGTCCTTTGTATAAGGACTAGCTGGCAGAATTTTTTGAAAAAAATTTTCCCCATTCTGTCAGTTCTCTCTTTACTCTGTTGATTGTTTCCTTTGCTGTGCAGAAGATTTTTAATTGGATATAATCGCATTTGTTGATTCTTTATATTACCTCCTGTACACTGGGTGTTTTGTTGAGAAAGTTCCTATCTATGTCTTCAATGATTTTGCCTATTTTTGTTTCCATTGAGTTCAGTGGTTCCATTTTAATGTCCAGGTCTTTGATCCATTTTGATTTGATTTTGGTACATGGTAAAAGATGTGGCTCTGGTGTCATTCTTTTGCATAGGGACAACCAGTTTTCCCAGCACCATTTGTTAGAGGTTATTGAATATGAATATGAATGAATGAATATGTTTTGAATATGTTTTGTTTCCTTTGTTGAAGATCAGATGGCTGAAAGTACTTAGGATTATCTCTGCATCCTCTACTTTGTTCCATTGGTCCACCTGTCTATTTTTATGCCAATGTTATGCTTTTTAAAAAAAAAATCACTGCTGTTTTGTAATATAACTGGATATCACAGTCAGTCCTCCAGCCTCAGACTCCCAAGTGCTGGGATTACAGGCATGTGTCACCATGCCCAGCTTTATGTGGTGCTGAGGAATCGAACTCAGAGCCATGTGCTTGCTAGGTAAGCACCTTAACTGCTGTGCCATTCCTCCAGCTCTAGAAAAATCCCTGTTTAAGCTTGTTAATCATTACTCATGTTAGTTTAAGTATGTCCTCCTTTAACCGATTGACTATTTAGTCCACTTCATTTTGATTTCCTTTCCTAATTATTCTACTTTTTCAGGGCTTAAGACAGTAGCTTCTGGGGAGTTGGGTGTGTCTGCATGTGTCCTATTGCCTTGTCTTCCCATAATTCTGTTGCTAAGGGGCTTCACTTTAATGACCTACCTGAGAAGTGTCTCTGAACATGTATGAGGGTGTGGGGGGGGCTGGAGCTGTATGTCCACTTAGTTCTGAGCTGGGAATAGGCAGTGAGGGAGAACTAACAGCCCAGTGACTTCTAAGGTGTCTTCTTCATACCCAGCCCACTCAGCAAAGCTCTCCTGTCTGTCCTGGCTTCCCTCCCCCGAGGGTGGGACTCTCTGTCCTCTGTGGCCTGCTCTCATTCAGGAGGTTGGTGGCCTTTCTCCCTTCTCTGCAACTGTCTCACGCTAGTCCCTTCCTTCCTAGGCATTGGTTAGAGTGTCCCTAAGTTTCCTGCTGTGTGGCCTGTCTGTGGCTTCTTCTACTCAAAACAGTTTGGACTTAGCCTCTTTTCAAAATGGCTTCTGCCTATGTCACTTCCTAGTATGTCTGCCGAGAGCTGCTTCTCCTGAGCTGGACTCTGTAGTCCAGGTGGGTCTTGAACTCTGTAGCCCCGCCTGGACTTGAAGTCATGGCAGTCTTCCTGTGTCAGGGTATACCACCACGCCCTGCTTATGTGGTGCTGGGGAATCTAACCCATGGCCTTGCACTTGTGAGGCAAGCACCTTAACTGCTGAGCTGCTCCTACAGTCCTAGTTTTGATTGTGAGACCAGGTCTTGCTAAGTTGCTAAATTGTTCAGGCTGAGCTTGAATTTGCAATCCTCTTGCCTCAGCTTCCCAGCATCTTGAGATTACAGGCCTTCCCCACCAGGCCTGGCTTCTAGCATTATTTTATTTTTTAAACCCTTCAATTCCCTAAGGATCAACTTTACACTTGGTTAATGATGACTGTCTTAGTTACTTTTCTGTTGCTGTGACTCAATACCTGACACCCACAAATTTAGGAAAGGAAAGGTTTATTTTAGCTCACAGTTTCAGAAGATCACGGTCCATTCAGGGGGCGCCGGCAGCAAACGAAGTACAGGACAGAGGCAGAGGTGGAGGCAGCTCCTCACAACATCACAGACAGGAAGGCAAGTTGAGACTAGTCGAGACTTGTCCTAGTCCTAGTCCTCAAGGAAGGCAGGATGCAGCTTATATATCCTTCTAGGTCTCTGCCCAGTGATTAGCCTCTCCTGCATCCAGGTGTGGAAGGTGCGGCCACTACACACCATTAATCCTAACTCACAAACCTTTAATCCTAACTTAACTGTAATCCACCCCTCCAGATGAGGCCCCAGTCTACCAACAGCACATGGTTCCACAGACAATCCATTACATTAAAATACGTGAGATTTTTGGGGGACACTCCATATCCTAACCACAACAATGACTTATACCAAATCTTCTGTTCCCATCCATAGTGGGGTTTCTGTGTCTTGACAGGATTGTGTATACAGCTTCTTGTCTGTCCCGACTGTGTCCCCCATCTGGACATCCGTAGTGTTGGCTCCATAAGGACACGGCTTGTGCCTGCTCTGGCTACCACTCCAGGCACCTGACCCGGTGGTTGACGATCTGTTATTGCTCAGTACATATTTGTGGGATGAGTGAACGGTCAGGTGGCCGACCGGATGGCTGTTGGTCTGTGATTTCATTTGGATTGCTCGTTTGACTAAGCCATTCTGTTCAGGTTTTTGTTAGATCTGGGCCAAGATTAGCTGAAAAGTAAGATTTATTATTTTTATGATACTGGGGATCAAGCCCAGGACTTTCATACCAAGTTACATCCCGCGTATCCCCCACCCCCCCCCTTTTGAGACAGAATCTTGCTAAGTCACAAAATTGCTCAGGCTGGGCTCAAATTTAATCTCTTCCCAGAGTACTGAGCCACCTGGCCAGCAAAAGGGAGATTTAAGGTAAATTAGAAGCATGTATAAATAAGTAAATAAATAAATTTGAGAAGTAGGACCCAGAACTTGGGCAACTTGACGTAAAGTTCATCTAGTTTTGGGGAGCCTCTGACATGGGAGATAATAGGAGATGAGAGGGGAGGATAAGGCTACTCGCAGTGGGTCTTGCAGTTATATGTGTCTTTTGTTTTGAGGCAGGGTCTCACTCTGTAGTCCAGGCTGGTACTGAACTCACTATGGAACCCAGAGAGGCCTTGGAGAGTCAGGGTAATCCTCCTGCCTCAGCCTCCTGAGTGCTGGGATTACAGGCGTGCGCCACCACCCCTGGTTTACGTGGTGTTGGGGAATCGAACTCGGGTATTTAGCACTTGACTGCTTTAACCGCTGAGCCAATCCTCCAGTGCCTGTGCACAATCTTTTTAAACAAACCTTTATAATTTCTGTTCAAAGCACAGCAGATGCTGCTTTAAAAATTTCTCTTCAAGTCAGGTGTGGGGGGACGTGCCTGAATTCCAGTTACTCAGGAGGCTGAGACAGGAGGATTTGCAAGTCTGATCTGTGCCTGGGCAATTTAGTGTGGCCTTATCTGAAAGTAAAGAATGGAGGGGGGAGGGCATAGCTAGGTGCGCGAGCGCCCCTGGCTTCAATCCCAGGACTGCAGGGAGAAAAACCCTCATGACATGGTGGGCTTCCATTTTATTGTCCTCCATAGAAGGCGACCTGCAGCAGGCCTAGCGGGGTAATACAGCTGGTCCCCTACGAGCACAGGTTCCATACCCAGATGCAATGCTGTAGAAACAGGAGCCCACCCAGGAAATGGGTGGGGGGTATTGTGGTTTGGATCGGGAATGTCCCCCAAAAGTCTCATGTATGTTAGATTGTCTATGGAACCATGTGCTATTGGGAGATTAGGGTCTAGTCTGGAGGGGTGGATTACAGGCATGTAAATTGGATTACAGGCATGTAAATTGGATTACAGGCATGTAGTGGGCATTTACCACACCTTCCACACATGGATCCAGGAGGGGCTCATCACTGGGAGGAGACCTGGAAGGACAGATAAGCTGCTTCCTGCCTTCCGTGGAGGACTAATCTCATCATGCCTTGACTTGGCCTCCTGTGTGTGATGTCATGAGAAGCTGCCTCCACCTCTGCCTCTGCCATGTTCTCCCATTGCTGCCGACCGCCCCTGAATGGACTGTGACCTTCTGAAACTGTGAGCTAAAAATAAACCTTTCCTCCCCTAAATTTGAGGATGTCGGGTGTTGAGTAGCAGCAACGAAAAAGTAACTAAGACGGGGTCAATCTACCCTTCACGAAGCTCCCTGGGCACTGGCATTGGGCAAGCTTCGTCTTTGTGAGTTGTCTTACTTTTTTGTTGCTGACTCCCACAAATTTAGGAAAGGTTTATTTTAGATCACAGTTTCATATGGTCACAATCCATTTAGGGGCTACTGGCAGTAATCAAAGTACAGGACAGAGGCAGAGGTGGAGGCAGCTTCTCAGGACATCACAAACAGGAACACAAGCTGAGACCAGTTAAGACTAGTCCCAGTCCTCCAGGAAGTCAGGTGCAGCTTATGTATCCTTTCAGGTCTCCGCCCAGTAACCAGTCCCTCCTGCATCCAGGTGTGGCCACTACACACCGTTAATCCTAACTCACATGCCTTTAGTCTTAACTGTAATCCACTCCTCCAGACTAGACCCCCATCCACCAATATCACATGGTTCCATAGACAATCCATAACATCAAAATACATGAGACTTTTGGGGGACACCAGATCCTAACCACAACATGAGTCCTCAGAGCAGCCTTTCTACGACAGACAAGTTAAATAAATTATACTTGGAGCACATCTGGAACTCAGATTCCGGCGTGAGACTTTAGTTTTCAATGTTTCCAGCCCACGATAAGCTCAGTAGAGGTTGTGTTGAAGGAAATGTGGGGCCCATGAATAGTTTGAAGATGTAAACTTAAAAAAATCCACAGCCCTTATTTGATAATTTATTCATCTGTGTGTGTGTGTGCACACACGTGTGTATGTGTGTGTTACTGGGCATTTTCAGGGCTTTTGCACTGAGCTCCAATATATCCTCAGCCTATTTAATTTTTTGATTTTTGAGGCAGGATCTCAGTAAGTCACTCAGTTGCCCAGATTGGGCTCAAACTTGTGATCCTCCTACTCCAGCCTCCTAGAGTGCTGGGATTACAGGCCTGTGCCACCAAGCCTACCTTGATAATTATTTCTTATAGAGCATCAATTAGTTTTAATTAGTGCAATTGGAAAATAACAGGTGGTACACAGTGCCTGCTCGGCGGGGATTCCATGCTCTAATACACTTGACTAATTGCCAGATAGGAATAACTATTGTGACTCCAGATACAGAGATAGCTGAGGACTCGTTTTCCATGGGGAGGACCTTGTGCGTTTTTATTATGGAAAAACTTCAAACACAGACACATCTATAGGGAGAACGAGGAATCCATGTACCCATCGTTCGTTTGCTTTTCCACGCTGTTAAAGCCAGAGTATTTAAAGCAAAACCCCAGAGCCTCTCTTCACCAGGAACGTTTCTATAATTGGAATGAAAATGCTGTCGCATGGCCCTACGTTTCTGTTCTTGAGCTCTGCAAGAACAGGAAGCAGCCTGTGAAAATCCGCGGGAGCGGGAGGGGAGTGTCCCACCCAAGCTGTGGGCTTTGTTTTGCCTGAGGCAAATCACTTCTCTGAACTGCTCCAGCCTTGGCAATTATATTTTTCTTAAGTGCCAAAAATCGAGTCTACCCTAGCTAAAGACATCTGGAGAATGCAGCTTCTAAAACTATTTTTGGCACAAAAACGTCACTCAAGTTGCTTGAAGCTAGTTAGAGTTTTGTAAGGATTGAAAGTGTCCAACCGCAGCTGGGCATGGTGGGGCCGCCTATGCTGGTCACCAAAGCACTTTGAGAGGATTGCAAACTTGAGTCCAGACTGGGCAATTTAACAACTACGTGAGACCCTGTCTCAAAAAGAAGATTAAAAAAAAAAAAGCCAGCAAGCATCTTACTGGAGCTTAGTGACAGCTTGGAGGCGGGGTTGATAGTCACCCTGGCCTTCCTGTCTGAAGGTGTGAACACGTAGGCCAAGGATTGCTTGGGGTTGGTCTGGGCAGTATGGGGGAGGGGTGGTTGGTGGTGTGATGGAGGGGGAACTTACCGGCCTTTCTCCAGCCTGCACGTCTGGCCTGCATTCTCTGGAAGACCAGTGTGCTGGAGATCATGGACAGGTCCTGGAGATGTTGGCATGGATGTGTGTTTGCTCAGGGATTCTGCCAGGTGAGAGAGGCCCATTTCCCACCTCACATGGGGCACTGGGGATCAGCCTGGAACGACTGGAATGCTTCCCAGGATGAGCCAGGAGACGAATAACAGAAAGAACAAGTGGGAACTGTGGCTTCAAGAGGAAACAACTTGGATCCAGGAAGGGAGTGATGGGAAGAGTGGGCCGGGCCGGGACCAGGAGTGGGTGGGGAACAGGTGGGGTAGGTGGTGCAGGCCAGGGTTCCAGCTGCCGAGTGTGAGCAGGGAAGCACCACACCTACGTTGAGTTTAAGAAATGCAGACTACCTGGAGATGGAGAGATCCCACGAAGTTGGCGACTCACATCCTTTAGCCAGGCTTCTCCTTCGTCCCCACCTCAGCCCAGTGGTACCTGAGGTTTCTCTGGCATTAAGTGGGAAGAGCCAAGAGACAATGGCGAGAGGCCTCGGGGACCTCCCTCGCTATGGCAGGCGCTCCTTTCCCTGGAGCTGTCCTGTCCTCCAGAGGGGGATCCTAGCAGCCCACCCCCTGAGCCTTCTCCGTGGGGCGTGAACAAAGAGAAGAAAGCAGAAGCCAGGCCTGGTGGTGGTGGTGGTGGGGCCTGCAGCCCCAGCACTCTGGGTTAGATCACAAAGAAGTCCCCTGAAGTTTCCAGCAGGGGGAGGAGAAAAATCACTTCTTGAAGCACAGGACAGTATTGTAGTCTTAAAAAGCCTGACCTGGAGAGACACCGGGGAAGGGGAAACCCACTCCAGTTCCCCTCTCAGGGGGCTGGAAACAAAAAACCCGAGAGGCACTGTGGAGGTGATGGTCCAGGGCACAGCCTCACCGAGGCCTGACACCCAATCACAGCCTGCAGGATGCATTCTGTCTCCCACACTTTCTCCCGTACCACTCCACTCCACAGATACTTGGACCTGATAGATCATGTCTGCCTTACTAAAGGGTAAACAATCTGAGGAGAGAGCAAGCATCCGCGCTGGACTCATACAAGCCCAGAATATTGGAATTATCAGACCAGAAATTTGAAAGAACTTCTTTGATTAATGTGCCCCAGGCTCTAATGTAGCACTGTGGAGATGAGCCCCTGCTCCCCAGTGGCTTAGGGCCTCAAAACACAGCCTGGGATGTCTTCATGTGTAACCACAGTCCTTGCCACCAGGGGGCGCTGAAATCCTATGCCACCAAGGTCAATAAGTTTTTCAAATGTCAATGAGACTTGGGGCATCTTTCCATGAACAAATCAAGAAGCCAAGATTCTCCCTAGAGGTTGCAAGTCTGTGAGTGGTAAGGGGGTTAGGATGAAGTTTTGTGTGTGTGTGTGTTTTTTTGTTTGTTTGTTTGTTTTAAGACGGGGTGTCACTCTGTAGCCCAGGTGGTCCTGAACTCACTATGAAGCCCACGCTGGCATTGGGCTCACGGCAATCCTCCTGTCTCAGCCTTCTGAGTGCTGGGATTGCAGGCATGGGCCACCACGCCCAGTCTATGTGGTGCTGGGGAATCGAACTCGGGTACTCAGTGCTTGACTTAGTGCTTGCTAGGCAAGCGCTTTAACTGCGGAGTCATTCCTCCAGCCCAAGAATGGAGTCTTTTTATGCACCGAATTTTCATAAGAAAGGAAAAGCAAAGGAAAGGAAGTTATGGGAAATAGTAGGTATCAGCAAGCTGGACCTTGAAATGATCTTCTAGCTTTCTCATTTTACAGATGGGAAACCAAGGCTCAGAAAAAGGAGAAGCACAGTGCAAGATCACACGGCGAGTGGGTGGCAGGAAGCTCATCACAGCTGTCGGCATTTAAGACCTGGTTCCCCAAACTCCCATCACCCACCTCTTCCCCACAGAGGTCTCACTGGGCACCACGTAGCCTAGCACGAACCATGCTGTAGGTCTGTTCGCAACCCACCACGGGGAGCCGGCGGGCAGGGGAGAGATTTGTTTTATCCTTCAATTTGGAAGTCATTTCAGAAATCAGAGGTGGGAGTGCCGGGAATACAGATGATTTTATTTTCTCCTTTGTATTTTCCAGAGTATTCTAAGCAAGTAACTATCATGGTATAATCTGCCTCCCACAACTTTGCTGTTTAAAAGAAGAAAACTAGAGATCAGAGAAATACCCAGCTTTGCACTGACGCCCATCAAACAAGGCCAACCAGTACTGGTCATATGAGGGCAGGAACCCTTTTGCAAAAACCCGGGAACATTATCATTCCAAGCCTGGTATCCAAGGTCACCCTGCAAACTCTACACCTCCTTGTCTTTGATTCCACCACGCCCCTTCCTGACAGGCTCTTCTGCCATCTCCACAGCCACACTGGACTCATCTTTCAAGGCCCACACGGACAGGAAGATATATCAAAGCCCTACTTCCCCCAGACAGACCACTATCTTCCTCCTTCCTCTGACCACCGGTAGCACTTTATTCTTACTCTGCCTTGTCCTGGGTCATTTGCACCCACATCTATCTCCCTATAGGACTGAGAATCTGTGTATTATTTATTTTTGAATTACTGCCAGTACTTTCTTTAGCCCATCCCATGCTAGACTTTCAAAGAGTGCTGAATTAGGAGAACTGAACGGACCGTACCCTAAAAGAGGAAGACTGCAATAGAAAAGCTGATGGCATCTTATGAGCTTTGGTATTATTGTCCGTTGGGTGGCACAGTTCCATGTGGCGGAGCTGTTGTGTTTAATAGCATAATTGGCCTCCATCTACTGGATGCCAGAAGACACTTCTGGCTGTGACAATCAAAGCTATCCACACTGTCAAATGTCCCCTGCAGAGCAAAGTAGCGGCCCCCACTGAGAAGCACTGGAATATGGTTTATGAGGACTGCGCACAGACAATCCCTAGGACTAGGTGGTTGCTGATCTGATGGAGGTGGAGGGCAGGACTACAAGAACTTAGAGAAACTAGGAGTCACATCCAAGTCTCCAGTGCTTGTCCCGCCGTCCTGGGTGCCTCGCTGGACTCCGAGAGCTCTGCTTCCCCTCCTTGTGGGTGTCCTCCACTCCCACCCTCATGTCTAATCCCACCCTGTCCCTTCCTTCTGCCCTACCCCCGTGGCCCGTGCCAGGCTGTGACCTACTGGCTGGCTCTGCTGGTCCTGCAGGCTGAATCTCAGGCTGTGCCTGACACGTTGGTCACCTGCCTGTTCAGCTCTTTGGGCTCATCCCCATGTTTGAACACACTGATGGTGACCTGGCCCGTCTCGGAGCCATACTTGTTTTTGACAAAGACGCCGTAGCGCCCGCTGTCCTCACTGTTGACCCTCTCGATGGTGATGGTCACTTCCGTCCCCTTCACATCCATGTGATATCGGTCAAGGAAGGTGACAGGCTGATCATTCTTCAGCCAGGAGATTTCAGGAGCGGGGTCTCCCGAGATGACGCAGGTCAGGCAGAGGGTCTGTATCAATGGACAGAAAGACAGCAGTCTTACCTTCTTAGAACATGAACTTGAATATTCATCTTCTAGGGAGCTCCTAGATTCATTGTTTTCACCCCTTTTTTGTGTATGGTACTGGGGGTCCAATCCAAGGCCTCTGTACTGAGCTACATCCTCAGCCTATTTTTTTTTTTTTTTGCTTTGTTTTAATTTTGATTAATGGGGTCTTGCTAAGTTGTCTGAGCTGGGGTCAAACTTGCAACCTTTCTGCTTTGGCCTTTCCGAGTGCTGGGACTACAAGCTTGTACCACCATGCCTGACTTATTTTGTGTGTTTCGTTGCAACCGATAAAGGGACCAGACATTTTAGTTTGACCCCACACAGTCTCTGTCCTCAGTTTTTCTATAGAAATACTTATTATTCGGAATTTTTAGACCATTCTTACTGTAGCAGTTACCCTGAATTTACTATGCAAGTAAGAATATGTTGCTTCAGCATGAAGATTCTGGAATTGAGTTTAAAAATTTTCAAACAAATTTGAAGGCAGAACACTGTAGTATAATGGTTAAACATGCTGGCTCTAAAATCGGGCTTCTTGGTTATGAATTTCAGCTCTACACCTTCAAGCTGTGTGACCTGAGGTGAGTTCCTTAACCACTCTGAGTTTTGGTTTCCTCAGCTTGATAGTGTGATAGTAATAATTATCCATTCTCCGTGGTTGCCTTGATGGTGACATCAGCAAAAATAGGTAACCTGTGGAACAGTGCCCGGCACAAAGGCAGCACCATAAAAATGTTAGCTGTAATCTTTAAAGTCACTAGATTTGAGCTCCAGCCCCAGAAGGGACTTAGGGCTGGACTCAGTCCTTAGTTCCCAGAAGGGACTTGAACTCTTGTGGAAAGTCAAGTCACAGATGCCAGTCGGTGACTCCCAGGGCCACCTAGAGAGATGGGATCGGGCTGGATGGAGCACAGAAGGATCTGACACCTGAATTGGTGGCTTTCCCTCAGTGACTGGCAGGCAGTGAAGTGGACACTTGGCTGCTGTGGCCAACCCAGTCCCTCTGGCAACACAGCACCATTGTCCCATGACTTGAGACGGACCTCTGAGGGAAGCCCATGTGGGGCTGGTGGCAGGAACCAGGGGGACAAGTACCTTGTCTTCCATGATGGTGGCCACGTCTGGCAGGCCCCTCACCACCTTGGCCCGATCTAGAAGGGAAACAAGAAGCCACAATGAACAGTTTCCTGCCTGCTGCTTCCCAGAAGCACATCTCCTTGGGGCTGAGGCGTATTTTTAAGCAAAGCTTCTTCTATTTCCATCAGGTTGCGTAGACATCTTTAAAACCACACCACGTGCTTTCTTGACTTTATAAGTAGAAGACATGAGCTGGGTGTGGTGGCATGTGCCTGTAACCCCAGCCTCTGGGATGCTGAGACAGGAGAATCTCAAGTTTGAGCTCAGCCTGTATACTTTGGTGACTTAATAAGTCAAAATTTGAAAAAAAAAATGCCGGGGATGTAGCTCAGTGTGAAGGTCCTGGGTTCTATTCCCAGTACTGCCAAAACCCATATCAAACCAGAACAAGTAGAAGACGTGGGATGTGCTGCGTTTCTGTCACTGATTTGAGGTGTAGTGACAGTGAGGTGCTCCTACCCTCTAAAACCAGGAAGGAAGACAAAGGGGATTGTTTCAAACTTAAACTGACAACTCCTATACAACAGTGGTCAGCCTACTAAGGGAGTGAGCCAAGTGGTCTGAAAAAGTGGGACAGAAGCGTCTGGGACCTGAGTCCAGTCCACAGAGGGTCCTGGTGGTCCTTGGGTAGAGGGCAGAGAGAGAGAGAGTGGGCTGCACACCACCCAGAAGAAAGCCCAGCAGAGCCCTCAGGAGGAGAAGGGGTGGCCAGCATGGCCTGCCCCAGGGTGGTGCATAGCTCGGTGTGGTGGCATCTGTTCGACAGATGAATCGGGCCCGGAAGACCCCAGCATGGGTGCGGTCTTGGGCATGGGGTTCTGCCAGGTGCTCCACAGCTGGGTGTGGAGGGTCCACTTCCTTCATTGACTCCGGCTGCACAGGCTCAGCAACCGCATGTTGGTGAGTTCAACTTCCCCTACTGGGGCACTGGGGGCACCCTGCCAGGGACACGGCATTCCAGGATGGAGGGGACATTCTTGCTGGGTAAACATCTGGTTTGGTGGCATGACGGCCTCCTCCAGGCCAGGCAGGCTGAGGCTGGTCCTGCTGTGCTGTCCCTGCTCAAGGGGCTTCCCCTGCACGGCCACCTAGACCTCTCAGTTGTCCAGATCACAGTTATGCACTCAAGCCCTGTACTTTCTGTCAAGAGGGGTACATGGGGACAAAGATGCCATGCGAAGAGGGACACAAATGTCCCCATGATAGCGGCCATTCTGTGCTCCTGTTTTTCATAGTTGTCTGGCACCTTTCGTGTGGTCACGTTGGCAGGACCGATACCTGGCTCTGTCCCTCACTGAAGGCTCTACTTCCCATCACTGGGCCAGGGGGACCAGAGGACCAGACTCCCAGTCCCGGGCCAGTTAGAGTCATCTGGGGACCTGATGGGCACATGAAACTCAAGCTCACAAACTGGGTGGTGGGTCCCCCAGCATGTCAGGAGCCACCAGGTGACCCCATACCTCTAGTGACCTCTACTTCAGCTTTAAAGCCATCCCTGTCCCCACCCACGATCTCTGGGATCCCGGGACTCCTTGTCTGTCTGTCTTTGTGCTGTCACTGCTTAGCAGCCCTGGGAGGAAGCCCCTGCCAGAGCTGAGGCTTCAAGGACCCCCAACTGCTCTCGGGAACAAGACAGCGGAATCATCGGTGCTTACTCTTCTCGATGACGGCCAGTGCTCTGAAAAACAGAAATGGGAACGAGGTGTGGGATCCGGTTGCTCACGGACTGTTTTGCCCAGGCACGGGTGCGTGTATGTCAAGGGCAAGTGGGGCTCCCAGGAAGGGGTCCCGAGTATAGTTCACACCACACCATGGAGGGGCCCTGGAGTCACACCAACAAGTGCAGAGGAAACTTACTTCAGTCTCTGGTGTTCGGCCAGGGCGTCATCAAAAGCTGCATGAAGGAAGAGGGGTGGGGGTGGGGGTCAGGCCTCTGCTGGGTAACCTCCAGACACAGCCCGACTGCCCTGTGCTCTCGCTCAGGATTCCCGTGGAGCAGGGACAGGACTGGGTGGGGAGACAGTGGGATTTTCTGAATAGGCCTCAGAGCAGACACACACATGTGGGCGCTCACCTTGCCCCGACAGATCCACCGAGAGCTGCCGGGTCTCCTTCCCAGCCGCTATTTCCAGAGTGTATTTGCCCTTGTCTGAGTCTTTGGGGTCCAGGATGTGCAGCCAGATCTCGTCCAGGGTAGTGCCCGCCCTCACCCGGTCACCGCTCTCCAGGCGCTTGTCTCTGAGTGTAGGGGCAGAGAGGAGATCGAGGTTGGCTGTGTGCGGATCCACAGATGTCCCGCCCCAAAACCCTCTGTCGCTGTTATTTCCGGGTCCCTGAGCCGAGAATGGTGACCTTCCAGGAGACACTCGATAAATACCCACGCCTTATTCCTCCATTCTTCAGACATCCACTCATCACCACCTCATCATTCATCCGTTCAGTGCTCAGTTCTTGTGGCCTGTGAACTACATGCACGTGCTGGGTCTGCATTTGCCACGTGTCCTATATGGTGGGACTCCAAGAGATTGGAGTGCCAGGGGCAGTGACTGCCACTTCCCCATCTTCAAGAGGTGTTTCCTTCCCTCTTAACCTTTGTTGTAAATACTCCTAGGATTTCTTCCTGCAATCACTCTCCCCGAAACTTTAGAAACCACGTAAGGTTGAATCTTTCATTTCCTTAAGTTTCATTCCTGAAGTCACTTTAGCCCCAGGGTCATGCCACCTCTGCCTGTCACCACAGGGCTCAGAAACTCTGGCTAGACAAGGAGCCCCATCACCCTGGAATTCCATGTGCCTGTGGTGTCTTCATTTGATCAGCTTCACCAAGTCAGGGTAGCTTCCAAGTTGGGTGTGGCAACACCTGCCCCACGAGGCTGAGGGATGCATGTCTAGGAAGCCCTGGGAAAATCCTTCTCTCAAATCATCTGGGGTGACACAGGTCCTGGTTGAGTCTCTGGGGTTACGTTATCTATCTCATCTTCTACGGCTGACCTTCAATTAGTTGTCAGTGCCATAGATCCCTTTGTTGTCACTTTCCCCCTAAGCTGGCTGCTTGAGTTTGCTAAAGCTACAGAGACCTGTAGCAGCCCCAGGACCCACATGACCATCTGGTTCTTCCTTATTCTTGCCCCCTCCCTCTCCTGGCTCCCAATGCCACTCTGAGACTATTATCTTTATGTGGACATGGGTATTCCAGAAAAATGGTGCTAGCAACAGAGTTCTCATCTTGGGGACACATTTCCGCTCCCCTATCTACTGATCTCTACCCTTAACTCTAGGGACAGCAAGACCTACGGGAAACCCTTGTCTCTGCTGGCCTCCTGGGCAGGATTGGGCAGGGGGAAGGAGGAGCCCTGTGGCAGGCACTGCTGCCCTCTCCAGCCTGACTGGAGTCCCAGGCCAAGGCTGACCTACCTGTGGAACCAGGTGGTTTTCATGTAGTCCACATTGTAGTACTTGACCTTGCTGAAGATCCGGATGCCCTCTGGGGTCCCTTGGACTTTTAGTGGGGTTGCAGAGAGGGCTGGGGTGGTGGAGGACAAGGGTGAGTCTCCTGGGGCCATCTGGGAGGTGTGCTTTGGGGCCAGCCTGCTTGGTCCCGCTCTGGGAGGTGTTGTGGTGGGGATGCAGGAGCTTCCCTCTCAGTCCTTGAGGCTGGACACTGACTGTACCCCAGTAACCAAGGCTGGTGGGAGACTCCTTGAGGATCCCCAGCATCAGGACAGGGTGGGCAAAGAGGAGGGCTTGCTTACCACTGATCCTGCCCAGCTCAGTGAAGATGGCATCCAGGGCTGGAGGGAGACAGAGCTTGGTCAGCTGGTGTGGGCTCCTCTAGGGATGCTGAGGGTGGGGGCGTCCTTGGGGAAGGCTGGTGGAGCTCTTAAGCTATACTTGGGCATGGGCAGCTCAGCGATGACTGGGGATTAGAAGGGGGTCTGGGGCACTCAGCGATGGGCAGGCAAAGGGGCCAATCACATGATTTTCTTGCAGGCTGAGCCAACTGTGCTAATGAGCAGGGTGGGCCCTCTGTGGGGCAGGGAAGAGAACTCAGGCTTCGGGCTCACTGTGGGGCACTGCAGCGGGGAGGCGTCACACTCATACAGACACAGGACTCATGCTGTGGACTAGCTGTACAACTGGGGCAAGTCACTTAACCTTTCTGTGCTTCAATTTACCGAGCAACACAGAGATCCCAGCGTGATCCCTCTCAGCTCTCCCGGCCCATCGCTACCATGGCCACCTCCTACCTTCCCCTGTGAGGTCCAGGAAGGTGTCATCCTCGCCTCGCTCATCGGAAACCACCGCTCTGTAGACTCCCTTGTCCTCTTTGGACAACTGGAAAGGAGAGACAGCGGTGTCCACGGGGGAAAGAGGAGCACCAAGTCAGGAGGCCCGTGCTCTCTGTGATCCCAGGCAAGACCAAAAAAGAAAAAAAAAATCTCCATGGACCTCAGTTTACCCATCTGGGCTCCTGCCAGCTCTCAAGCCCATCGAGTGTAGCTCAGGGCTTGGTGTGAGCTCGGCAAAAAGGGGACACTGAGGGCCACAGCAGAACCCCCCGCAGCTATGCGGACCTGGGGGCAGACACTCCCAGCACAGCACGGCACAGCACGCCCTCCTGCAGAATTTGTCTGAGCTTGGCACCCTGCAGGCAGTGACCCTGCTCTTGCCCAGAAAGACACGCGTGTGTTTTAGCCCACGACAATATTGTCCCTGTGGCACATGTTTGCTCGTCGCTGGTGAGATCTGAACCAACGCCGGGGGAAACAGGAACAGGGAGCACTTTGTCTCCTTGCTAGCCGGAGGCTGGTGCCCGCTGCTGGACTCTGCCCCAGCCCAGAGGCTGGTGCCTGCTGCTGGACTCTGCCCCAGCCCAGAGGCTGTGCTTTTAAGGAAAGGTGCAGCTGTCAAAAGTGGCCTGTCATTACCCAGCAGTCCCTTCAGGGCCTGGGGCTGCACCGTATTTGCCTTCAGGTCCTTTCAAAGGCCACTCCCACCCACACCATCTCTGCACAGTGCATCTGCGGGCGGGATCCAGACAGACCCAGCTCTCCACCTGGGGACTGAGGCTCCGGAGTCCCAGACCAGCAGGGATGGGTGACTGGAGGGACTTCTAACCCTCCTGTGGAGCTGTGTATCCTGTCCTCATCTAGTCCCTCTGAGCCTCAGTAAAATGATTCTCATCTGTAAAATGGCAGCTACTTGACTCTGCTGGAGAGTTCTGCACCAGGAGAAGGGCCGATTATTACAGGACTCCACAACCATCAAACTCCTGCTCCAGGCCATCGCCTGTTTGAGGGGCTGGTCCAGCAGTGACCAAGGCTGACGTGGCATTGTCCTGGCAAGGATTTGGATTTGACTCCTGTTACTTCCTTTCTAGCAGGACACTTGGGATTGCCTCAGGCCCCAGCACCTACCCAGGCCACTAGGAACAAGCCTGAGCTTCTCTCCTCAAGGGCCACAGTCCCCCATAGGCCAGACTGTCAGAGCAGGAGGGATTATGGGGAGAGAATTCTTTCCCATCTTACAGATGAAGGCTGAGGTCAGAGAAGGACAGGGACCAACCCAAAGCTGCACAGTCAACAGCCGGGCCGGGCCTGGAGCCTAAGTGACGGGGAAAATCAGTAATACTGGTCTTCATTTTATTGGAAACATTGAGTCATCTTTCCATGATCTCTTTTGGGGCATAGATTTTTGGTTATTTTTATTTAAAAAATGTTTCATGAACTGGGGCTGGAGGAATAGCACAGTAGTTAGAGCGCTTGCCTAGCAAGTGAAAGGACCCAATTTTGACATAAGGCAGGTGTAATGGTGCATGCCTGTACTCCCAGCACTCAGGAGGCTGAGGCAGGAGGATTACTGTGAGTTTGAGGCCAGCTGGGACTATGTAGCGAGCTCGTGACTAGCCTAGAGTACAGAGAGAGGCCTGTCTCAAAAAATATTACAGTAACTATAGTTTCTCTTGATTATTGAGGTTTTTTGGTACCCCTTAAATTTTGGGATGGTACCTCACCTGCCTCACTCTATTCTCTGGACTCCCATCCCAGTGTTCTTGGCAGTTGACCGATGATTGGAGCCTGGGAACTGGAGCTGCACTTACCTCATCAATGTAGAGAAGCCCTTCTCCAGTCTGCGGGTCGTACTGGCCACTGGGCACCTCTCTCTTCTGGAAGGACCACTGGAAGCGCGTCTCCTTCTTGGTGTTGGTCACCTGAGGAGAAGGAGACATGGGAGACTCCATCATGCCGTCTCTTTTTAAGTAAAAAGTCAGCTTATTATTTTGTGTGTGTGGTGGTGGCGGCACTGGGACTTTACAGTGAGCCATATGCCTAGTCCTTTTTTATTTTCATAGGATCTCACTACATCATTTGAGTTACCCACGTGGGGCTCAAACTTCCAATCCTCCCGCCTCCACCTCCCAGAGTGCTGGGATGACAGGTGTGCACCAGATTATATTTAAAAAAATATGACTCCCCTCCCCACCACGGTCTACACTGCTGCCCAGACCAAACACTGGCCGAGCCCTCCCTACTGTGTGCGTGTTGACTGGCCTCTGAATTCTGATGTGGGGATAATTGTTTTCCCTGACTCTCTGCCCCTTCCTTGTGAATGCCTAGGTGGTGTGTGTGTGTGTGTGTGTGTGTGTGTGTGTGTGTGTGTGTGTGTGTGTGCTGGGGATGGAGCTCAGGCCCTTGTGCATCCCAGGCAAGTGCTCTACCACCGACCTAAACCCCCAGTCCATGCATATAC
Source organism: Ctenodactylus gundi (assembly GCA_004027205.1). Taxonomy (NCBI): domain Eukaryota; kingdom Metazoa; phylum Chordata; class Mammalia; order Rodentia; family Ctenodactylidae; genus Ctenodactylus; species Ctenodactylus gundi. The sequence goes on from PVKB01000978.1 coordinate 222,596, forward strand.
TTTTTAGAGACTCAGATGTCACTTCTTCCAGGAAGCATTCCTGGAAGCACCTCGATGTCTCTCCATTGTGATCGATGAATTCCTGCCCTTATGGGATAGAGCACAGTGCATCCTGTTTTGCAATCTGGACCAGGGGCTCCCAAGAGACTGAGGAGACCACATCTTACGTGCCCAGTCCTTTGTAGAGTAGCTGGCACACAGTAGCGGCTGTGGGCACACTGGACGAGTCTGCCTTTTGGGCAGTACCCTCCCACCCAGCCTTCCCTAGTTATTCAAGAGGCTTCCGGGTGCTGGGAAGAACGTGAGATTTGGAGTCAGGTAGACTTCGTTAAAACTTGGCCTCTCCCTCTAACCCTGTGGTCCTGACCCATTCCCCCACTCGAGCTCACGTGTACCAGATGGGGTAACAATGCGTAACTTGCAGATGTTGGTGCGGTGGATGAAATGAACTACTCGTAGAACAGGAGACCCCTTCCGCGTGTAGGCGCACCCCTGCCCGGCCCCTAGGCCCCGCGGTCACACTCCGTCCCCTCCTGGGGCTGATCCGCTCACTGATCCGGGCCCCTGTACTCTGGGAGGTGGCTTAACTTTTAGGATAAGTACTGTCTCCCAGCGGCCACCTCCCAAGTATGAGATCAGCCAAACCGAAGGACCAAATTTGGGGGTTGGAGGCGGTTGGTGAACAGGGACAGCCGAGCCAAGGCTGGAGGTGGGTTAGGTGGGCCAAGGACTTGCCTTGCAGGTCAGCAGCACTCGGCAGTCCTCCGTGATCTTCCATTGCAAAGGATCCTGGAAATAGGGACCTGTGGGTACAGACCGAAGGTTGTCAGAGCGCCAGCTGGCCAGGTTTGGCCAGGACGCCACCTGGTGGCCAGACAGGGAAGTCAGTAGGGAGGAGGCAGCAACAGACCACAGGGCTGGCTGGATATCGTGACCCAGCCAGGGTGGGGTGTGGGGTGCAGAGGCTGCCTCACCCTGGGGCGCCAGCAAGCGCTACTTTGTTCCAGCACTTGGATAAAAGTGGATTGATTGCGATTGCAGAGGACCCTCCTGGGGTCGGGTGGGTCCGGCTAGCCCTCAGCCCAGTGGTCCTAGCACTGCGTTGGGGATGGGTGGGGTGGTGAGGCTTTAGAACCTCACCCCCTCACTTCCTACCCTGTTTCCTCTTCCAGTCTCTTCTCTTAGCATCCGCCTTCCTCAGAAGCTGGTCAAAATCTGTGAACACAGAGAGGAGCTGATATGAGCCGAGAAGGATGCTGGTCCCCAGAAGGGATACCGGGGTGGGCAGAAACCAAGAGATGCTCTTGGCAGGCCCCAGATCTGGGAGCTGGGGATCAGCGGGGAAGGCTGGGGACAGGCAGGCCACGTAGGCAAGGCGGAGCTGACCGTCGTCCACCAGGGTCAGGGTGATCTGGTTTTTGGCTTTTCCATCTTGTAGCTGAGCGGTGTACGACCCTTTGTCGTCCTCAGACAAGTGCTGGATGATCACTTCCACCAGGCCCTTCTCGCGGTCAAAATTGATTTTGCGGTTCTGGGGAGAACAAATGCCAGAACCCCTTTGATACGCCCCCCGTCCTGGGAACCTTGCTGTGGGGCACACTTGGGCACACCATCTGCGATGGGGGAGAAACGTACGCAGCTATCAGCCTTCAAAGACTGGGGGTGGGGGGGCTGGTAACCTTTCCTGCTGGTATAGACTGGCTCCTCTGGCCCCCAGCCCCCAGGGAACACAAAGAGATGCTAGAATTAATCACAGTTTAAAATTCACTCCCCCAACCCTACTGTATCTTACTGTTATTTTCTACTTCTTTTATAATTTAACAGAAATAAGCTGGGTGTGGTCATGCATGTCTGTAATTCCAGCCCTCCAGAGACTGAGGCAGGAAGATTGCTATGAGTTCAAGGCCAGCTTGAGCTTGGGACCAGCCTGGACTACAGAGTGAGACCCTGCCTCAAATAAGGAAAAAAAGAAAAAGAAAAAAGAAACCCCATAAAGGGTAAGAGAAAAAACATCTGTGTGTACTTACTACCAAGAATTAATAACCATTTATACTTAACCACATTCTAACAGTTTAAAATGTTTTATTTCCTCACTGGAGCCCTTAATCCTTCTGACTTTGTGTGATCTGAATTCTGTAGGGGCCACTGACTGTCCAAATCATGTATACTAAAGACCCCAGACTCCAGAATTCTTGTGCTAACATGTGGCAAGGTCAGTACATGACCTTCATGCAGAGCTTTCAAATCTCTTTTCTCATGTGCTCCTCCCTGTCCTGGGGTGACCTGGTCGCCATACAGTGGCAGATATGGAGGCACAGACAAGGGGAGGGCCACATGCCCTCAGGGGAGGATGTGAATTTTCTGACAACTATCAGGGAGCTCTCCTTCCTCTACAGAAGCAGTGTCCTCTTTCCCGTAATGTCCATCTTTTCCTCCTGGTCCTGGGGGATGAACCCAGGATCTTGCTCATGCTAAGCACCTGTCTACCCCTCAGCTACACAAAACCCCAACCTTAGTCCATGTTTTCTGATGGCTGACTTGCCCACCAGGAGATGAAACTCACAAATTACATGAGATGGCACTCTGAGCTGGAATCATTCACAAGATTGAAAATTTTAAACTTGCAAGTGAAAACATTTGGGGCCCAACACGAGGTGGCTCAGTCCAACAAAACCTGTCTACCTACGAATGAATGTAGCAAAGGTCCAGTGCTCTCACGGTAATATGAGGAATTAAAAACAAAATGATATGTATGCCAATATGTAGATGCTTGGATCCCACCCGACTCAGGCTATACTGATTTATAATGAGCTGCTTGGAATTTCAGAAGAGAAAAGGAAAATACCAAACAAACCAAAAAACAGAAGTTGTTCTGCCCAAGAACGGAAAATGAGTAAACAAGGGAGCCGTGCATGTTTCTCATATGAAGATGGCGGGACTTTGGATTTCACATGCCTTTTTACCTGACCAGGTGACTAGACAAAGAGCGGGAAGTGGGGAGGGGGGATAAAGGTCATGCCACAGTGACTGACTTGACCCTGATCCAACACCTCAGATCTTAACGAGAAGATTGTGCATTCGGCCAATAGGAAAAGGACGGGGGAGGGACTTGTGATTTAGGGATTTTTAAATCTCTATCCACCATACTTTCTGTGTGCTTTCTTCACCTGTGTGTGGAGAGATCACCTCTTTTTGCAAAAAGATAATTAAAGCCTCATATTTCTGTCCTCCATGTGTCCTACGTTCATTCTTTGTTTGGACAGGGGAACTTCTGCGAGCCGTGTCTAACACAAGCCCAAGCAAAATGATGGATAGGATAAAAACTCTCCATTCAGTGTATTTAAACTTGTACAAGAGGCACATTGCATTCATACCTAAAACAGAGTTAAGATCTAGGCTTGGATAATTATCAATGCAGATGTTGGCTTTTCATTTTAAGAATGTCGGGTGGGACATTCCAAAGTTGTAGGTAGAGATGGGCCCAATGGTGCAGGCCTGTCATCCCAGCACTCTGGGAAGTCGAGGCAGGAAGACTGCAAATTCAAGCCCCGCCTGGGCAATTTAGTGACTTAGCAAGTCCCTTCTCAAATTAAAACAAAAAACTGAGTTGGGGATGTAGCTCATTGCAAAGGCATTGGATAGAATTTTCAATACAAAAAAAAAAAAAGAAAGAAAATTCTTTGTAGAAATGTCTTTCACCTTGTCCAGCACCTGACATCTCTGTTCCTGCTCCTAGTAGGCTAAGAGCCAGGTGTCTCCATCCCTGCCCCTCTTCGGGGACACTTACAGCACACAGCCATTTCTAAGATGCCCACAGTGTGGGTGGGAAGGTACCAGCTGCAGAGAGCGGCACCTGCGCTCGTTCCCCTCCCCCCCAGCGCTCCACGAGCGCCAATTACCGGGGAACTGAAGATCTCCTTCTCGTTGAAGATGAGACGTAGCTCCGCGGCCGGGGACAGCTTTTCTACTTCCAGCCAGAGGCGCACCTCCCCTTGCTCGAGAATGTCCACGTTCCAGCCGGAGATCAGTTTGATCACTGGGGGGCACAGGTTGGCAAGGGCATGGGTAGGGTGCCCTCCTGTCCTCCCTGCTCCCTGCCAGCCCCGCCAGGACCCATGGTGGGCATTGGACATGAGAAATGATTGGGGAGCCCCAAGGAGGCTGGGCAGGGGTGAGCTGTGAGGAGAGTGTTCCCTAAGCTCACTCGGGATTGAACTGATCTCATTAAAGCCTCCTTCCCTTTTCACAGGCTCTGAGACCTGGGCTCTCAACCTGCCTGGGCCATTGGGTGGGACTTTCAGGACCTCTCTTGTCTGTGTTCCATGTCCAGCCATTCTGATTTGTCTGGGGTGTGGGACATAGAGATTTTGCAAAGGTCCTGGAGGGTGATTCCACCCAGTGGCCAAATTTGTGATCTCGACTCCAAGTCTACACTCACTGCCTCCAACCCTTGGAGGGAAGTGGAGGTTCAGATAACGCAGACTCTACATGCCTGAAGAGCCCATGACAATAATATTAAGAAGAAAAAAGCATTGTGTTTCCCTCCCAGCAGTGGCTCGCTACCGCTCGCTGCCGGCTGCCCTTTTCCTTGTATGACCCCCCTGGTCCCTGATGTCCAGCCCTCTGACCCCACCCCCTTTGGCCTGAATTGCCCCTGCTCAGGACCTGCCCTCTCCCCTGGGAGTGGCAGTTTCTGATGGTTACCTGGGTTTTTGATCTCGTGGCTCAACTTCTTCAGCTTGTCCAGCTCTGAGGCAGGGAAAGGGAAGGCGGAAAGCAGAGAGAATGGAATATCCAGGCCTTAGGTGACTGTGAGAGTCCTAGAGTCCCGCAGGGTGATGTCCTGAGAGACCTCTCCCACCCCACTTGGGGTCACATGCTCTCTACGGGTTGGTAAGGAACTCCCTGGGGCACCAAGGGGATGCTGAGATTGCTGCTGTTGGCCACCCTGAGGTTGCGTGTTCTCTCTGTCCTTCAAGGCCTGGATCAATGTCACCTGCCCAGAGGAGCATCTGGTACACACCAGGCTCTCCGTGATGTCATTAGCATCACACAGTGCTGCAGGCTGAGCATTCCTGTCCACCTGCCGGCCACAGCAGGCCCAAAGGGTCCTGAACCTCATTGTTAACCAACGTAACCCCTCCTAGAGTCTGAGGGTCCTCGGTGCGCACACACTGAGTGCGTAGGCCCAGAAGTCCCCAGTCACCCTGCGGAGGGCAGCTGCGTGTTCTCACTGCATCTTTCTACCAGGAGGGTTTGCCCTGCTGAGCTGAGCCCAGGGCCTGCGTGGGTGCCTGACACACAGCAAATGCTCAATAAATAAGTTTTGCAGGGATGAACTGGCAGGGGCAGAGCCACGCCTGACGTTCCCCTCTGGACTCCAGACTCCTTAGCACGATGGGTCTGGGTCAGCCAGTCACAACAACAAATCCCCAGCACTTCTGTAGGTGGTTCTGTGTCTGCACTGTTTCAGAAAAGGCAACCAGTGATTGTAATCCTCCTTTACAGATGAGGAAACTGAAGTACTGAAGACACGACTTGAACAAATGTGAACAAAATTGGGGAAACCCCGTCTCTTTGGCTGTTGTTTCATAGCAAAATCCAAGGGCAAAGAGCAGGGAAGGCAACGGGTGTACATGGGAGACGGCAGGAAGTGGGTCCCATGAGTCATGAGCCCTGGGTTCACGAATTCATCTAACATGCATGATCCATTCTCTGGTTAGCCACAGTCTCCACTGCTCCCTATTGTCACCCTCATGGCCCAGAGGAATTGCGTGTTTTTTTTTTTTTTTTTGACTATAGATGGAAGCAGAAATAATTCTGGAATGTTTGCTTTTATCAAAAGTAGGAAAATGAAAGAAGGACCAGAAGATTTGTGTCTGTTGAGCTCACCCAGGGCCTAGGACACTATCTGGCATATGTTAGGTGCCCATTAGGTATTTATTGATTGAATGAATGAAGGAATGGATTGGTGAGGACTGATTTGCTCAGGTTTGGCCTCCTCTCCAGCCTCTACAGGTGTTTTTGCTTGGACTCTGGCTCGGGTCTATCTCCCTGGGAGGTGGTGGGAGCAGGGGCATTACCTTCCTTGGTCAGAGTGTGGCTGGCAGAGATGTCTTCGTCAGCATCAGTGACCACTACTGAGTAGGTACCCAAATCCGGAAGGTCAGGTTCTTTGAGGATGACCTTGGACCTGGCAGAGGGAGAAGGGCGGAAGCTGTGGGAAGGGCTCCTTGACCTTGTGCGTTGAAGGTGTGTGGGGTGGAAAATCTTGACTCTGGTTGCCAGCAGCTTCCTTGCCCCTCTCAGGGTCCCCTGTGGCCCAGCACCTCCACTGGCCCTGCCAGCTGGCCCCCGACACAGGGCCAGCTCAGTGGCCTCACTGCCCTGACTCGCTCCAGGGTACCATGTGTCGGCTTTGTCTTCTGCTGAACAGAGCAGAGGTCATGAGCGGCTGGTGGAGGATGGCCGAGACGTGGGGGCTTGACAGTGGCCCCTTGTCCCCGGGCCCTACTCTTTCTTGGTGAGGAAGCCAAGTCCGGAGAACCTGTATGGGCTAGCTACTGGCCCCAGGTGAGTCTCCTGAGGGCTCTGAGGCAGAGGCAATGTGAAATTCCTTATGGAAGACGAATCTCCAAAATCTCAATGCTGCCATGTCAGTCCCTCACGTGCCCTGCTTCCCCTGAGGTGGCGTCAGCGTCCCTGTGGTGGACTGGGCTGCTGCTTCCACCCTCTGTCTCTGCACTCTGCCCTGCGCTGCCGCCACCAGCTCTGGCCCCGGTCTGTGTCAGGGTCACGTCACCTCCTCTCCTCTCACTTACTTGTTAACCTCATCCTCCACTGTGACCCTCTGGGGGTCCGGGGGACCCTTGTAGTCTTTGGACCACTGAAACTCTGAGGAGTCGGGGGCCTCGGGGGCCTCGAAAGCCATGTAGATGCGGCCCTCTTCATCCACACCAACCTCAATCTCGTGGGCATCTGGGGGTGAGACCCGGTGGAGGACACCGGATGTTTATAGAGTCAACAGGTCATGCCCCTTCCCCACTTGCCACCCCCCCCCCCCGAGATACCGAGTCATGCTGTGAACCCAGACACCACCTTCCTGTGGCCTTCAAGTGCTTGTGTGATTTCAGCTCAGAGGTCACCTCTTCCTAGAGGCCCTCCCTGATAGCTCCGGCTAGTCTCCCCACCCACCACACATGGTGCTTTATCTCAATAGCACTTGTTACTGTCTTAAATCACCTCCTTCACTGCGTAGTATACTTCTTGACATCTGTCCACTCCCTGCGCCCTCCTCCTGCCACACAAAAGGCGGCTGTGTCCCCATGTGGGGGTCCCCAAGTGCTTATTGAATGAAAGACCAAGAATGGAAAACACAAGTGCTTTCCAGCTGGAAGGGCCGACAGTCCTGTGTGCGCCGGCTGCGGGCCCCGGCTGTTGGAGTCTTTCTGAACTGTAATAATGTTGATTCTGACGTGTGAGCGTCCGCTATGACCTCTGGCACGTGTAGCAAGAGGGACCTCAGCCGCTGTGACTGCACGACAGGCAAGGCCAAGCGTGGGGTCTGAGGCAGGGCTGGTGTCATTTCACAGTCTAGGAGGAGCTGCAGCGGCTATGCTCAAGGCACCGGGGAGAATGGGAGAGGCCATGGAGCCCCTGCAGAAGGGAGGCTGGCACCGTGGGTCCCACTGGGGCTGGGATGAGAGGGAGGAGCGGGCCAGGAAGGCCACAGAGCTGGAGGAGGTGGGAGCCGCGGGAGGCAGGAGAGGGGCCCGCACATCCTGTGCTTCTGCGTGACTCCTCACGCTGCTCCCCGCACCCCTCGGAGCTCCAGGGATCCTCAGTGGACTGCTGGTGCCCTCCAGCCACCCGTACCTGGATTGTCCTCCAGGAGCACAGGGTCAGTAGGCATCGACGGCTGTCCCAGCCCTGCTGAATTCATGGCCTGGACTTGGAACACGTATCTCGTCCCTGTCTTCAAGTCGGACACCTGGGAGCGGGGGCAAGAGCCAACCGTGAGGACTGCGAAGGACAATCCTCCCAGAGCCCTGGCCACGGGAGCAGGGGACCGTTCACATGTGGAGCCTTTAGGAAGTGGGGTTGGGCTGGGGACAGGCAAGCACATTCTCATCCTGAATTCCAGATTTTTAAAAAAATTTAAAATTTGGGGGGCTGAAGGGGTAGCTCAGTGGTTAAAGCGGTTGCCTAGTAAGGCCCTGGGTTCAATTCTCCAGCATCACACAAGCTGGGCATGGTGGCTTATGCCTATGATCCTAGCACTCAGGAGGCTGAGACAGGAAGATTGCCATGAGTTCAAGATCAGCCTGGGCTCCATAGTGAGTTTAGGACCAGCAAGACCCTGTTTCAAAAAGAAAAGAAATTAAGATTTTGCTCTTCAGCAATACTGGGAATTGAACCATTTGGCTATATACCTGGCCCATTTATTATTTTTATCTCCAGACAGGGTCTCACTAAGTTGCTGAGCTGCCTAGGCTGGGCTTGAACTTGTGATCCTCCTGCCTCAGCCTCCGAGTGTTCTGGGATTATAGACATGGATCATCGCACCTGTTTTTGAGTTCCAAATTTTTAATAGGTCTCCCACTTGCTTATCCCCCAGATGTCGGCGCCTGGAGCCCACTCAGAGCTTACCTATCCCTCCTCCTCCCGGCAAGAAAACCTCTCTCCACGAGCCGGCCTCTCTCCATAGACACCACCTTCCCTCCGACAGCCAGAGCCTGGCCGGTGTCATGGTGGATGTCCTTCCCTGGAGCCCTCCCCAATCCAACTGCCAAGTTATACCCATTTCACTTCCCCGACGTTTCCCAAACATGGCCCTCCCCTCTGTGTCCAGCCATGCCTTGATGGAAACTTTATTTCTTCTGAAATCAGCCCAACTGTTTCCTATAAGACATCTCTGATCCTGGACCCAACACCAGTGTATCTTTCCTTCTGCCAATCTGATCATGCTAAAGTCAGTGACCTTCAGGGTGAAGTTCAAATTTCCACATTGAGGACCTAGAGTCTTCCAATCTGCCTTAGCGTTCTGTCCTCTTACTCCCGTGTACACCTGCTGCATTCCATGGCTTCCCAGGGTCCCCAAGGTCGTCGTGTCATTTCCTGCCACCCTATCTGTGCCCTTGCTGAGCCCCCTGCCTGCTGTAGTGCCCGCCCTCCCTCTGGTCTAGCTGAGTCTAGCTTAGACTTCATGCACTGTGCAGCTGGGACAGGCAAGAAGCCCAGGAAGCGGGTCTGACCTTCTTCCTTCAAGCCCAGTGTCCCCCAGGCCCCTCTCAAGTGTAGTGCCCATCACATAATATAACTGCATGCTACCCAGTGGCTGGTTCAGCTTGTTACTTCTAGCACCCCATCCAGATCTGGCACAAAGCAGATGTCAAGAAGTGGTTAGCGAATGACTGAGTGGGAGCCAACCATACCCAAGTGGACACTGGGGCCAAGTCGCTGGCCGGTCCAGGCCATCCATCATGCGTGGCTTCCTCGGGCCAGCTGTCCAAGCTGGGCCAACTCTGCTGCAGGGAGACTGCCCCAGGGATGTGGAATTCTGCAGAATCTCAGAGGATTCACTGGCTGAGTCATGTGACTCCCGACTCTGCCTTGGGAAGCCTTTGTTTCATTTTTATAAAAGTAGAGTGTTTTAATTGTTTTCTGGGTATAAAGAAATACATGCAGAAGGGGAAGAATTTAAAGCAATAAGGGATATGAAAGGAAAAATTAAAGCTCTCCTGACAGTTCTTCCCATGTCCCCAGAAAGGGCCAGGGTGAACAGTTTGTGAAAAGTCACTTTAGGTCTTGTAGAAACGCCATATGCATCATATCGTATCCTCTCCACCCTGCGGTGGGGTCCCTGAGCCCTCTCTCTCTCTCCTGTGGCTCTCATGGGAGGCTAAAGAATGCCACCCCCACCCTCCACCCCCGCCTCGGGTGACAGGCACCTCAGGAGAGTCGTGCAGAGGACATAGTCCATCCTTCCATCCAGTGACAGAAAGCAAAAACGACCTCACCTCACAGAACTTTCCTTACAGACATTCCTTAAGGACAGGAGCCCCTGACTCAAGCAGCTCTGGGGCACGGGTGCCACGGCCCGTGCAAGTGGCCACCAGGGACCCGCAGTCTTTAAGTATGACCCATTTTCCATGTTAGTAACGTGCTGTGTGCCTGCAGATAATGCTGTGGTGACATCTTTGTTTTCTGCACGTCTGCATATTTGGGAGTCACCTTCTCACCCTGGGAGAGTGGCGTTCCTTTCTTTTGTATGCAGAGGTTAAACCCATCATAACCGATGAACAAAACCAAGGGTTCTGCCAGATTTCTTATTTATCCAAAGGGCTTAGGGCTTGTTTCTCATTTAAGAAACATGCATCTGCATGTATGTTCTTCCTCTACACAATATGCATGGTAGATTACATGTTACCCAAACAGAAATATCCTCCTCTGTAACCTGCTTTGTATTTCTGAGCTATATATGTGGGCATATTTTCATAGTAACATATGTGTGTGGATGTATATATGTGTATATTTATGTATGTATGTGCACATTAGTCTGCTTTATTGCTTTATTCTTTATGTGACGTGGCAAGGAATTCCACACGAAGGTTCCCTACGGTTGATTTCATCAAACCCCTGCGAGTGGGCTTTGAAGTTGCTCCCAGATCTCACCATTCCCTGGGTCAAGGAAAATGCATATCTAATTGTTGCTGTAACTGGCTCACCCTCAAGTGAGTTTTTAGGAAGGCATCTGTCAGCACAAAGCAGGCAGGCCACCAGCCAGCCAGACCGACTACCAACATGCTGTGTGACCCTGGGTAAGTCACTTGCCCTCTCTGGCTTTTGGCTGCTATTTTGCCGAGGGTTGTTCAGCTTGGCTGTTTGGTAGTTCTGCCACGTCCAGTTGTGGGGAAGGTTCAGGGTTGGGTAAGAGACGGAGGGGCAGGAACTCACCCTGAGGTGAGTGGTGGGGATGAGGTCTGGTGTGACCAGCTTCCACTCCTCAGAGCCTTCCTCTTGGCAACTGACACGGTAGCCTGTGACTGGCCCGGCCCCTGTGTACAGCGGGGGCTCCCAGCGCAGCACCAGGGAGGTGGCCCGCACCTCGGACACCTGCACGTCGTATGGGGGCCCTGTGGGAGGAGAGAGGGGCAGAGATGGGGGGTTGGACAGCCAGGCAGCCAGCCAGCCAGAGAGCTGGGCAGCTGGACAGATGGGCATGAGCCAAGCGGTCAGTCTGCAGGCTGGTTGACCTGCCGGTTATATCACCGCGCCTGGCAGGACCTGTTCTGGGCATAGTGGGGACCAGGCCAGGCTTGGCTTTTTGACAGAGCTCGGCTCTGGGCCTGCAGGAGGTCACCTCTTCAAGATGCCCTCAGCAATACCTCCTTCTGGCAGCTTTCCCTGGCCCTCGCCCCGAGTCCTCCTAACATGGTTACCACACCAGTGCCTGGTGTCAGGGCCCAGGGCGTGGCCTCCCAAGGACGCCTGTTGGGGCACGCAGGCCCCTCGCCATGCTTCCCAGCGATGGCGATGCTGAGGGTATTACATTCCTGTCTCCTCATGAGAATACTTATGAAGACTGCCCAATACATAGGAACTATGCCAGCAAGGTGAGACACACCTGTGATCCCAGCACTCTGGGAAGCTGAGGCAGGAGGATTCCAAGTGACAGCCCAGTCTGGACAATTGAGTGATTTAGTGTCTCAAAATAGCAAACTACAGAGAAGAGACAGGTCCAGAGCTCGCGCGAAGGCCTGGGTTCCCTCCCTGATACGCCCCCTGACCCCGAACACCCCATAAGTATGAGCACTTGACACTTGTTGTTGGAAGCATCGCCTATTGTAACCACTTGGCCCCTGGTGGAGATTTTGTGCAGAAAACACCCGAGCTGAACGGTGTGATGGATGTTGTGACTGCGCCTTCCAGGGGTCGGGGAGAGGGGCTCCCCGGTGAGGACGCTAATGGAGTTACTGTAGCAGTGTGCGGGGTGGCTGACTGCCCCCATGGGTGTCCTGGATGAGGGGCCTCCTGACAGTGTGGCTTTCAGTGATAAACTGGAAAGATCCCAGGCAGGCTAGGGTGAGTTGGCCACTCTAGCAGTGTGGCCTTGGGGTTCATGATGGGTCTGTGGGAAAAATGATGAATTGACTTGGGGGGACAGTTTGTGCTGGGTGCAGGCCCAGGCAGTGCCATGGTCAGGGGGCTCCTCTAGCTGGTTTAGGATAGTCTGTATCAGAGACTACAGGGTCAGTCCACGGAGGGGTCAGGTTGGGGTCCAGAGGGACAGAGCAACCCTGAACACACAGGGGCACGGTGGATGTGGTGATGTACAACTCACTGATCTGATGCGAGGAGCGAGGAAGGGCAGGCAGGATCTCACCTGGCTGGGGCATCGTCCACTCTCGGCACTCAAACAGGCCGCTAGGCGCCGACAGTGCACCGACCCCTGCCCAGCCCACTGCTCGGGCACGGAACTCGTAGAAGTGACCTTGGTGAAGGTTGCTGACCTGGAGGGGAAGACAGACCATGAAGGCGCTGGCTGAGGAAGGGACAGGGGAGGTGCTGAGGGTGGGGGTTCCGCACGTGCTGGGGGGTTAGGTCCAGAGCAGGAGTCCTTGGGGGCTTTCTCTTTGGTTTTTAGAACTGGGGATTGAACCCAGGTCCATCGGACTAAGCTACACCTCCCGGCCTTTTTATATTTTATTCTGAGACAGGGTTTTGCTAAGTTGCCCAGACTGAGCTTAAACTCATGATACTCCTGCCTCAGCCTCCCAGAATACTGGGATTACGGGTGTGTACCACTGCATCTGGCTCTCAGGGTTAAACAGGGTTTCCCTGCCCAGTGCCCTCTGTGTCCCCTGTACTGCATCAGACATGAGGCTGTACCACACTCCTGCTCACCCTGCACACTCGGCTGGGAACAGGCTGCTGGCTGACTGGGTGCCAGTCCGGCTCCTCCGAGTCATGCTGGTCCAGGAAGTAGCCCAGGATCTTCCCGCCCCCACGACGCTTGGGGGGTTTCCACCCAATGACCATTTCGTTCTTCCCACAGTGCAGGAGGGCAAAATCATAAGGGGCCGATGGGGTGGCTAGAGGAGGTGGGAAGGCAGGCAGCTGGGTTCCAGGGGCAGCAGGACTGGGCAGCGGGGTGAGGAGCCCGTGAGCCCACCCCCACCTCTGCCCTGTGGGCACCCACCCTGCCCCGGGGGGTTCACCCTCTGACAGTAGTCTCTTCTCCCAGAGGGTACCCAAGCCTCAGATTTCTGAACTTGGGGCCTTACCGCTTCCTAAGCTGGTCCAGTTCAGACCTCTACTAGGCCACAGCCATTGTTATTAATAATTGCTCTCTAAAGGAACGAGAGGCCAGCCTAGCTCAGAGCTTCTATCCCATTGCCCACTGGGACTGGCCCCTGCCACCCATGGCAGCCCCAGAGGCTTGTGGGGTGGACTTGCCCAGCGACTCACCCAAGGCCTGCTTGACCCTGATGGGCTCCGTGGCAGCTGAGCGCTCACCTACGCCGGCCTCGCTCACTGACCTGACACAAAACTCATATTCCTTCCCTGTCTTCAGCCCAGGAACTGTAAACCTGCAAGAAAACAGGGTGGCCTTCAGGGAAGGCCAGACAGTCTGGAAACTTCTGAGCCTTCTAGTACAGTCTGTGGGATAAGTGGTCACCAAAGTGAGAGAGTTGAGGGTCCTGGGCCAGTTCTTTCCTAAAACCATCGCAACATGGAAGATTTTGTCCCTAAGGCTGTAAAGGACATTTGCCCTTTTAGCGGCCACTGTTAAAGTGCACATATCCCTCACCCCCCTCCCCCTCAAAAGATACCAATTTAAGGCCAAGGAAGCCCAGGGCTACATGTATATCTTCAGGACTTTGGGTTTTGAGTTTGACCAAGAACCAATGGCTGTTAAAATCTGCACTAGTGCTGAGATTCAAAACACCCAAAGGCGTATGTCCTAGCTTAGAGAAAACTGTCTTTCTCTTCCTGTCCCTTCTTGATAAAACCTGAATTGTGGGTCTCTCTCTTCCTCTTCCTTATCCACATTTCTTGTAGCAGATCTGCCTCCGCAGGAGGCTCCAAACCCCAGAGCTCAGCAAGCATATGTCAAAGAGACCATCTGGGCCCCGTCCCTGTCCTCCCACTCCCAGCTGTGGAGTTTTGCACGTGGTTTATCCTCCTCTGTCTCAGTTCCTATTACCATAAAATGAGAATGTAAGCAGTCATCATAAATCCAGGGCTGTAGTGAGACTTGAAGAGCCTAACAAGTGCAACAGCTCAAGCAGGGCCACCCAGGGAGCAGCCTATGACGTGGTGGGGCTCATTAGTGGGTTCTGCCTTCGAGGCTGCTCAGGTGGGCGTGGGGTGGGATGGACTTACCTGTTGTCCTGGATGGGTTTGTTGTTGACTGTTTGCCACTCAGATGACCCCGCCTCCCGGGAGTAGATATAATATCCCAGGAGCTCTGAGCCACCACTCACAGGATCCCAGGTCAGGGACACAGAGGTCTGCGTGTCTCTGAAAGCTTGAACTTGAGCTGGAGGAGGGAGTGTGGCTGAAAAACAGAAATGCAGGCAGAAAGACATTCAGTTATTCTTGTGTGATGCTGAGAAGAGGGAGAGAAGGAAGCCCGTAGCAATCAAGGGCAGCACAAGGATTCCAGTCCTCCCAGGGCTCCTGGCCCAGGATTTCTCATGCCCAGAAGTACCCTTGGGACTCTACTCTCCTAAAAGCCCCCTCTCCTGTGAATTCTGAGCCTCTCTGCTTCCTCACTTGCACACCAAAATTCTCACTCATCAATGCTTATATCTTTCTTTCAGACATGACCCAATCTGACAGCTTTTCTCAGTTCTTATCTTCAATCTCAAGAAAACTTGATTATCTTCTCTTGAACCTTTTCTGTTGACTTCTCTCATGATTCTTTGACACTAAGCTTTTTGAGTTGGGGTTGCCATGATTTGTTAGTGGATGGACAGATGGATGGTTGTTTGGGTGAATTGATGGACAGATGGATGGTTGGGTAAATGCTTAGATGGTTGGATGGATGTTTGGGTGGATGTTAGCTTCAGGACCTTCTTAGTTCTCTCTTTAAGCCCAATTCCTTACACATCCTTTCCTGGCTCCCAGTTTTCCTTTTCTCCCAAATGCGAGATTACTCCAGTATTCTTTTTCTGACCAGCTCCACTTTGCTCCGATCTTCATTATTAAGGGTCCTACATTTCTGAGGTATGTGGCCCTCACCCCAGTGGACTGCCACCTCCTTCCTGCCCTCCTCCAGGGATCCAGATCTTTGACTTCCTCTTCCCTTTGGACACCTCTCTGTGTTCTGGTGGTACCTAACTGCCAACAGAAAAAGGCTGAACTCCACATCTGTGCAACGCAAGTCTAGTAGTTGCTGAGTACCTGCTCTGGGGCTATCACTTCGTAGCTGGGATGTGTATTAAGAAGCAGTCTCGAGGTCTCACAGGGGTAGACTTGGTAGAGAGGGAATGGAGAGGTGGGACGGCAGCAGCGCAGGAATGGGGAGGGGAAGTAAAAGTGATCAAGATGCCGTATGTAAATGTGTAAACGTATCAAGTTCTCAAGCTGATTGTTACTAGTATGTACCCAAACACACACTAATGAACAATCATTAAAATGTCTCATAGGGTTCCAGGCTCAGGAAATCCTGTCACCAACTTCAGTCCCTGGAATCGAAAATTGTGATGGTGAGAGTGTCGTGGTAGAAGGGAGAGGCAGGAGGAAGCCACTCAGGGACTCTGCGTGCCCGGGACCCAGTTCTACTCAAGGGCAGGAGCTTGGACCATGAATGCTGACCTACAGTGTGACGTCTCACCCAGTGAAATCACCTTTCCAAAGGAACTTCATGACCTAAGGAAATATTTCCCGTATGATGTTAATTTTAAAAAGTAGAATGCAGAGGTCTATTCATGGCCTGACTGGACATTCCTAAAGGTGCCCATTTGCCAGTGATGAGCAGATCTGAAGCTGGACACCACGCACTCACAGTGGTGGCCCTGGTGGAGTCATGAGTGGGGCAATTTTCCTCCATCTCTCCCTCCTTCCCTTCTCCCTTCGAGGGTCGGAGGGGCGGGACTAGGGAACCAGACATGGCTCCTTTTCCGCAGTCTGGCTCCTGAGCCCAAAGCTTCTGTGCTGACAGCCCGGCCTGGTGCCTCCTACCCGCTTGGCTGTGTCAAGCTGTACCTGGCTTGCCCCTCAGGGCGATGGGCTCGCTGGGCTCTGAAGGGTCGCTCAAGCCGTACTGGTTCATGGCCCGCACTCTGAAGACGTATGACTTCCCTTTCTCCAGGTTCAGGAGGGCGAACCTCGGGGATTTCACGGGGATCTCTGAGCTGATGGCCTCCCAGGTGCCGCTACCTATGACAGACTAGACGGAAAAAGGAACTGGCATTGCCACACCGGGGCTGGGCCTGGCTCCAGGAGGGGCGCTCCCCACACTGCTCTCACAGTCTCTGCCAGCCAGGCTGCTGCCCACAGCTGAGCCCTGGTCCACACGCTTCCTGACCTCTCCACCCTCATGCTCCTAAGCCCCTCCCCTGCTGCATGTCCAGAACCCATCCCAGGACCCCCCACACCTGTGCCCTGTTGTGCCAGTGGTACCCACACTTCTGGTGACGTGGGCCCAGACCTAGGAACCATCAGTAGCTTGTTCACTCACACACCAAATTGGCTCCATCAACAGATCCAGAGGTCCCACCTTCGCAAGGCACCCGGAGTCTGGCCGTGACTCCCACCTCGTGTTCCCTGCCATGTCCTCCACTCTGACAGCATCACTTGCTGCCTGGTCATCTGTGCAGCCTCTTACGGCCTCCCTGTTTCTACTTTTAACTCCCGGTGGTCTTCATAAGTGGCTACTAGAGGGACCCTTAGCAGCACAGCCAAACCAGGTGGGTGTGTGCAAAACCCGCTCAGGTCCCCAACTCCCTCTAGCGAGCACCTTCCTGTGATCTAAGCCCTGCTACCTGTCTGGCCACCACCCACTCCCTGGGTTCACTTACCACTCCCGGTGCCTCTCTGATGGTCCCCAATGGCCCAGATCTCACATCTCACCTCTGGACCTTTGCCCCAACCTGGTCTTTCTGCTTGAATACCCCCCTTCCCCAAGATCTCTTGGGTGGCTCTACTCGCTTCCTGTGGCTTTACTTAGAACTTGCCTTCTGTGGTGGCCTCCCTGGCTGCACCATCTCAAATGCAGCCGGCTCCCCGCTTTAGGGCTCTCTCCTTGGTGCGGATCATGAGCGGATGAACCGACCAGCTTCTTGTTTTTCTGCTTTTCTCCCCACCCTGTGTGTCCCTAGGGCCCACACTGGTGCTGGCAGCAGGACAAGTAAACGAATAGATGGGTGAATTCTCACAGTAACCCCACCCGGCAGGTGGTTATTTTGCCACCAAAGGACGAGGCTCAGACCTTTTAGTAACTTGCCCAGAAGTCCTGCATCTAACACCTGGTGGACATGGTACTGAAATTCAGGGGTGAGTGTTTCCAAAATCTGCTCACACGCCCCAGCACCAGGGTCCCAAATGGTGACCATCCATCCGGAGGGACTTGGAACGTGGCCTTCAGAAGGTCCCAAAAGGCAACCATGCATCCAAAGTCTCAGGAGGATCGAGAGTGGAGCTCCTTGGGCGCATGGGTGAGTGAGGGGCCCAGAGACCTGTCCTGCTAAGCCTAAGCCTGAGGCTTACAGCCCTGAGTGCTGAGGGACGCGCAGACCCGCACTCCCCAGGCTTTGCTCTCCCCGGCCTACCTGGTGGGCTGTGGCCTGCAACCCAGAGAGGCCAAGATATCGCCTTAAAGAACCATGCACGCTGCCGAGCACCTTGATCCCAGGTTCCATTCGGCCTTTGTATGTTTTTATTAATTCAGTCTTCACACTAACCCAAGATGTGTGTGATAAACATTGTTCCAAAGAAGAAACTGAGGCATTGGTCGACTAAGTAAGTTGCCCCAGGTATACAGCAGGCAGTTTTGCTCTGCGGTCGTTACTATTTTTCTCTATAGCTCACAAAAAAAGTCCTCAGTCACCTGCGCTTCCTGGGTTGGAGAAATGGGATGGATTACCTGTGAGTGTAAGAAGGGGCCTCCGCTTGGACAACCAGAGCGAGAGATTCCTCCTGGACAGTTAACGGTTACGTGGTCAATGAATCTTTCCTGTTACCTATGGTGGGCACAGTGAGCCAATAGAAGGGAGACGCAGGCTCTGCCTTTGGGGAGCATGTGCAGCTCTGGGCTGCTGGCCCTGGGTGTGTGCTGTGATGGAGGCAACTGAGGCTCAGAGATGTCAGAAACTGGCCTGTGGTCACAAAGCAGAAATCTGGATTTGAACTGATTTTAACGTTGTTCTATCTCTACTCTGACATGCCATGTCCACTCCACTGAACCAACTTGACACAAGCATCCCTGATCTCCCTCAGATGTCCCTGACTCCATCTGTCTCTAGTGAGGACCGTTGCTTAGTGTGGGACACTGCCCATACCCCTGCTGGTGGGCACCATCCGAGATCCCCTCCCCGACATGGCCCAGCTGAGAAGAGGTGCCCAATACAAGGTCTGACCTGATTTCCTAAGGGCAGGGAGCTGCCCAGAAAACAGTGGATCTTATTGTCACGGTTGGTTTTTTTTCCCTTAATTTTGTAGAGGTTGTGAACGGCTTTAGGAAATGCTTTCAGTAACTAGTGTCGGTAACCACCACAGGTGATGTCGTCTCTCCCTCGGCCTGCCTCTGCGCTCAGGCCTTCCAGGCAGAAATCTCTCTTCCTGTCTCTGAACATCCTGCAGCGACCGTGCCCGGGGTTGCTCAGCCCCCTGGCTTCCCCACACCTGGACCCCACCGTGTGTTTATTACACTGACTGTCCAGGGGCTGGTCCTTGAGGTCTCCTTACCTTCTCCAGGGCATAAGTCAGTGGGGCTTTGCCTCGGGGCCTTGGTTCTTCCCAGCTCAGAACTGCATAAGCCTCCCGGATCTCACTGGCATGGACATTTGTTGGGGGCAAGGGAATGGTCACAGTGTCTGGAATCAGAATCATTCATGGCAGAGATGGGTGGGCTCCCAATCTCACCTCCTCGATCCACAGAGGAGGGAACTGGGGCCCAGAGAGGGGCAGGAACTTCCTCCAGGCCACCCAGTAGGGTCAGGCAGAAGGGACAACCTGCCCAAAGCTTTTCCCTATAGGCCGCCTCCTCTGCTAGTGGCACATCCAGCCATGGGTCACAGTGACCGGCATCTAGGGCTCCTCCAACCAGAGTCTCCTGCCTTCACCTCCCTGTACCCTGAAGATGAACAGCTTTAGTGTTTTCATGGTCTCTGCCCCAGAATTCCCGCAGATGTACGGGAATTGACACCAGGAGGCACAGTGCTTGGGAAAGTCATGCCTACCTTCAAAGTCATCCATGCTGACTGTGATCTTGCTGCCCAGGTCAAAGGGGATCTCTGGGAAGGAGCACAGAGCACACAGGGGCTGGGTCAGGGGTCAGCCAAGGCCTTCCCTGCCCCGCCTCCTAAATCTCATCCATCTAGTTCCAGCCTGGTGGCCCTCACTGTGACAAAGGGGACCCTGCTTCTCTCAGGCTCTGAGAGATGCTCTGTCTCTTGGGGGAAACAGGGAGGATGGATGCATCTGGGCGTGATGGAGCTGGCAGCAAACCCACATTAGGGAGACTCCAAGGGCTGAGAGGACTGAGTCTCCTCAATTCCCCTGAGCCGGGATCCTGAGGGCGGGGTCATGTCCTCCATCAGACTGAAGGCATCTGAAGAGGTAAATGTGGTCCTCTCTCAGCCTGATGCCGCCTATGGACACATTTGGTTCCCCCCCCCCCCCATCAGATAACTAAATCTTCTCCCTCAGGCCAGGGGTTCTGAAGGTCAGGGTTGAGATTGTTCTATCAGGCCAGGGGTACCTAAGGATGGGACTGTCTCTTCCAATAGACTAAGGCTTCCTGAGGGCGGGACTGGGTCTCCCCCTTAGAAGAGGGCTGTGCCACCTGTCCTCTGTGTGAGGAAGCCCTGAGTATGCCCTTCAGGGCCTCCGTGCTCACCCGTCTTCCTCTGAACTGCATCACGGTCCCCCATGACAACTACTTCTGAGGCCTTGGAAGGGAGGCTGCTGCCCGCCCTGCTGATGGCTCTCACCCGGAACCGATAGCTCTGGCCTTCCACTAGGCCTTGGATTGGGCATCGACAGGTGCCCCCAGGGGCCTCATGGCAGGGCACCCACTCCTCAGCGTCACCCTGGCACCTGTGGAAGGCAGGCGCCAGCTTTCAGCCCCTGCCCACACCTCACACCTCTTTGCCACCTTCTGTCCTGTGCTGATCAGAGAGCCAGGGCTTCTCATGGATTTGGCCACATGCTGGGCTGGGCTGTGCCTGTCCTTTGTCCCCACCACATAAAGATGAAGTGAGGTAAGTCACGCCCTAGACAGCCCAGGTGCCCACTGCAGCCAGCTGCCCTGTGACTGGCAGAATCAGGCATTCTCTCGAGCTGGGCTGCCATGCTGGACGAGTGTGAAGGAGGTGGGGGGCTAGGCCTTCAGCCTCTTCTCCCTTCCTAGTATGCCCCCTTCCCTCTAGTCCAGCATGGGGGTACAGACAATCCACACAGGCACAGATTTCAAACACTTACTCTTTGGCCATCACAGTGACAGCCATTGGGATGCATGGACACCCCTACGTTATACTGCAGGGTGAGCCTCCAGCCCTGTTCTGAGAAGCAAGGATGGGGTGCTCTCCTTGGCCTGGTGTGAGGTCCCCTCCTTTTTGGGGCTGCCACTATTGTCCTGCCAGGCAGAATTCTCCCTCAGCGGCTCTGTCTCTACTGAGACAACTCACCGTTCAATGGAGTAGCCGGTAATGGGGCTGCCTCGAGTGTCGCTGGGTGGGGCCCAGGTCAGGGTGAGACAGTCTCTGTTCACATCCAGGCACCTGACGTTCAGTGGGGAGCCGGGGGCTCCGGGCATCTCGGGGGCAGCATCTGAACCCCGGGTGGGGGATGGAGGGGCTCTTCAGTCACTGGCCATTGGCAACTAGCCCCACATTCCCTTTCCTGCCCAGAATCCTGTTCTTGGGAGTCCTCCAAGGGCTCAGCCATGACCTTGGGGACCAGAGCCCTCAACAGCACTTGGGGGGATGATAGTACTATTTATTAGGGGCCCATTTTATACCAAACATCTGAAAAATTGGCATGAATAACTTCTGAGCCCCAGGGCAATCTCTGCTTTGGAGATGGGGACACTGAGTCTCACGGAGATAAGTGACACCCAGCCAGCAAAGTGAACGGGTCAGGATCTGAACCCAGGTGAAGTTCACACACCAGGAGACAGAACTTAGCCAGTGACCAGAACTGTCCAGCCCTACTCAGCCCTCCATGTCTGGTCCCCACCATGTCTGTCTTTCTGCTGGGTCCTGTTGGTGGGTCATAGGACGCCACAGGGGTCCTCAGAGACATTTAGACCCACCACTCCCACCTTAGAGAACCTGAGAGGTTCTCCTAAGTGCTGGGGACGTGGCGGAGGCCTGGCAGCAAGTCCAAAGGAGAGCCTGGCCCCGGGGCCCGGCTTTCCCTGCCCCCGTCTTCACCTCTCACAAACACGTAGGCGCTCTGCTCCCGGGGCCCCAGGGGCGAGGACACCCGGATGGTATACCGCCCCTCGTCTTCCTTGTAGGCACAGGACACCTTCAGGGTTGCCTGGCGGTCTGCGTAGAGCATCTGTCGGCGTTCTGAGGACCTCAAGGACCTGCCTGTGGGGAAAGTGGGTCCGGTGTGAGCTCTTGTGAGGTCCAGGCCTCCCCGAGAACCACAGAAGCTCCGGGAGTCTGGAGAGAGGGCAGGTGTGGCTGTACCACAGGCCCAGCTGGGGCAGGGTGGGACTCCTGGGCTCTGCTAAGGCGACACCTGTATGTCTGCAGAAACCTGGGGGATGGGGCAGGGTGGGAGTGGGGTGCTGGGGCTCAAGGAGACTGTGAGGGTTTGGGACAGGTTGGTAAAGTCAGATAGAAGGGTTCCATGAGGAAGAGAGATCGGGCTCTGCCTGAGATCAGGGGCTCAGGAAGGTCAGGAGGCTCAGTGGGGGACCTTGAAGCTCAGTGGGCAGGAGCTGTGAGTTCAGGGAAGAAAGTGGGAGTTTTGGTGGGTGGGGAATAAGTAAAGGGGCTGGGATCTCACTGAGAGATCTGGGGTCTCAGGGAGGAGAGCAGAGGGCTAGATGAAGGTCTCGGGGCAATGACAAGCCTGGGGCTCCTTAGTGAGGTGATGGGGACCTGAAAGGCCCTGAGGGGCTCACGTTGGCCCTCCTTGACCACACTGGTGAGCCATCCCTTCTCTCTGTCCCACATAGGGTCTCCTCCCTCCCGTCAGTACCTCTATTCTGGAAGATCTATAGCCAGCATGGCCTACCTGCCACAGGCTGGTGGTTTGGCCCTTGTTATTTTTAGGGGATGAAGAATTGTTTGGGCCACGTATAAAACACATAATTTAGTTAATATACATGAGTAATAGACTTCATTTAAAAATTACTTAAAGAAAAATAAGGGCAGAAACAAAATCAAAAACCTGTGGGTGTCAGACTGGACACGCCTGACCCCAGGTCTGGGAAAACCTTCTGGTCTGTTACGGCAGCTGTTTCTCAGGCTCCTGTGGTTGCCCTGCACTCTCCCCCTGGCATTAGGTGCAGCCCCCCTGGGCTCAGAGCTGGGGTGTCCTCGGGCTGTCCTGTCTCTTGTAGCCCTTATCCTAATACATTCGGTCACTGTGGTTCGGATCTGGAGTGTCCCCTGAAGCCTATGGATACTGTGTGCTATTGAGATGTGGGGGTCTGGCCGGAGGGGGCAGGCGCTTGGGGCTTGCCCTCTGTGCCCTTCCTCCCACACTTGGCTCTGTTCTGACACGCCGTGAGGAGCTCTTTCTCCAGCTCCAACCCCACCAAGTGGTTCCACGATTTCCTGCTGCTCGCCCATGAACGGACTGTGACCTTCTGAAACCAAGCTAAAATAAATCTTTCCTCCCTAAAGTCATGGATGTCAGGTAGTCTGCCCCAGCAACAAAAATGTCATGACACCAGTTATTTACCCAGCACCAGCATCCTGACTCTGAAAAGCCTCATGCAAACCACACAGCCCGCTCTGAGCATCGTGGGGCTGCCCTGGCCCTGGTCTTGGTCTCTGGTCCCCTTGCTTAAAATGCCACTGCTCACTCTGGAGTGGTGATGACATGGGCAGTGGGTGTAGCCAGCACCTAAGCCCTGCCACCAAGCTCAAGGTGGGGGCTACAATGGTGCCTTCCGTGTCCCAAACGGACAGCTACCCGAGCTCATGCTGGTATCCACCCCTGCTCAGGCCGCAGCATGAGGCCTGACACCCTGCAGATCCTTGGTGACGCCCCTGGCTGTGCCTCTCCAGCACCCACAAGGACACAGCTGGTGCTGGCCGGGGGAGGGGCACCTCTGGGTCTTTCTCAGGGGTCCCGGGGCTGGGGATGGAGTCAGGGCTCTGGTCCTTCTCTGGCTCCTGGCCTGTTTGGCTCTTGGCCTTGTGACCGCAGGGGCAGCTGAGGGCTGGAGCCAGGACCAGGTTCGGGTCCTCACCGTCGCGGAGCCACTGGATGTTCTGCTCGGCATCCAGCACGTCTTCGGAAAACAAGCAGGACAGGGAGAAGGGCTCCTTCTCCCGCGCAAAGACCGGCTTCAACACAGACGTGAATTCCACACTGGGGCCAAACACGGCTCCTGGGGCAGGAACAGAACAGGGTTCTGAGAAGCCAGCCTGGCTTGGGGCCTCCAGATTACCCCTGTCCCTCCAGGTCAGGGTTCTCTGTTCCAGAGCAGGTGCTGACAAGGAAGAGGCCTGGCCCTGAGAGGGTAGGGGGAGGAGATTTGGCTAGGTAGGGACCAGGTAGGCAGGCCATTAGCTAATACCCCTAGGGCCGAGTCCATCATCCTTTGGCTTTGCCCTTCGAGCCCAATTTGGACATAGGACGGCTCAGCAGCTGGGGTGGCTCTGAGGTCAGGGTCGGAAGCTGGTCTGGTATTAACAGCTCGTGAGTGTCACTGCTAAGGGGACAGCCCTCATGGGCAAGGATAGCCCATTCCATAGAGAACTAAGAGAGGCCGAAGCCCGAAGAGCGTGTCTCAGACGCCCTCCGCCCATCCCTCCCTCTGCTCACTTACTTTTAAAGATCTCGGAGTCAAAGCCAGCCTCCTTCCCCAGGTAAGCTGAAAAGACAAAGCAAACGGAGTTGGAGAGGGCTCAGGTCCCTCGTTCCCCCTGGATTCGGGAGACACGGGCCTTGCGTGCGGGCTCAAGTCCTGGCCTGCTGCGGCCTTGACGAAGCTCCTTTCCCTCTCTGTAGCTGAGCCTCTTCATCAGTAAAATGCTAACAATAATTCCCATGTCATGGTTCTGGGTTATGGGAGTGAGGTCACGTGAATGAGGTGCGCAGCCAGAGCCAGGCACATAGTAGGTGCTCAAGAAACGCAGGAGTCTTTCCTCTACCCAGCAGGCTGCCAAGATCACACTGTCTTCATAAGGAGGGACCCGGCCAGGGATGCTGGGGTTTTTGGTGGGACCAGTACTGAGAGAGCTGCCCGGAGGGTTAAGGGTGAAACTGACGAGGCCACCGAAGAGCAGCCACCGTGCACATGGCGCTTACCACACACTGCCTGTCAGCTCAGTCACACTTTAGGCCCTTCTGACTGTGGGTACCACCCTAACCCTCACATGTAGACGAGGAAACTGAGGGAAAGCCACCCAGCTAACCCCAGCAGCCTGAAGCCACGATGTGACCCTGGTCCCCAGAAAGGCTCTTCCTGGGTGAGGTCCGGAGGCGGCAGGAGGCTCCTCCCGGCCATCCAGGGAGCCAGTGGAGCGCTGCATTAGAACCCAGGGCCCCCGAGGTCACCACGAGGATGGCGGCAGGGGAGGTGGCAACGGTGGCAGCGAGTCGACCCCCTCAGTAGGGGGTGCTGGGACCTGGGGGGTGGGTACCCAGGTTGTTGGCCAAGACGGAGGGAGGGATGGAGATCTGGGTGAAGTGGGGAAGGAAGGGTGGGGAGCATGGTGCCAGGCCTGGCGTCTGACCTTGGGCTTGGCTCTAGGCACAGACTAAGGGGAAGCTCAGATTTCCACTTGGAGAGCCGGGCCTGGCAGCCGCCTCCTGACAGCTATTTGGGGAATAGGGCAGAGGGTGGGGAGGGCAGCAAAGGGCAGCTTAGCATGGTCTGTGAGAGGGAGGTGGGGCTGGATCCCAGCCTGTCCACTGCCCGGGACAGCTGCCTGGGGGTGAGGGGGAGACACACACACACACATACACACACAGAGTGTTTATGAGGGGATTTTTCTCTCCCAGGGGCCCTGAGGGCGAGGTGCAGTGGAGAGTGACAGGGAAGTTATCCTTCCCGGTGGCCTCGGCCTCCCGGGGGACCTAGCTCTATCTGCACCATGTCACTCAATCAGCAGAAACATCTGAGGGAAATGGAGAGATTAGAGAGGGGAAGGGCCTGTCCAGGCTCACACAACCAGTCAGGGCAGAGCCAGGAGGGGTCTCAGGTCTGGCTGACCCCTGGGTACTTGCCCGGCTACTTGTTGTGTTCCCCATGCCCACAGGGTGGACCCCGGGAGGGCCTGCAGCCTGACTGGGAAAAATGTTTCAGAAGTCAAGAGAGACAGTAGGGGCAGGTGGGGAGCTGGTAGCGTTTGGCCTTTGCCTCCAAGGCCCTCAGCAGGAATGGCAGCGCCAGGCCACCCTCTCAGATCTGGCCCCAAGCCCAGCTTGGAGGAATAAGCACGCTATCCAGAGACAAGATCGCCTGAACAGTTGTGCGGCATGTTCCATGCACAAGGGTGCCCACTGAGCACACGTGGGGGCTGAACCCAGGCTGTTTTCCACTTGCCACACCGCGTGGCCTGGCATGGGATGGCACCCACTGGAGGCAAGAGCTCGTTTTCTAACTTACCTGCCCTGGTGACACAAGGTGCCATTTGTGCTAGTGAGGACTCTCAGACTGAGCTTGAGACTGGCTCAGAGTGAAAGGGGACGCTACTTGGGGCACAGCCAGAACGGCACAGGGGCTGGTCCCCTCCCTCTGCCTTGTCCTGGTCGTGCTGACCACCTGCCCACCCCACGGACCTGCTGTCCACGCCAAGTCTGTCACAGCCCCAGGAGCCCCAGGACAGAGTCTCTCTAGCAGCCCTGGCCCTGCAGGCCCAGCTCAGCAGCCCTGTACTGGGCCCTTCCTTGGGCTGACCACGGACCTATGTCCCCATGGGTTTGTGGTGAGTTTGCTGACGCCTGGCCTGGCCTTCTGGGGACGGACAGACTTACTACGGACAAGGACTTTGGCGAAGGAGGAGGCCTGGCCGAAGGCATTCTTCACCTTCACTGTGTAGGTGGCCGAGTCCTCCATGGTGCACCTGCAAAGAGAGAGGGTAAAGTCCCCCAGGACCGTGGGGCAGGCCCCCTGTGGAGGGGGGTACAGTGGGTGGCCTTGGGCACCATCTCTGAAAAGCTGCGTGTCTTCTTTGTGTTTTTGTGTCCTCCCCTGAAACAATAGGGACATACTCCAGCTTGAACCCCTCAGGGGAAATATCTTGGGCCACATTGCACTGTTATTACTGACTCTGGAGGATCAGAGAGATGAGGCAACTTGCCCGGAGTCACACAGCAGTGGGAATTCAACCCAGCTTCAAGGAGATAAGCCCTCTTCAGGCATGGACACCGCGGGGTCAGAATCTTGGTGCAGGACCTCCTCCGTTCA
This sequence comes from Ctenodactylus gundi, assembly GCA_004027205.1. Taxonomy (NCBI): domain Eukaryota; kingdom Metazoa; phylum Chordata; class Mammalia; order Rodentia; family Ctenodactylidae; genus Ctenodactylus; species Ctenodactylus gundi. Next base: position 249,372 of record PVKB01000978.1, read on the forward strand.
CAGACTTGCACACTGCCAACTTATGCCAGAACTGGGCCACGTGCCCAGGTGCTGTTGATCTCAGGCCTAGGTCTCACCACCAGCCAGGCTAACCCTGTCATGCTCCCAGGGGAACTGCAGCCGGGCTCCACCCTAGGGCGACTTGTGAATAGAGATGGTCCCCACGTCTGGTGCTGTCAGCAAGCAGGGAGGGCACCTCCGCTTCTCCCTGGTCACTCAGGGAGGCCCGTCCCACCCCACTTGCCCCAGAGGGTCCCCGACCCTGTACCCCTGCCTGGCTGGGCAGGCCAAGGCCACCTTACTGTTGCAGCTTTGAGCGGCCAGGAGCTATGTCTGCATCTATTTGTTTATGGAGAGGAAATCAACACGTGGTTCATCTTTGAGGCCCAGGTTCACTGAGAGAGTGGAATGAACCCGACTGCCCCGCCCTGCAGTAGCAATGCAAGACCTGCCACCTTTGGAGCCCAGTTCTAATGTGGGGATAGCAGCACTTTTCCTACAGGGACAGAGGGGCTCAGCGCCTAGGAAGAGCTCAGCACCAGGCAGCTCAGAAGAGCAACTTAGCTTCAGGGCCGACGTGCACTTGACCGTTCCCGCCGACTGCCTTGCGTGCACCCCCCTACCCCCCCATCCGTGGGAGTCGTGCTTAAGGCACCCCGGCTCCTGAAAGGCTTCTGATGCCCTCTGTTCCCACTGCGCATGCACACGCGCCTACTAGGTCCATTTGCTCTCTCCCAGTTCAGCACCCAGCTTGTCACCGTCCCTGCTGCTCACCTGGGCTCAGATTTCAGACTTCTCATCAAGTATTCCAGAGCATCTGAATCATGTGGAGTGTGTGTGTGTGTGTGTGTGTGTGTACGTGCGTGTATGTGTGTGTGTGTGTGTGTGTGTTAGATTCCGATTCCTGGCTTCCTGTTCCAGCCTATTTAATTTGAATCCTGTGGGGTCAGGGGAGGTCCATCTGGGAATCAGTATTGTAGCAAGCAGCCTGCCTATTTCTGAAGACGAGTTAAGCCTGGGGACAGGACACAGCCCCAAAGGAGAGTTCTGGGTGTTGGGGCCGGGCTCCCCGGTCCCCCGGACTCACGGTCTCACCTTCTGATCTCCAGCGTCAGCAGCCCGTAGTTGTTGGTGACTCGGTACTTCCCAGGACAGTGGCGGGGGTCTATTGGCGCGTCATTCTTGTACCTGTGGAGACACAGGGTGGTGGCAGCAGCGTAGTCCCCGGCAGGAGGGACGCGCCGAACCTCTCCGGCGTGGGTCTAGACTCAGACTGGTGCTGCTTCCTTGCCTGTGCCACCCAGGGCGTCTCTCTCTCTCCGTTCTGAGCCTTGGCTGTTCTCACCTGTGAAATGGGAGTGCACAACACTAGCCCCACTGGGTGCTGGGAGGGATGGGGCACCAGAAGCTTTCCCTGGCCTGTGCGCTGTGACTGTTCAGAATCGCTGCTGCGGATCTGTAATTGCAGCATTCTGGGAAGCTGGGGCAGGAGGATTGCAAGTTTGAGCTCAGTTTGGGCAATTTAACAACTTAGTGAGGCTTGGTCTCAAAATAATAACAATAATTTAAAAATATGTCTTGGGGTGTAGCTCAGTGCAAAGGTCCTGGGTTCGGTGTCCAGTACTGCAAACAAACAAAGAAAAAGAAAAAAGAGTCCCTCCCCTCTGGGGACCGAGAAATAGCCTATTATTAGGGTTAACTGCATCTCTACCTATGGGGAACCCTGGGGTGCCCCAGGAACTGGGTCTGGACTTTCCCTCCTTTCCTAGAGGCCCCATCGGGGAAGGTGTCCCCACGTCACTACCGCCTTTGCCAGCCGCTCAGGATGGTTATTCTCGGTTTTGGCTCTCATTCGAACCGCCCCAGAGGCCCCTAGGAACGTCCGTGTGAGGGTGTAGCTCGGTGGTGGGAAGCCTCCTTGCCATGTGCAAGGCCCTGGGTTCCACTTCCTGCACCTCAAAAAAAAATACTCCCCACAACAAGAGCCTCCATGGCTAGTATTTAAACACAAGCTTTGCGAAATTTGCCCCAGAAACTAAGTGCCTCCAGTGGCAATCCCTCCCCGTTCCGAGGAGTAGAATCTGCTGTCACACCATCCAATCTAACACCTGTTTCCTTGACTCTCCTGCTCTGCGTGGTCACATGATTAAGTGCTGGCAGGAGCCAATGGGGACAAAAGTGGCCTGTGTTCTCCTCAGTGACATGCCCTCCCCCCTGGGGCAGGAATCAGGCCTGGGACTCAGCTCCCAGCATGCAAGGCCCAGGGCAACCTGGAAGGGACTGCATCCCCGCGTAAACTCCACAGCCAGGCTGCATCCCAAATCGGTGAGATCAGGACATCTGGTGGTGGGATCTGGCGTGGGTGTCTGATACACTGAGAAGGGTCCAAGCAGATCCCATGGCCCGCATGCTGACCTTGCTCTCTGCGAACTTTGAGGGCTTGCTCTCCCTGATGCCAGGCAGACAGGGGTTTGGAATTACCCTGGGAATCTAGACAACTAAGGGACCAGGCTGAGGAGCACCACTGGACGCTAGGAAGCATCGGTTCTTGACACTGCTTTCTGAGTGACCTTGGGCCAGTCAGTTCCCCTCTCTGGACCTCTGTGCCCAGGCTGTCAAATGGACAATCTTGTGGGGGAAATGTGGTTGAGGTTGAAGAGTCGCCCTTAGGCCCCACAGACGGTGCCCCCACCTCATGGCACTGCCTTCCTTGCAACGGGGCCGCTCCAAGGCCCTGTTTGTCTCCATAGCAATCAAACAGAGCCGCACCCACAGTCCCCAGGCTTGGCTTCTCAAGAAAGGGACCCAACGAAGTGGGGAGGGCAGTGCCTCGTCTGTGTGCCAATCTCTTCAGCTCTCCCCAGCAGTGGGTGGGGGTAGGACACGAGCCAGGGCCAAGTCCCCGCCCTCCCACCACCTGTTAGGAACATTCCAGGCCCCTCGGTGCAGCTGGGCCCTGGGCCCAGCCTGGATGGCCCAGCGCACTTGGCTGCATCCTGCCTCAGCCTCCCCTTGGGGTCGGGCTGCGTGGTGGGTCCTAAGCGGCATCCAGTAACAGAGCAACGTTACAGGGGACAGCCCAGATTCCGGCTCCCAGAGGCCCTCGTGAAGGGAGTGAGACTTGTCTAAGTCTTTTCTCCCTCTGACCACAGTTTGATGATCAACTTCAAGATGCTCAGTCTAAGAGACAGATCCTACCAGCCGACCCCAGCAGGGCCCGTTCCTGCGCTGCTGTGACCACCGTGGGCCTCCATTCCTTTGCCCAGAAGCTGGGTTTCTTAGCACGCTACTCACAGTGATCTCCTGCACCCCCAGCTTCCTATGGACTCCTCATCTCCTCATCCCTGACCCCACAGGAGAGAACGCTGGGTGCCGAAGCCCTCCCCCGCTCTCCATGGTTTCCAGGGCTCCTTGGCTTGGCAGCGCAGGTGCCCCCACCTGGCGCCAGCACTGGCCTCTTCTGCTGTTGTCTGTGCCCTGGCCCCGGCCCCTGGCACTGCTCAAGGAACATGGCTGGCTTCCACTTCCCCTGCGAAGATGCTGGGGCCTGCCCCTGTACATCCTTTGCGAAACGTCCTCCCTTTAAGAACATAACGCCCCTGGCCCTCCACAGCAGGCTGGGTCATGTCTCAGGGTTACCCACTCAAGGTCAATGTGTCTAACTTGGGTGCGTTGTGTGTTTGAGTCCTCTCAGTACCTCTGCATTCAAGAGGGGGATCAGTCATTGCCGAATAAAGCTGGGTGTGTGGTATGCAGCGTTTTGGGAGGTTGAGACAGGAGGATTGCAAGTTTGAGCCCAGCCTGGTCAAACGAACGATTTAGTGAGATCCTGTCTCAAAATAAAAAATGAAAAGGAGCTGGGATAAAGTTCAGCGTGAAGATCCTGGGTGTAATCACCAGGAAAAAAGAAAATTTAAAACTGCAGAGTGAATGCACTTGCCTGTCAAGCCAGGACCTTTCTCTTGGCCTGGGGTTGTGTGTCTGCTGGAGCCTGGACAGAAACGTGACAGACCACCTCCAGGCCCATGTGTGGCCCTGCCTTGGGGAGATGATGGAAAGCTAATCTTCTGGGCAGGGAGCCCCAGGGGCTACCCAAGACTGTGGCGCGGGAGAAGACTGGACCTTGGCTTCCACCCCTTGAAGAAATGCTCAGCTCCCTGTGGTGGCACCTTTCTCGGCTGGAATGGCAAGCAGTCCCCCTTCTGGGAGGTTGCCATGGAATGCCGTAGACGTGGGCTCAGGCGGGGCTGGGTGCTGGCCAGGACAGCTGGGCCTCTGGCCCCCACATAGCCCAGGACCTTGCTGGAAGCATGCCTCCTACTGGAACCAGCCACCTGCTTGCAGGGACTACCTTGGGCCCTCTGGGTCCCGGTGCCCGCAGAGTGCTGGCATACTTCTTTGAGCAAGCTCCTGCTGGTATAGACCAGCTCAGCATGCCTTTTTGACGGCTCTCAGCCCCTGGGCTTCCTTCCTCCCCAGCCGTTCCCTACAGAGGGCTCAGTGTGTTTTCTAGAAACTAACAACTTAATGACCATTTTTTGGTTCTCTCGGCCAGGTGAGCAAAGTTATGAGCGCCAAGGCAGGAGCCCTGAGTTTGAATTCTGTCTCACACTGACCACATGACAACTCACACCATGTTGATAGCCTCACCTGTGGCATGGAGGTCATCATCCCCATGAGGGATCCTGAGCCTTCAGTGAGAAGAGAGTGCTCCGCCCACAAAAAGTGGGTCTAAATACCAAATGCTGTGTCCTATGGTATCCATGTGCCCAGCTTGGTCTGTTCATCCTCAAGACCCAGCTCCTGAGATGTCCCCCGAGGAGCCTTCCTGGACCCCCCAGGCTGGGGCGCCGCTCACCCCTTTCTCCTCCCCTCTGAGCACAAACCTGTGGTGTGACAGCCCTTCTCAGCACCTCCGCTCTTTCTGGACTGAGTGTCCCATGAAGGAGAGACCGTCTGGCTCACTACAGTGTCTCAGTGCTCAAGTCAGCAACTGGGATGTTGACCCTTCCAAAAGCCCTTCCTTGTCGCCCAGGGTGCCTGGCTGTGGGCTTTAGACCCCTGGAACTCAGCTACCCAGGGGATTCACTGTGTAAACAGTGTGTCTGTTCCTGGACAGGAGCCTTGGGTGCCGGGCTTTCTGTGTATGTATGTGTGTGTGTTACATGCAGCTGGTTACTGGCTCCTTCTTGCCCGTTTCTGGCCCCTCCCCCCGGTGTAGCCCACGGGCAATGGGATAGCCACGTGGGGACAGCTCTCCCGGTCATGGCGGGAGAACTTTTTAGAGGGTTGACTGTGTCTCTGGTGCAACAGGCCAGTCCCGCACGGGCGAGCCCGCTCACTCCCTGCTGGCCCTGGCCTCTGGGGTTCTGCTCCTGCACCCCTGGCTCACTGCAGGTTCTGAGGGCTTCTGTGATGTCGGGGCATTCAATCCTCACCGCATGCAAACTGGACAGGAGGTGTCTGCAACCCAGTCTACAGCATGGGAAACTGAGGCAGGCCCAGGAAGGTTAAAACACATCCTTAAGACCAAAATTAGTAGAAAACCTGGCACCCATGGCCCGAGCTTTTCCCAGTGACTCCATGCCCTCCGCCCACCTCGCCCACTTCCCTGCTCCTTCCCGCCCCCATCCTGCCTCCTGCCCTCCTCCTCAGCTCTGAAGATGCCCAGCTCAGAGCAGCTGCCATAATTCTGCCACCAGAATCATGTTTTTACAAGGACTGGCTCTGCAAGGGCCCCGTCTCCCAGCCCCCTGCTGACGGGGTATGGCTAAGAATAACCCAGGATGGAGGCTCCCCGCAGCTGTCCCTCTGTCTCGGGGTGGGCAGAGCTTGGGGTCTGTGGGTGTGTGGCTTTGCTCGGGGAGCAAGGGCTCCCGGGAGGAGCTCGCAGGCCCAGGGACTCACCAGGTGACCCGGGGCGGAGGTGAGCCCTGCACGGTGCAGGTGAGCAGGACCGTGGTGTGCTCCCAGACGGCGTGGGAGCGAAGGGGGATCCAGAACCAGGGTCCCCGGCCGGAGCACAGCTCCCTGAACTCCTTGGCCTCTCGGACCCTTTCCTCTGTCTGGAGCAGGAGAACGGAGGATACGTGACTCTCACATGAGCTGGGCACGGCCTCTCCCCACCATGGCCCGACTCTAGAGTCCGAGCCACGAGGGCTCACCCGCTTCCCCTTCCCCGGCGGCTGACAGTGTCCCAGTGGGATGGGCACGGCTCTGGGACCCGCTGCCACTTACTAGCTGAGCAACCCAGGCAGGGCCTCAGTTTCTTTACCTGGAAAACCGGGATGATGATGATAATATCTGTCCCTTCCCCCAAGGGGTCGTAGTGAGGACTCAGTGTGTCAATGAGCAAGAAACATGTCGAATAATGACATGAAAAGGCCGTGGCCGTGTGGCCCACGGAGGGGGCCTGAGGAGGGGCTTCAGGTGGCTGGCATTGACAGAAATAGCATTTTCCCAGGGTCTTCTGGGTCCTGGCACCAGGATAGTCACACCCAGAGTCAGGTCACTCAGTTCCCACCCTCTGTGTCACCCCTGAGGAAACCCACACTCGGGGGTGCCGGGCCCCCTGCCCCAGGCTGCACTGCCCGAGTGGGCACCAAGGTTGGAATGCAGAGTCAGAGGCCTTTCCTGGCTGTCTTTTGAGGAGGGGACAAGCATAAGAACAGTGGCACATGGTGGCCCCCGGTCAGGGCCCCCGGCTCTGTCTCACCCGCCGCTGCAGTGCCTTCCGGTCCCGCTGCTGGCGCAGCAGCCGCTGGGTGCGCAGGAAGCTGATCTCCGTCCGCTCCCGGTCATTGCCGAAGCCCACCCGCTTTTGGCCGCGCTCCTCCAGCTCCACGGCGGTGGCCCGGCGTCTCAGCTGCGCCTCCCTGCGTGATGCGGGCCATCAGGGTGTGGGCAGGGTCTGGGGGAAGGGGAGCAGCCCCCAGTTCCACCCCACGCCCAGAAAGTTGGGGATCCTTGTGCTTTTATTTAAATCTAAATTTTCTTTTGCTGCCAAATGTATTCTTTTTATTCTTGCGTATCTGCAAGGCATAATAGTAGTATTTAGCTTGAAGAACCGGTGCCTGGCATCTACATGGTGTGCATTTGTATTTCACTTCCATTTCCCGTTCCTTCTGTCTGCATCCCCTTTCTCTCTCTGCAACGTCTATTTTCTTCCATCTTTCTTTAATTTTGGTCCTTTACTTTTTAAAAAATACAGTGTTGTAAAATTTAAATATGCATGAAGTACAGATTGAATAGCACAGAAACAACCTCCAGGCCCATCAACAGAGGAATGGCTGAAGGAGATGTGTCGACACACAATGGAGTACTACACAGCCATCAAGAGAGGCAGACAGGAAGTGTCTGAAAGAAAATGGGGCCACCCTCAGTTGATAATGCTCAGTGAAATGGACTAGACAGAAAAGATTGGGTGTCGATTGGCATCTCTCAGGTGAGATGCTACAAGTACATGCACAACTGGGTCCTACGGTGAGACAGAGGTAGGAAGAGGGGTGACAGAGGGCCAGGAAAGGGAAGAGTCGCCGAGAATGGAAGGTTAAGAGGAGGGGAAAATACCGTTGTGCCTTTTGAGGCTGGGCCCAGCTCTGCATTCTCCCTGCCTCCAGGCACGCTGCTAGGGCCCTTGCTCGCCACGGCCAGCTGTGCTCAGGGCTCCCTAGGCCACAGGCAGGGCAGGAGACTGCGGCGGGGTGACTCGCTTCAGGCCAACAGGACCGTGGCCCAGGCCTCCTAGCCCGGGACTGTGACCAAAGAGGGATGCTGCCCCTGGACAGTGTGTGTGTGTGTGTGTGTGTGTGTGTGTGTGTGTGTCACATGGGGCTGGTGAGTGGCTCCTTCTTGCCCACTCCTGGCCCTGTCCCCCAGGCAGAGCCCATTGATAACCAGGATGGTCATGTGGGGATGGCCCTCCCTGCCTCTTGGGGACTTATTCAGAGGGCGTGGCCTGGCTGTAGTGACAGTGTTGGGCTTAAGCCTCTGTCCAGCTCATTTTCTTTGTGAATAGCTTTGCGCAGGCTCTTTGAGCTCTGGAAGTGGGCGCCCAGTGGCTCCTTTCTCGGTCAGGGTTCCCTGGGAGGTCATGGGACTCACCAGGAGACCTCGGAAGAGGCGGTCAGGGCCAGGGCTGCGGCCAGGGCGTAGTCGGCAGCGCTGAACTGGTGCTCTTCCTCACTGCTCCGGGAGAAGGGAGGTTCACAGCTGCTGCAGAGTTGGCTGGGGATCTGGCTGGGGTCTGCCCGTGACTAGGGCTGCATCTGAGGGCGCCAGTAGGCAGGCCGAGCTTCTACTCCCGGGCAGGGGAGCAAAGCAGGGCCTCCCCGTCTGCCTGGGGCCTTCAGGGGGCTGGGTGGTGCCTCCCCCTCAGATTGAAGTCTCCAGGGGCTGGGCCCGGCCGCCCCCCTCCAACTGGGCCCGACACGCCCACCTGCTGCGGAAGGTCCTCTTCCGCACCGAGGAGCCCATGCGCAGGCTGTGCTGCCTTTCCTCCTTCTGCTGCTCCTCCTGCCTGCGCTCCGTCTTGTGGACCTGCACGGCCTGCGGAGGCTGGGGCTCCCCCACGCTTCCAGGGGTGTGGGGCAGAGTCATGGCGGCGAGAGGACCCCCTGCCAAGGCCAAGGGTCATGGTCACCCCCCCAGGCCTTTGCCCGTCCCTTCCTGTGGGCTCCACTCACATCTCCGGGGGGCTTCCGGGTTTGGGGTGACCTCTCTGGGGGGCAGACAGGGTGCTGGAGGGCTGAGAGGGAGAAGGATCAGGCTCCCGTTTGAGCCTGGCTTCTCTACCGCCCCTCCTACTCCCCCAGCTGAGCGAGCAGAGCCCACACTGGGGTGCAGGTCCTGCCTGCCATGCTGCATCTAGGCACAGGCGCTCCCTTCCCCAGCCTTGGCTTCAGGAACACGGGTGTCCAGCACTGTGTCTGGGACTCAGAGTAGACAGGTGTCCCTTTGTCCCTCAGAGGCCACCCTCAATCTTGGTTTCCTGACCTGGAGAACCCTTCCCATCTCTTGACTACTTAACTGCCCCCATTTCTACACCAACCTAAGGATGCCCTGGGTGTGGCGCTGTGATTCTAGCTCCTCATTCCAGCTTAGTGTGCGGCTCTGACCTCTGATGTGGCTTCCCCATCTGTACAATGGGTCTGTCTGCCACCCTGCCTTCCCTCACTGGTAAAGTGGATGGTGATACAAGTTAGGTGAGTACCTGGCGCTTTTAGAAAGTAATAAACAAATGTCAGACACTAGCATTTGTTTTTCCTACCAAACCCTACGGAAAACCTACAGGTCATCTAGAATTTTCTCTCCTCTAATCCCTTTTGTATGTACCCCCCCCCCCCCCCACGCTACACTTTCGCTCTGTCTCGGAAAATGCCTCCTCTTAGAGTCTATTTTATATCTGTACATATGTACATATCTGTACATATCTGTACATATGTGTGATCGTGTGGAAATGTGAGGTCACGAGAGTGGGCGCCTAGGACGGGATGGGCACTGGGTTAGGCGTCTTCGCCAGCATTGTCCTTGATCCCTAAGATAACGCAAATGCTGACAGCACCTTTACTCCCCCTGGACAGAGGAGGGGAAGCAGTGGGCCCCAGGCCACCGGGCTGGGTGTAGGCAGTGATTGGCAACCAGGTGCGCCCAGCAGTCAGTGCCTACTGAAGTCCAGGCCATGGCTGAGGTGGGGGACACATTGGGCCCTGTGGTCTGTCTTCTCTTAAGGGGATCACAGTGGACAGACCCTCTTTTATATTCCCAAGGCTCAGGGCGGGGCCCTAGGTGGTGCCCAGGAGGGCTGGACCGATCTGTTTGAAACCACACTCAGGAGAGGCCAGCAGGGAGTGTCGGAGGCTGGAGGGCTTGCTGGCTTTGAGATTTTACACTGAGTTTGGTCCAGCCTGAGGCCTCAGTGTCACTGCCCCAGGGTCTCTGAGGGGCCCACTGGCCCAGAGCTCAGGGACTTCTGGGGACTCCCTGGAGTGCAGACATTCTGGAGGGCAGCCTTCCTGGGACATGGCCTCAGCAGCTGAGGGAGGGTTAACGTTCCCTGGCGGCAGCTCCTGGCTCCCCTCCCCGGGTACTCTGCCCTGATTAGCGCCGTGGCTGGCCTGGCGCTTCTCCCTGACGTGAGGCCGCTGGCGGCCAGACCCCAGCTGCAGCAGATGAGCCATCAGTGCTTTTTAAAGCACTGACTGATGCACAGGATTAAGCAGGAAGAAATTTGTGGCCTCTGCTGCCCTTTCCCCACAGGACCCAGAACCCTCTTCTGAGAACCCCCTGTGGGACCGTGGGAGGGGCCAGCTCCTTGACCTTCCTACAGGCCCCTAGGAGGCTGTTAGCTCCTCAGGAGGGACAGAAATGCACACAGGATGAGGGACATGCTGGCCCATGGACAGCTGATGGCGGAGGAGCTGTGCTGGGTGGCTGGGGGACAGTGGCACATCCTGCCCAGGGGACCATGTAGGCTGGCACACGTGGCTCCACCAGCTCCTGGGAGGCCAGAGTGACCTGGCCTGATGAGTGGAGGCAACTCCTTTCCCTCCTGGCTGTCAGTTACCATTCCCCCTGGGCACAGGATGGAACCCCTTCTGGTTCTGAGACCTGGGCCCCCAGAGCTCGTTTTGCACCCCAAGGGTCAGGGAGGCATGGTCAGCTCACCCAGGTTCCTGTGATACCTGCTCCAGAGGCAGCAGACTAGGGCATCTCCAAAGGGATTTGTTTTTTTTTAAATTCTCATGTCACAGAGAACTCAGCTCAGAAGACTCAGGGTCACAGAGGAGAATGGAATGGGGCAGGAGCTTTTGGGACCCTCTCATATCCTGAGGAGCACAGATCTTCCAGGCCCCTTTCCAACACACACACACACACACACACACACACACACCCCAATCCCCAGGGTCCCCAGTGGGAAGCTGAGGGCCTCTTTCTGGAGGTGAACCTCCCTGCCCAGGACGCCCAAAGACGACTCACAGAAGCAGCCGTGTCCACTTAGGTGCCTCTAGGGAGAAGATCCCACAGGGTGAGAGGGTCCTCGGTCCCTTCTTGCCCTCGGCTCAGCGAGGACAGAGAGAAGAATGTGGCCCTGGAGCCGGCACGGTTATATATATAGCAGCTCCGAGACAGTGTGGTGACAATGGATGGGAACTATGGCGCGGGTGGGGCCGGGAGGGCCGTCCCTCCTTCCAGCCCGCTGGGCTGAGCGACAGGTGCAGTGGGCGCCCCCACCCCACGCAGCGCTCCTCCCTGGCCCCAGCCCTCGGCCAAGTCTAGCCCCCGCTCAGGCAGCCAGCACTGGCTAAGCCCCTGCCGGGCCAACCAGACTTTCCCAAGGTGGTAGGGCTGTGATCAAAGAGGGGTCCTTAGGGGGTGGAGGTATCTGGGGCCAGGTGGGAAATACGTGGCTTCTTGGCTGTGTCCCACACCGACTGCTCCAGGTGTGGGCCCCAACCAGCCCACTGCCAGGCGAGTCTGGGGCAGGAGAGGAGCTGGGAGCCATCAGGTGCGCTTGGTGGGGTTCCAAAAGATGAGCGGGTCTGGGAAGGTGGAGCCATCTCCAGTCCAGAGAGCATGGCTGCCCCACAGTCCTGCTCCTGGGGTCTCAGGTGGCCAGTGACACTGGATGTCACTGGGCAGCCAGCACCCTGGAGCCCTTTGTCCCAAGTCATATTCTCCTGGCTGTGTCCTTTCTGGCTCCCCTGCTTCCTTCTCCTCCCTCTCCCACAGTGCTGGGGAACCTTTAGGGGGGAACACTTGACATGGCGTTCTGGTCTTCTATTGGTGCATCTACTAACAGTTTCCTAAGGCTCACACGCTCTCCAGGAGCGTAGACATGGAATCTACATGCAGCAAAGAAGAGTGGGCAGAACGTGGGTGTGTGAGTGGGTCCTGTAGCCCCTTCCCTCCCGGGGAAGCCTGGTGGGATGAACCCCGGGGTGAGCCCGTCATGGAACAGCCCCAAGTCCAACAGACTGAGCTTCCAATTCCTCTGGTGGTTTCCTACCTGTATGACCTTGGGCAAGTCACTTAGCCTCTCGGCTTGATTGTATGATAGGTGACAGTAATGCAGTCTGATGGAGAAGATCTGCCCTGGGTGAACGTGGTGGCACAGGCCTGTAATCCCAGCACTCTGAGAGGCTGAGGCAGGACAGTCATGAGTTTGAGTCCTGCTTGGACAATTTAGATCTACTTAAGATCATGTGTCAAAAAAAAAAAAAAAAAAAAAGGAAAGGAAAGAAAAGAAAAGAAAAGATAGGGCTGAGGATGTAGCTCATTGTGAAGGCCCTGGATTCAATTCCTAGGGCATGTGCACTATGTGCATGCGCGCGCCAACCTTACTGTTTGGAAGGTAGGAGGGGGTCAGCAACAGGAGCCAAACTTTGGAGGTGGCATTGAGCTGTTGCCTCCTCGCTCAGGCTGACACTCAGAACTGGAAGGGACACTGAGGGGTCCGGCCCTTCATATGCCCTGCAGGGTTAGGCCCCACCCTCTAGGTGGGAACTCAGGCCCCATATGACCCTAGAGCTGGGGACTCAGGAGGCCCCCAGGTTCGGAGGCTTCACAACCTTGCAGCCTCACCCCATCTGGGGTGTATAATGGGGTGACTCTAGGGTTGGGAGTTGAAGCTGCAGATACAGAAACTGTTAATATGAGGGTACTCTCCCCTCAGTTCATGGACTCCCAAAGAGAGTTTGTTAAGGACACGCCTTCTCCAGGAGCTATGAATTCTGCAGGGCCAAGGTAGGGTTGGGTAGCCGTAGTTTTAGTGACCTGCCCAGGGATTTTCACGATGAGGCAAGTTTAGTAAGCAGGTGAGAGCATTACCTCTGAGACACATTTGCCTCTGTTGTCAAATTTCATTAACACAACCCACCACGGAAGGAAGGTTAACAAGAGAGAGAGTGTTTGAGACCACACGCTGCTGAGGGACATGGTTACATTCCTTCTCCTATTTCTTTTTGGCACCACTACTACAGCTACTTCTGTAGTGTCCCCTGTGTTAGTCAGCTTTACCAGCAGGAAAGGTTTCTGTTGGCTCATGGTTTTGGTGGTTTCAGTCCGTGGCCAGCTGGCTCCATGGATTAGGGCCTGTGATGGGTCAGAACACCATGGCGGGGAGGGCCAAGCGCTTACCTCGTAGTGACCAGGAACCAAAAAGGGAGAGGAAGCAATCCGAGTCCCAGTAGCCCTTTAAGGTCACACCTCAATGACCTAATTTCTTTCCACCTGTCTCCACATCCTGTCCTAAGTGCTCCCAAACCCCCCAATGGCTCCGTCAGCTGGGGACCCAGCCTTCAACACATGAGTCTTTGGGGCCATTTAAGCTCTTATTCTTGTTTTTGCATTCTGTGGTTCCCTGCATTCAACTACAGTGTGTGTGTGTGTGTGTGTGTGTGTGTGTGTGTGTGTATTTTCAAGACAGGGTCTCACTCTGCAATCTAGGCTGGTCCTGAACTCACTATGGAGCCCAGGCTGGTCTCGAACCCACAGCCATCCTCCTGCCCCAGTCTCGCGAGTGCTGGGATCATGGGCATATGCTGAAGTGATGCACCACACCTGGCTTATGTGATGCTGGGGAATTGAACCCAGAGCCTTGCACTTGCCAGGCATGCACTGGAACAGCAGAGCTATTCCTTCAGCCCAGCCCAAAAATATCAAAGGGAAAATTCCTGATATAATCAATTTGCAGGCCATCTAAGTAGCAAGACAAACTCTCACACTGTGCCGCTCCATCCAGCCCCAGCCAGGCCCTAGCCACTGTCCAGCACACCCACGCTGTATCCGCTCCATTCCCACCAGCCTCTAAGTATCCAACTCCATCATCAGACCATTATGGTGTGGTGGGGCAGGTACCCTTTACCTTACT
>PVKB01000978.1:263341-438763 GCA_004027205.1 Ctenodactylus gundi
CGCCATTACAAGATGGCGCTGGCATCCAGCCGGCTGATTAGCAAACAATTGCCACTACATATGCGCCTAGGCTAAAGACCAGCCCCAGAGTCACGTCATTCGGACTCATTATATGGCCTGAATGGCCTTTGCAAATCAGGAACCAACACCCCACCCAGATGTAACCTAAAGGATATATAAACCGTGCCATTTTGGGGCTTGGGGTCTTCCTCTCATCAATGTTATAATAAACGACTGCTGCAGAAGGATCCTGGTGCCCGCGTGCGTTCTTGCTGGCGAGACAATCACGCGGGCTACACTTACTCAATATGGTAACTGCTCTATTTCATTATTAATTATTGTTGTTAATCTCTTACTCTACCTAATTTAAAATGAAATTTCACCAGACTTATGTATTGTGTATAGAAAAAAAAAACCCATAATGTCTACAGTGTTCAATAACATCAAGGACTTCAGGAACCTGCTGGGGATCCTGGAATGTTTCCTCTGAACCCCGAAGACAACTGGGGGAGGGCATTGTATTTCTATACACTTACTTCCAGGCTTGGCTCTGCCAGGCCTCGGAGGCAGCCAACGCCTTGGGGACTCCCCTGTGGGGTGGGCAGGGCAGGGCTGTGGAGCTTCCTGGTCTAAGGAAGGCAGGGCCCTCAGGCGGTTCCAGGGGACATGGATACTGGCTACTCTCTAGTCAGTTCCAGCTCATTGACAAGCCTGGGCTTCCGGAGACCTGTGGGGTCATGCAGCCTGGAACTTGCCCCTCAGAGGGGGTAGAGTCAGCCTGAAGAGGGCCGCAGGTTCAGAGCCAGCCACCTCTCCCTTACACACGCCAATTCCTCCCTTCAAGGGTCATTTTTGGAGTGTTTGCCACTCTGTGTAGTGCTGGGAATGGAAAGAGATGTTTATGGCTGTTAATAAAGACACCCTGATATCACCCTGGCCCTGTGGGCTTGGTGAGAATAGCCCAGCTGTTTGGTTGTTTTTCACTAAACAAAGTGAAGACAGTCACCTTTGTCCAAGGGACAGGAAGTAGCCTTATCTGCAGTGCGAGGAGGGCTGCTCAGTCCTGACTCCCCTGCCCGTCACATAGATGTTGGGTTGGTGACTGAAGAGACGTTAAATATTAATTGCACAGAGATAAGGACTCTACCACCTGTCACCATGCCCCAGGGAGGGGAAGGGCATGAGGACCAGGCAGCACAGAGAAAGGAAACTAAGTATTCCGGGAAGGCCGCTTCCAGCGACTGGAGTTTGATCTTGTTTCTCAGATATTTGGGGCAGGAGGGTGACGTGCGGGGCAGGGGGACTTGACTCCTTGGGCCCTATCAGTCTCATCCACCAAGAATCCCAACAGCTGTGGAAAGGTCTCTCTCGGTCTCAGGGATAATTGAACTCAGGGTTTCACATTAAGCCTTCTATAATTTTTTATTTGGAGGATGGGTCTTGCAAAGTCACTCTGTTGCCTGGCCTGGGCTTAAAATTGAAAACTGTGATCCTCCTGCCTAAGCCTTCCAGAGTGTGGGCCACCGTGCCCTGGATAAGCTCCTTCGCTTGATGAGGACAAAAGGCCAGTTTGTTTGTTTGTTTTGACCGTATCTTGCCCTTAGTCCAGGCTCGCCTCAAACTCATGGAAATCCTCCTGCCTCTGCCTCCTAAGTGCTAAGATTACAGGCATGTGCCACCATGCCTAGCTTACGTGGAGCTGGGAATCGAACCTAGGGCCTTGTGCTTACTAGGCAAATGCTCTAACCACTGACCTACACCCCAACCCAAAGGGCTAGATTTGGGTGCCAACTGCATTGTGGCCTCCAGAATGGGACCGTGGGGGAGTCCCTTCCTCTCCCGGGGCCTGGATTTCCTTCTGTATGGATCATGTCAGCTGGGAAGACACAAAGGGTGTGACAGCTTTCTGAAAGCACAGAGCAGGGCTCTTTGGTTTCTAGGAGCAAACACAGGGCAGGGAGAGCAGAAGGGGGCTCTCTGAATGGCCACCCCCGACCTCAGGGGCAAGGTTCCATGCCCTTCATCTCGACACCCTGTTTGCAGAAGGCCCTGCAGTCCCTTCCCTTGTTCTCCCTGGACAGTGCAGCCCTGGGCTTGTCCTGGGCAGTCCTGAGGCAACGTGGATCCTCTGAGCCTTGGGGAAAAGCCTCTAGGAGTCTGAAGCCGATTCAAATCGAAACAGTCTTCCTCTGCACTACCAGACTCAAAAAAAAAAAAAAAAAAAATCACAACAGGAAACTGGATATATTTTGGTCACTGCCCACGTGCCAGGCACTGTTAAGCACTTCACAGAAAATTTCACTTTCGATACAGCCCTGTAAGTTAGGTGTTCCTGTCCCCATTGTACAAATGAGGAAACAGGTTCTGAGCAGCGACTCACTTGTGTGACATCACACAGCCGGTGACGAGCGAGCCTGGAATTTGAACCCAGATGGGAATGAGAGGCTGAGCTGCCGAGTGAGCGCAGTTGTCTCTGTCCCCTCTGGGGTCTGCTGGGCCCTGGGCACCTTCCCTTCCCTCTTTTCTTATGTCAACTCTCTCCTTTTCTTTCTTTCTTCTTTCTCGTTCTCATTCTTGGGGATCGAACCCGTGACTCCCACCCTGACCTACATCACCAGCACTTTCTACATTTTTCATTTTGAGATAGCATTTTGCTAAGCCACTAAGTAGCCCAAGTGGGAACTGACCATCTGCCAGTCCTGCATCAGGCTCCCTGGGTGCCGGGATCCCAGACCTGTGCCACCACGCCGGGCACGACGGTCTGTGCCCTGTTCTCAGGGCAAGGTCTGAAACTCCTGCCCGCAGAAAAGGCCCATGAGGCTCCTTTCCCTGCAGGTGAAGCCAGGGATGCTGACGCGGCACCCTTCAGGTGGGAGCCCCTTGCGGAATGAGCCCCGGGCCACGCCCCTTTCTGCAATCCTGTCCGAGTGCCACTTCTGCCTCAGCAGAAGGGCAGGTTGCTCTGGTTCTGCCCAGCCTGCTACCGCGATCCTTCTCCCACCCTGGGCAGTGACGGAGGAGGCGGACGCCACACAGCCTTCTGATCTAGATCATGGAATGGGGTCAGGAGAGGTAGCTCCCCGGGAGCCCTGAGCCCAGCATCCTCGGAGCTGAGTACCTGCGTCTCTGGAGGCTTGCCCACATTGCCTCCTTGCACCCTGACTGTCGCACTTGTGGGCTCTGTGAGTCATGTCATTTGTGTGTCGGGCCGGAGCCTTTATACTTTTTGCTCCAGGGCTGACTCGCCCACGGCAGAGCCCTGCATGCTCCTGCCTCTGGCTTTTCCCAAGGTGCCCGCCCAACCTGGGCCACAGATGTGGCATGGTTGGTGAAAGGGTCAAGGAGAAGATGCTGGTGGGGACAAACTGTCCCTGTTGTCCCTCAGGGCTCCCACTGCACGGTGAGTGCCAGGCCTTTGAAAAGAGAGTCCAGCTCTGTGGGCCGCTCCAGCTCCGAGACTCCAGGGGTCGGGCTCAGGGCCTCAGCCTCAGCCACTGCAACCTCGTCCTTGGGGCATACGAGGGAGTCCAGCAGGCCCCAGGGACTTGGCTTCTGGTCCAGAGGGGAGCAGGAGAAGGAAGGCGTGTGCAAAGGGAGGGACACAGGGTGGCCCTCGATCCTCACAGAGGAGAGGAGGGAGAGTGGGTCTCCGAGGTACGGGGGCATCCCTGGGTCCCCGCTGGGGAGCGTGTGCAGGTCCAGGCTGCTATCTGCACGGACACCCAGGGGTGGGTGGAAAATTTTTGCTTCTTGAGGTTCCTCTAGGTCCAAGGTGGTCACTTCCTCCAGAGAGAGGTCACCCCGGACGAAGCTTCCCACGGGTGCCTCTCCCTGGAGCGGGCCTTTCAGTCTGAGGTGCTTGGGTATTGAGGGTGTCCCGGGTGAGGAGTCCATGCTGGATTCTTCCAGGCACACCCCATAGGAAGCACAGCCACTTTCCAGCGTGGCTTGAGGGGCATAGGAGGGAGGTTGGGCCTGTGGGGTGGACAGTAGGGCTTTGGCCTTGGGGGCTACCTGCGGGGTATAAGACGGGGGTGTGGCCTCAGGGACCGTCTTCGGGGCGTAGGATGTCGGGGAGAGCGTCTGGCGAGGTGGCACGTTGGGGGTGCGGAGGATGGCGTCCGAGCTCCCTAGGTAGGCCATCTGTGGTGCGCCCCCGGGCAGGTCAGAGGATGCAGAGACTAGCACCTGGGCATACTGCACCGGCTGGGCCAGGCTGCTTGGGCTGCTGAGGTCCAAGATGGGGACGAGCACGTGCTCCTGGATGAAGCGCAGCGGCTGGAAAGTCAGAACTCGCTGCACATTCTGCAGGGACAAGAACAATCCATGTTCTTGGGCGCGTTCTAAGCTCCGTGACGGGGACATGGGTGGAGGCGGTGGGGATGGGGAGCCCAGAGCAGCGTGTCCCTGGGCTGGGGCACAGCACCTGTCTAACACGTACCAGGCCCTGGGTTCCATCTCCAGCCCCCAATATCCTGTAAGTTCAAGAGCCTCCAAGAGTCTCAGGCCTTCGCATGAGGACCACACCTAAAGTCTGTGTGCTCTCTGGGGGAGACTTAGGCTCTGGATTCTGCAGAAGGCGGGCTCTGGGACTTGGACCTGCTGCTTGGCTCGTGGGCCCTGGAGCCCGGATGCAGGGGTCAGAGTGGGAGAGGACAGGGCGACGGAGGAGTTCACAGATATGGCTCCTCTGCACTTGAACATTAAACAAAGTGCCCTTGAAGCTCCTCTGTCCCTCAGGTGGGTGAAAGCCAGCTCCAGGAGCCTGATGACTCAGCGCAGGACTGTGTGCCAGCCTGGCTACTGCAGCAGGGAGGTGGCACAGGCACCCCGAGGGAGCTGCTCATGGGAGCGTGTGGCCCGCCCAGGGAGGCACAGTTTAACAGTAGCTGCTGATGTGGGAAAAATCAGGAGATTTCACATGACAAATGGAAATTCTGGCTTCTCTTGAACCTGAACGTGGGACGATACCAGCCTGTGGTGCCCTGTGGTGGCGCTCACTGTCCATTTAGATGGGGCATGACTTCCACGGCCACCACTGGGCCCGCATCCCTCATCTCCTTCCATCGCTTGAATCCCACTGCTCCCCTGGCCCTGGGCAGCCTCGAGCCGTATGACTGTCCTGTCCTGTGCCCACTACTCCTGACCACCCACCCATTTTCCTGTGCTCTGAGACCTGTGGACCTAACCTGCCCTTTGGGGAGAACCCGGGGTTGCCTGCCCCCCAGCTTTGGTACCTCCCCTGGGCCTGCCCCCTGGCCTAGGTGGACCGACTCACCAGGGAGTTGGGGGTCGCAGGGGGCTTGGTGATGTATCTGTAGCTCAGGTAGCACAGCACGGCGACCAGGAAGCCGGCAGAGAAGAGGATGGCTCCCGAGAAGGAGTAGGTCCATGTCTGATCTGGGAGGGAGGCAAGAGGGTAGCGTGAAGTGGATGCCTGCCCAGCTCTGTCCTGGGTGAGGGGGCAGAGCCTTGCAGCCACCACGGAGACCTCTGCTGTCTGGAATGTGGAGCTGCAGCACCCTCACCCCCACCTTGGTCCCCGCTGAGCCCGGCTCCATCTACACAGCCCGAGCATGGAGAGGTGGCTGCATATGGTGTCCTGTGTGCCAAACCCATTCAGGCCCTGCAAAGAGCCACCAGCTGGTCCCCCTTTTGGCCAAATGTCTGCACATCAGCTGGTGTCGGCCCTCGTGAGGAAGAAGCCGAGAAAGAGGTGCGTCTGGTCAGCAGGCAGGCTGCGCCAGAGGCCCAGGCGATTCAGATAGCAGTCCAGAAGGGACGCCGCACCATCCAGGTGGCTCTGTCCCCTTGGTGTGTGGCGTCCTCACCTGTGGTAGGGGCACGGCGGGGGAGCACAGAGCAGCGTAGGGCAGAGGCCCTCCTGCTTGTGTCCAAGGGAATTAGGAGGCGAGGGACAGAGACAGAGATGGGGAGACGTGACAATGGCGTGTGTCATGGCAAGGGACAGGGCGTTGGGTGGATCTTGCCAGGGTGACAGGGACTCCAGTGTCTGAAGCTTCTCCCTGACTGCCATCATTGTGATGGGTGCCACTGGCTCTTGGCGTGACATTTTCTGGCAGCAGCGGGGTAGAACTTGGAAAGAGCTCGGGAGGAAGGGGTGGTGACGGTTTTGGTAAAACTTGGGCTTGCATTATCCTGCAGACCTGGGTGCTAAGCCACAGGCTTCTCTTCCTGACCACTGGGTGACCCCAGCATGGGGAGAGCGCAGGCATCCCCAGGAGCCTCGACCTCCAGTCTGCTCCTTGCTGCTCTCCCAGCCCACACTGTGGCTCAGGCCTGTCTGGGTCAGCTTCCCCCCGCAGGGATGCCCTGTCCCCTGTCACACGATATCCCATCATGCTCTGAGGAGAAGACATGTTCCAAAGGTTTCTGTATGACATGCCTAACGTTAGTGGAAACTGCTGCTCCTTGTACCAGGGTGGGACGAGGACTTGGAACGCTCAGGCCTGAGGCATTTTCCACACACCATTTCACCCAGGGGAGGCAGGATGGGACAATGCAGTGCCAGCCTGAGAGCAAGGAACACAGAGCACTACAGGTCTGACTTAGCTAGTCACGCGCTGTGCATCCTCCCAGCTACGTGATCTCTCTGGGCTACCGTTATTAATACCAGCTGTCAGGGACTAATGAACTCATTGGCTGTTGACTCTTCACCCGTGTGCTCTCCCACCAAATCATCTAAACAGCCCAAAGGGGTGAGGATGCTCCCTCCCTACACATCACAAGGCTGAGTCTCAGAGAGGCTAAGTGGCTTGACCTTGACCACACAGCTTTTCAGTGGTGAAGCCAAGGCAGACACGGATAGCTCCGGATTTCATACTCCTAGCCACTACGCAATGATGCCGCAGCTTCTTCATCTGCAAAACTCAGGGATAGGGTGACATGACCCGACACCCCTTTCTGGCACTGAGATGCTGGAGTGAAACTCTGTGATGTGCTCGACATCCTAATGGGAAGTTGAGTGGGGCTGCCGGGCTCCGGGTAAGGCGGACGTCAGGACATGGGACAGGATGTGTTGCTTGGAAACGGAGCTAAGAGGGACCTAACTAGAAACCAGGTTGCCCAGGCTGGGAACCGGACGTGTCGTCAAAACAAGATGCTTCCACCCTCTGAGCCTAATTCCTCCTCTGTACGATGTGGGTGGGGCTAATGACCTTGTAGGATTGTTTCAAACATTAAGCAAAGTATACAATAATAAATATTGCAGAGTGAGACCCTGTCTCAAAAAAAAAAAAAAAAACCCAAACCAATAATAAAAATTGATGTGAGCCAGGTGGGTGGTGCAGGCCTGTGGTCTCAGCACTCTGGGAGGCTGACGCAGGAAGTTCGCAAGTTCAAGCCCAGCCTCAGCAACTTAGCAACTTATTAAGACTTTTTATTTTTTATTTTTTAAAGGAGGGAGTGGGACGAGGACAGACTTCAGGGAGGAGGCCCTGTGTTCGATCCTCAGTATGCCCAAAATGAACACCCATGCAAAGCATTTGCCACGAGGTGTGGAGTATGGTAATAACCGATAGGTGTAGGGCTCGTTCTCAATGTACTTTCTTTTTAAGGTTAAGGTACCACGTATATATCAGTAAAAGACACTCATCAGAAAATGTGGTTTATATGACAACAGCTGTGGCCTCAGAAAAGATGAGGTCATCACAAGTGAGAGTGGGTGGGGACCGGCCAGCAGGCCGTCAAAAAGCAAGTCCAGGAGGGAACAGGTAAGATTCATCTAGATAAGTCCCCAGGAGGGGGTCACAAGCCACACACGCACACGCACACGCGCACACACACACGCAGCCACTCGATGCCTATGAAGTCATTTTCCTTTGTCTCCATCCCTCCAGCCAAGTTCTATTCCGGTCTACCGGCCCTGGCCCAGGAAGGACACGCCGTGAGTGGCCAGGGCTGGCTGCGCCCAGGCATATCTATGCAGAGGAACATCTGGGATTGGGGGAGGCACTGGTCTCCCAGGGCTCTCAGGGGGGCTGATGAGCTGAGTTTTCATACAAAGCCGAGAACGGCAGCCAGTCATCCCCAGGACCATGTGCTGTGTCCACCTGCCAGCTAAATTCTATTTTTTTTTTTCTGGTGCTGGGAACTGAACCCTGAGAACTTTTTGCTGAGCTATATCCTTAGGTTTTTGTTGTTGTTGTTGTTGTTGTTAAATTTTTATTTTGACAAAAGTTCTTGCTAAATCATCATGTTGTCCAGGTTCAAGTTTGCAAATTGCTTCAGCCTCCCAGAGTGCTGGTATTCCATGCTTGTACCATCAGGCCCAGCTTAAATTCTATTTTTTTTTTTTTCTTTTGAGGCAGGGTCTCACTCTGCAGCCCCGGCTGGTCCTGAACTCACTACAGAGCCAGCACTGGCCTTGGACTCACGGCAATCCTCCTGCCTCAGTCTCCAGAGTGCTGGGATCACAGGCATGCACCACCACACCCGGCTTATGTCGTGCTGGGGAATCAAACTCAGGTACTAGTGCTTGACTTAGCGCTTTAACCGCTGAGCCATTCCCTCAGCCCCTTAAATTCTGTTCTCAACGTGGGCACATTTGGGACAGAAATCATCTACAGACGCTATTTAGCACAATGACAAAGGTGGGCTGCTTTCCCAGCCCTGAGGGAGGCCTCTACCTGCCCAGGAGAATAAACACCGAGAAAAGATCCAACGTTTATAACGAGAGTCAAAGAGAAAACTCCAAGTTATTGCTACAGCTGCGCGGTGTGAGCACACAGCCTCTGAAACCAGGCTTTGTTCTACTCCTCGCCCCCTGTGACCTTGGGCAAGCGACTTCAGTTTCCCTCCCGTAAAGGGAAGAGCGCAACACCACCTCCCACCTCCCACCCAGCTCGGGATGGCTGTGGTCTTGGGCTAGCGACGCAGAAACGCTCCTTGTCCTCATGCCTTGCCTTAGTGTTTGGCTTTGCAAGATAACGAAGAGTCTTTTTATTCTCTTTGTGCTCCCCGTTCCCCACAGGTGTGTATCACTTGGGTTAATATCCAGGTAAGTCGGCTTTGCCAGGTTACACACACCCCCGCCCGCAAAGAGGGAATCCAGACAAGGCTGGAGGGTGAGGATTAAACTTTTGCTATGACAACCCATCCGCTAAACTGATTGTAGATAAACAAGGATCAACTTTAATCACAGGCTAGAACCTCTGCCAAGTGTCCCCTTGGGCACAGACAGGGAGCAGCGGGGAGGCGAAGACTCGTTCCACCCCTTGGGGCTTCCCGCCTGCTCTGGCTGCCCTGAGCTCACCTGGCAGGGTCTTCACTCGGCACAGATAGGGGCTGCTCTCCTTGGACCAGGTGGGAACCAGAATCACGACGCTGCCGAGGAACTCGGTGTCAGGGCTCAGGCCGACGAACTCATATTCTCGCTGCTTCCCGCTGATGTGCTGGGTCAGACAGAGAACCACAGAGATCATTTTCCAGGCCTGTCTCCTTGTGGAGCCCGAGCCAGTCCTCAGTCCCCCTCCTGAGCGGTGGCCCTTAGTGAAGTGATCACAGGGGCTGCCCAGGCCAGAGCCAGGAGAGGGACCTGCAGCGTCTCACCCGTCCTCCACCTTCCTCCTCCCACAGCTCGTCAGCCGCTGGCTCTGAGGACCTATCAGTTAGAAGCAGGCCTGGCACCTGGTGGGCACCCATCAGCGCTAGCTGCTGCCAACCCTGCCGTGGCCACAGCAAGATGCTCAAAAATGTTGTGTTTAGCAGACAATGATCTTAAAGCGGTTGTAACTGCTCCAAGAAGTGACAGGAAATATGCTCAGGATAAATGAGGAGGAAACGTCGCGTGAACAGACAAAAAGCACGCCCTGAAAACATTCGCAGCGAGTGGTACAATATCTGAAACTAAAAGCCCACGGAGCCATCATGGCAACAGGCTGGACATGATGGAGGAAACGGAGAACTTGAAGATGCAGCTGCAGGGTGGGGCAAGGGAGGGGGTGAGGAAGGCTGCACAGCTTTGTGAATGCGTGAAAAGCTCTCGACTGCACCTTCTGAAAGAATGAATTTAGGTGGGCAGTGTATCTCAGTGGTAGAATGCTAGCCCAGCATGCCTGAGGCCCAGGGCTGGATCCCAGGTACCACGCACAACACACACACACACACACACACACACACACACACACACACACGAGGATGAATTTTATAGCATCTCAATTAAAAAGGCAAATTCTGTCCGAATGTTGTCTGCAAGCGATGCACTTGGGAGCAGGCAGGTCTATAATCTCAGCACTCTGGGAGGCCGAGGCAGGAAGATCACAAGTTCAAGCCCAGCCTGGGTGACTTAGCAAGACTGCTTAAGAATCAAAAATAAAAAGAGGCTGGGGATGTAGCTCAAAGCGAAGGCCCTGGGCTAGGTCCCAGTATCAGGGAACAAAAGATGTAAAAGATATACCACACAAACTATAGGAAGACTGGCTAATCAATATCAGATAGAGTGGACTTCAATTCAAGGCGTCTAACTAGAGGTGAAAGGGATATTTCATAATGATCAAATGGTCAATTTATCAGGAGGACGTAACAATCATAAATGGATGTGTCTAATAGAGTTTCAAAATGCACACAAGGAGCTGAAGGAATGGCTCAGCATTTAAAGCGCTTGCCTAACAAGCACTAAGCACCTGCGTTCGATTCCCTAGCACCAATAAGCCAGGCGCACACCCGTAATCCCTGCACTTGGGAGGTTGAGGCAGGAGGATTGCTTTGAGTCCAAGGCCAGCCTGGGCTCCCTAGTGAGTTCAGGACCAGTCTGGGCTACAGAGCAAGACCCCGCCTCAAAAAAAAAAAAAAGTACAGATTTTAAAGAAGAAAGGAGACAGATTCACAGTGGTAGTTGGAGCACTTGACCCTCTTGGTTAGGGCCCCTAGACCCTCCCCAAACCAGGAATGGCACAGCAGCTTTGCGTACCGCTGATCACAGCCTCTACCTAATGGCTGTTTACACAGCACACCACCAAACAATCTCAACTACACATCCTTCCAGGGAACACGTGGGACACTCACCAGGACAGGGCAGATGCTGGGCTGTAAAACAAATCTCACTAAATCTAAAAGGACTAACAAGACAGAACGTGTTCTCTGGCCACAAATTGAATTAAATTCGAAATCAAACATAATAAAATCACGAGTCCGCTCCAAACAGTTATCAAAACCAGCAGTGAGGCCTCTGTGCAGTCGCCTCTCAACTCCGGAAACCAGTAACATTCCCGCACCCCTCACCCTCCGCAAGGTCGCAGCCTGCGTGCTCAGGCCTGTGGCCCACACTCCCTCTGCGGGGAGGTTCTCAAGGTCCAAGTGGCGGGGGAGAAGCACCGAGCTGCTCAGCTCACGAAAACTCACATCCCAGAGATGCCAGGCTAGCACTGAGTAGGCAGTGCAGGGGCCCGGGGACCTGCATTTAAACAAGGGTTGCAGGGGACTCCTTCCATGCGATATTATTGATCTGGGACTGTATTGTGAGAAATTATTCTATACATCTCCATCTCTGCCTCAAATGGGGCAGTTTTGCAAAAGCCCTAAGTGTTCCTGCATCTTCTCTGATCACAGTTGGTGCAGCACAGGCAACTGGGTGTGTGGGTTGCGGGGCCGGGATGTGGGCTTGGAATAGAACTGGATTTGAGTCCTGCTTATGATATTATTTGTTGAATAATCTTGAGCAACCTCTCTCTGGAACTCTGTTTTCCCATCTAGAAAATGGGGATAGGAGCATCTGTGTCACCAGGCTACGCTAAACACGAAACGCTACAATGTGGAGATCATGCCTGGCAAACCTCAGAAGTGGGTCTCGGCACCTGGAAGTCTCCTGGAAGTCTTGGATCTTACTGGGCTGACACCCCGCCCTGCCTTGCCGCGTCCTCATTTTCCTCTGCCTGTAGTTGTTCAAATTCTTGCTTCCCCTCCATCCCCACTCCCTGGATTATAAGCTCCCGAAGGCTGTGTAGCTCCGTAGTTAAAGCACTTGCCTAGCATGTGCAGAGCCCTGGCTACAATTCCCTTTGTACTACAAAAATATTAGCTGGGCATGGTGGTCCATACTGTAATTGCTGTACTTAGGAGGCTGAAGCAAGAAGATTGCCTTGAATTCAAGGCCAGCCAGAACTGAACTTATATAGGTGAGTTCAGGACCAGCCTGGACTACAGAGCAAGACCCTGCGTCCAAAACAAAAACTAAACAAAAAACTCCTTGAGTGTGAAAACAGCGGAGTCCAAAATAAGTATTTATTCAACCTATTTATGAATTAGAGGATATACCAGGGGGAAAATATGGTTTCTGAAAATGAAAAGTAATTTGCACACCACTGAGTGTGTCTTAGGACACTATGTATTTCTGCAAGCAACAAAGAGCCAGGAAAAAGAATTGCAGCAGTAGAAATTTGCCCCAGCATTTTCTAAAGCAAAGAGCTGAGAACATTAGTAGAGGATGTTCTTTATGATGTTAGAAGACATTAGGCAAAAATTAAAATTTATATTATGCAAACATGCCCTTCTTGGTCAAATAAGTTTGAGAAAAGGTGTGTAAGTAAACAAATGCAAGCTGGGGTCTTGGCTCTGCGGGACTTGTCAGAGCCGTTAGCACCTCACCGTGTATAGGAACGTACCAGAGTGAGACTGTGGGTCTCGAGGCAGCTAGGACTCCAGGAGCCTCCTGGGAGGCGTGTGTCGGCCAATGGCATTTTGTCCACGACCTCCCCTTTCCACTTGAAGGAACACAGATCTCCAAGGGAAGAGATTCCCCGGTGAGAAAGGACCCGGGTGCAGCAGACACGTACCATCTGGTAGGTGTGGTTGACCTGGAGCTCCAGGCGGTAGAACAGGTCGTGGAAGATCTCCTCCAGCGTGAGCTGGCGGCCATCTTCTGCCCGCACGGGTGTGGGCGTGGGGTGGACGATCATCTGGATGGATCTCACTTTGGGGGTACAGGTCACATCGGGTGGTTTGATGGTAGCTGGAAAAGGGGGGAGAGAAAAAAGTCAGCCATGATGCTGGGTCTGAGGCTGCTGGGCGGAGGGAATGGCTGCTCCCTGTCCAAGCCCAGGAGGCTTCTGAAGGGCTCAGCTAGAGTGAGACAGAGGGAGGGGACAGCCATGGGGAAGACCCCCAGGGGGGCTGTCCTACCATCGGCCCCACCCCTCCGCCTTCCCAGCCTGTGTCCCCTCCATGGGCCTGCTCTGAACGCCCCCCTGTGCAGTCTCATGACAGCGACAGCTTTGCGGATGTCACTGTTGGATGGCTGAACTGCACATCTAAGTGACACTAGTGGCAGGGGAGGGGTGGAGATTGAGCTCCGGGGCCCGGCCCGAGGCTTCACCTCTTTCAAGATGGAATTTTCCCCATGACCTTTACCAGCTAACAGACCCCTTGATAAATGCTGCAGATGTTCTGTCCCTGCAAATTGCCCACACAGAAATCTTGCACCCAATCCCTTGGATTCGCGGACGCTTCTTCTCCCAAATCTAGTTTATCGAAGTCCCTGATGGGTCCATTAACCTCCAAGATCTAGGACGCCCGAGCAGGGAGACTGATCACTTCTGGGCTGCTCATAAATTGGAAAATGGAGCTAAATGTCCTCAAAAAGGCAATTAGGTAAACAGATCAGAGTATCTCCACAGAGTGAGTCATCTCGCTGTGAAATGGCATCTTGTGGGAACACAGTGAAAGACACTAACTAATGTTCAGATCGTGTTGTGCCTGGCTGGCATTGGGAGTGGGTGGCCGCTGCTGGCCACTCACTGCCACGTCTGTCATGTACAGCCTGTCCTGCGGGACGGGTCCTTGGCTGACGGTGGGGACACAGTGAGTGCCACCGAGCACACGGGTGATCACGGAGCTTCCACCTTAGCCGGGGGGACGGGAGAAGAATCACAGGTGGGACCTCCCACCACCAGGTAGCCAGGGCTGGGGGTGGGCACGCTCTCTTACAAGTTGAGCAGAGGCTGGAAGGGAGCCTGCCTTGTGAGGAGACCTTGGGGGCAGCGGGAGCAGCAAAGGCCCGGAGGCAGGAACTGTCAAGGAAGGGAGAGGTGCAGTGGGCAGAGGCAGCCCAGGTGAGGACTGGGAGAGGCAGGGCCTCCTAGGCCACAGCGCAGACTTGTTCTTTATTTTCAGAGTCACGAGAAGCCAGGCCTGGAGGTGCAGGCCTGTAATCCCAGCAATGAAGAAGGCCGAGACCGGAAGATTACAAGCTGGAATCTAGCCTGGGCAACTTAGAGGCTTTGTGAAATCCTGTCTTGAAATCAAAGATAAAAATGCTCTGGGGGTGCGATTCAGGGTGAAGGGCCTGGGCACTGTCCCTGGAATGGTCCCCCGACCCCCACCATGAGCCATGAGAAAGTGTGGAAAGCTTAAGCATGGAAAGAGAAGATTGATGTGTTGAGAATTCTGTGTGGATGGGACTGGGGCAGAGGAGGAAACAAGTCAGGTGGCCTTGGCTGCAGGGGGGTGGCCTGAGGAGAGCGACCGGACCTAGGGAGCCTGTGATGAGGTTGACGGAAGGGGACTTATCTCCAGTAGACGTGCTGTGGTGAGGCACCTCGACTGGACGCCACCCTCCCAAGACACTGCAAGGGGCAGAGAACCTCCTGGCCTTGTCCCCACTGCAGAGGGGCAGAGGCCATGCCCCTCACCCTGGACACTTGGGCTTCCTCCTTTCCTCGCCTTTTGTGAGCTGGGCTCCTACTCACTGTGCTGCAGGGAGCTGAACCGTTCAGTCATCTTGGTGGCTGACCGGCCCCCGGGGCCGATGGCCGTGACCCTGGCATAATAGAGCTCGGTCAGGTTGCCTGTCTCCGTGGTCAGGTTGCAGGTCTTCCGGGTGGTCCGCTGGCAGCCCGCCTTGGGCAGCCACTCTCTCTCTCCATACCTGCGGGAGAGGCAGAGCCCACAGTTAATGAGCAACCCCCCTCCCATCTCCACCGCCCGTGCTTTATTAAAAGTGATAACAGTATCTAATATTTACTTAGCACCTTCTGTGTCCTGGGCCCTTTATGTGAATGATCTCAGTCGGTTCTCACAATGAGCCTTTGAGATGTGCGTGCTGTGTCCTCTGTTCTTCAAATAAGGAAGCCGAGGATCAAAGGGTTTGAAGCGTGCCCCCGTGGAGAGCAAGATTTGAACCCAGCCAGGCAGGGTCCAGGGTCTGGGACACCATTACTGTAACCCTTTGGGACAAGCCCTGTGATTCACGTTTTACAGATGAGGGAACTGAGGCTCAGAGAGGGCAACAGCCTTGCCACGAGATGAAGTAGCAGGACCAGGAGGGGACCCCGGGTTTGCAGACCCCTGGGCAGGGGCAGGGAGGAGGGCAGAGGAAGCGGCGGGCCCAGCTGGAGGGGCAGGCGCTGCTGCTTGTGACTTAATCTTGCCAACCACAGCAAAACAATTGTTGACAGCTTCTTCTTTCTCTGGCCCAGATGCTAATGACCTGATCTTGTCTAATCTACCTGACAACTCTAGCTAAACTAGCTATCATCCCCCCTTTCTAGGCGGGAAAACTGAGGCTTCCCAGGATGTACATGGGTTTGAGCTGGTACGGAAGCCGGGGGAGCCTGACTCCGGAGGCAGAAAGGTTCAGCACTATTTTATCCTTACAAAAGGAGCAGGGCTGCCTGTGACCTAGCCTGGGCAGGGCCTGGGGATGCACAGAGCCGGGGCAGTGTGCCAGGGAGCCGGGGTGGGCGAGAGGCCTACGTCTTATACTCCACGCTGTAGACCGTGCCCGGGACGCTCTGTGGCCAGCCGTCCCACGTCAGGATGTTCTCGAAGTTGCTGGACTGGAATTTCACGCGGTGAAGGAGCATCGAGGTGTCCTCGGCCACGTGAGCTGCAGGAGAGGGCGGTAGGGTGAGTGGGGGGCCAAGCCCAGCCCCCATCCTTCCACAGAGAGGCAGAGCCAGCCAGCGCTCCGCGCCAGGTGGCTCTCCCCACTCCCGTGGCCTGCTCTTCCTGCTCCGAGCCACCACTCGCGTGCCATATAGGCCACCATCTTTACACGCTCCACTCAAGCGCTTCTTCGTGCAGTGACAGTGTTGCCCAACCGTCACTACCGTCGGATTCTGGCATGCATTCTCACCTCGGAAAGAGCCTGTACCCCCAGGAGCAGCGGCTTCTCCTTCCTCCCAGCCCTGCTCCTGGGCAGCCGCACACCGCCTTTCTGTCCCTCTGCGCCTGCCTGTGCTGGACCTTCACATGCAGAGTCGTGGTCTCTTTCTACATTGGCTTTCACTGTGTGCAATGTTTCCAAGGCTCACGTAGGTGGAGCACGGATCTGTGCCTGTTTCCTTTTTCTGGCTGAATAATATTCCATGGTATGGACCTTGGCTACTCTGGACAATGCTGCTGTGGACATCTGGTCAGGAACGGATGTGTGTATGTTAAGTGGATGTGTGCTTTTCATTTCCTTGGCTCTATATTTAGCATGGAATTGTGCAGTAAGTCTGTGTTTATCTTTTTTTTTTGTTTGTTTTGGGGATAGTGAGACTTGAACCCAGAGCCTCCTATGTGATAGACAAGTGCCCTACCCCTATAGCCCAGCCCCAGGAAGACTTTCAATGTTTTCATCTCTAAGATAGGAATCATTTTTTCCTTTTATTTGTATTAGGGATGGAACTGGGGTTTTTACACTGAGCTATATCCCCCGGGGCATTTTATTTATTTATTTTATTTTGAGGCAAGTTCTCTCTATGTCACTAAGGTGCCCAGGCTTGAACTTGTGATCCTCCTGCCTCAGCCTCCCAGGGTGCTGGGATGACAGGCTTGTTCTGTCACACAATTTCGACTTACCTAACAATGGACAATACTAGCCTCACGCGTCATTGAGCCCTCATGGAATCTGATCAGATGTTTTCTACTGTTCTCCCCATTTTATGGGTGAGAAAAGTGGAGGCTCACAGTGCGGCGCCTGCCCTGTTTATAGTGGCACTAGACTGAAGGTCACCGCAGGGCAAGGCCGGGGCTGCTCAGCTCCTAACAGGCCCTGTGTGTGTGCCGAGGGGGCCGGGGACCCGGGAAAGCAGGAGACCCCAGTGTGGGCGGCCGCCCTGTGCATCCTTGATCACGGCCGGGGGCTTTCATGACGAGGCTCTGCTGAAAGGGCCAGTTTAGGGAGGAGCCAGTGGGACGGGAATAGAGCAGAGGTCCTGCAAGTTTCCACAGCAGGTGCGGGGCAGCTCGGGCAGAGCAGGCGCGGAGAGCATGTGTGAGGCCCGGGCTCCAACTCCAGCGCCGAGAACAAAGGCAGCCCGCACCGTCTGTCCCTGCCCTGGCCTGTGTCCAGCCCTGATCGCCTATGCTACAGAGAGGGCAGCAAAGCTTGGGCCCAGGAAGGGGGCCGGGGCAGCGCTGCTGCCCTGACACAATTTCCACCACACACGAGGAGCCCCTGGCTGGTGGAGCTCCTTGGCCCCCACGCGGGGCCTGGGACAGGAAGGAGGTCAGGCAGCCGGTGGCCGAGCGGCCAGGGGCTCTGAGCATGCCCAGACGGTCTGTTAATGGAATGGGAAACACGCACGTGTGGACCCAGCCTGGCCAAAGCCTCGAGGCCGTGTGTACCCGTGTGTCTTTGATGTGCCTGTGCCTCCCTTGCCCCAGACACGACGGCCCCGGCAGGTCCAGGGTGTGGGGAGTGGACAGCTGCTGATTGCTGCTCTCTGAGGCCATGTTGTGGGGGAGGAAGCGGCCCACAAGGACGTGGGTCCAGCCCAGGGCTGCGGCCTCGCCTGGCACCTGGTGGGCCGCCCTCCTCTCTGAACCTGGGTCTGCCAGGCCCAGCTGTTCTGGAGGAGGAGGGTCTGGATTCAGGGCTGGGTTGAGATGGGTTGAGATTGGAGGGTGAACAGTGGAAAGTAGACTGGAGAGGGGGGCTGGAGGGGACAGCACAGTGGTTAGAGCACTTGCCTAGTAAGTGCAAGGGCCTGGGTTTG
Source organism: Ctenodactylus gundi (assembly GCA_004027205.1). Lineage (NCBI taxonomy): Eukaryota > Metazoa > Chordata > Mammalia > Rodentia > Ctenodactylidae > Ctenodactylus > Ctenodactylus gundi. Next base: position 281,281 of record PVKB01000978.1, read on the forward strand.
ATTTCCTAGCACCACGTAAGCTGGGCGTGGTGGCACATGCCTGTAATTCCAGCACTTAGGAGGCTGAGGCCAGATTGCCACGAGTTCAAGGCCAGCCTGGAGGGAAGAATGTGGCTGGAAGGGTGGAGGTCAAGGGCCGGAGGCAGGATGAATTTTTTCTTTTTTTAAGGCTGGGTCTTGATCTGTAGTCAAGGCTGGCCTTGGACTCAAGGCAGTCCTCCTGCCCCAGCCTCTTGAGTGCTGCATTACTGCATTACAGGTGTGCGCCACCAAGCTTATGTGGCTTTGGGGAGTTGAACCCAGGGCCTTGTGCTTGCTAGGCAAGCACTATACCACTGAGCTATGCCCCCAGCCAGCCTGAGAAGGTGAGACTGAGAGAAAGCCAAGGTCTGCCTGCAACAGGCGTGGTTGCCATAGGAAAGGTTATCCCTGGGGCCTGGGGTGGCTGTCTGGGCTGGGCGAGGCTGGGGGCCAAGGCTCGGGCACACTAGTAAAGGGTCTCACGGTGGGTGAAGTGGGCACTGCTTCTCAAGAGCGGAAGTTGGCTCCCTGACGAGGGTGGGTGGGCCTCGGCCAGTCCCCCTCTCTCTCGGCTGCCCGCCGCAAGGCCACTCCTGGCCTCCCACTGCACCTGCCCCTTCCCCTCCTCAGTGTCCTTTCAGGGCCCGTGTCATTCCTGCACTTCCTGGTTGAAAGTCTACATTGTGAAACCAGAGAGAGTAAGCTGTGCGGAGCCCGGCCGCCGGCAGACTCTATAAAAGACGACTTTTCACATTTGTGTGGAAAAATCATCTGTCAACTGCGGGGGAAGCTAAGGAGAATCACAACAGTCCAGCCATCCCGGAGAGGGGCGGTGTCTGTCGGCAGGGGATGCTGTGGGTCCTTAACCTCCTCAGGGCTGCTTCCCGGGTTCCCTCTGCCTGAAGCCCGGGAGCCCGGGGACCTGCTGCCCCACGCAGGGTGTCTAAAGGACACGTCTTGTGCCTCCCCGGCCGGAGCGACCCCCCAGCCCACCCTGTGCCCGGAGTGTGGGGAATGGTGTTGCCAGTGCTCAGCATGAGCGCAGTAAGGGTCGGTCGGCACTGGCAGGGGGAGCTGGGGCCACGCCTGTCTCTGTCCCGGTAACACTGCTCTGGCTCCCTGACAGTCCCTCGCACATGGGGGGATCCCATCAGGTCTCCGCGTGCTGGGCCTACAGGTCCACTTTACTGGATTTGACAACAAGGCCTGTTAGTCCCGTTGGCAAGAGGACCCCAGCGCCTCACAGCCCACTATTCCAGCACCCCACTGCTCCCAGAGGAGGTGCGCCTCAACTCCTGCTGCAGGTCTGGAGAAGGGCGGCAGGGGCCAAACTCCGGCCCCATCCAGCCCAGCCCTCCTGCCCTCCCCTCAGAAGCAGAGACAGCCCGCCTCTGCCATGAGGGGCAGGAGAATGTCCATCTTCTCCAGGCCAATCTTCTGGCCGGTGGGGTGTGCGCAGCCAGCACGCCAGTTCTGACAGCTGGCTGTGTACTCTCAGGCTCCAAGCTCAGTTGAGTCCCTGGAGGAAGCCAAGGCCCAAGTCGCCCTGTCACTCCCCCCGGTTCCCTGTCCTGGCTCCCTATGTCTTCAGGAAGCCCAAGCAGGAAAGGAAACGAAAGTGGCTGTGATGTGCCGTGCAGGGCGTGGGAACGTGGCCCTGATCCTTGGCGCCTGGGGTGGGAGGTGGGGTCCGGCCTGAGGGCGGGGGTACTCACCAGCCAGGGATCCCACAGCCAGGAGGGTCAGTAGCGGCCTCATCAGTCTGGCCCAGGGCCCCTGGGGCCTCCACTCCGGCCCCGGGCGCAGGGCAGGCTGCGGAGCCTTGCCGCCTTGGCACTGGCTCCTCCCGGCACAGGGCGGGGCGAGGAGAGGGGGCAGGGCCACGCCGGTGGGGGCAGGTGCAAAGGTACCAATCCTTGTGCCCTGGAATTCCTGGGTGGGATCCAAGGGTGTTCCCTGTCTAGCTGTAGACAGGGCGGCGGGCGGGCTTGTTTATCTGGTCTAGTGCCTGATTCATCCCAAGACTCTTGTGTGGTTTATCAGACAGAAAAGGCAAAAGGAGGCTGTGACATACGGTCTTATCAGACAGCAGCTGGCACAGTATCAAAGCTCATCAAAGCTCGCAACATGTGCCCATCTGTTGTCCCAGTAATTCTATTCCCGGGGGATTTACCTGAGGAAAATAACGGGACAAGGAAGGGGGAAGAATCCCCAAATCCTCCCCGCAGCAAAGCAGATGCCTTCAGTCCTTGGCTTTGTGGGGGAAGGAGATACAGGATGTTTGACGCCTTCTGTGTGCCCTAAGCTGTCGCAGGCTGGACAGTGGGCCAGGGAACAGCTTTCGGCTCCTAAGGCAGCAGAGGTGGAGGACGCTGGCACTTCCGCCTTGAGATTTTGAGGCTAGGATCTGCAAAAAGTTAGAAAAAACCCTGATCTCAAATCTCCGAGTCTTTCTGCTGTGCTAGAGAGAGGGCGACAATTCAGGGACAGACCTCAGGTTTGGGCAGAAGCGAGGGAAACTGCTTCCGAGGCGGCCACGCTGCTTTGAAGGGTCGATGGACAGAAACATGAAGTTCCTGGTAATGAAGGGGTGGGTGTTCAGGAACTGGTTTTCTCTTTTCTTTTCTTTTATCTTTTATCTTTTTTTTTTCTTTGAGACAAGGTCTCGCTCTGTAGTCCAGACTGGTCCTGAACTCACTATGGAGCCCAGGCTGGCCTTGGCCTCACAACAATCCTCCTGCCTCAGCCTCCCGAGTGCTGGGATTACAAGTGTGCGCCACCACGCCCAGCTTATGTGGTGCTGGGGAATCGAACTCGGGTACTTAGCACTTGACTTAGCACTTGCTAAGCAAGTGCTTTAACCACTGAGCCATTCCTTCAGCCCCAGGAACTGGTTTTTCTCATTCTTACTGGGCCCCAGAGAAGGTCAAAGGGTTCTGACTCCATTTGGGGTAGACATGATCAGAGGGCCCAGCCCTGGGGTGAGCGGTGGAACGGCAGGCCAAGGGGTTTTGGGAAGAGCTGGACTTTCTTTCCTTCCTTCTTTCCTTCTTCTCTTTTTTTCTCTCTCTTTTTCTTTTGCTGTGGGAGAGATGAACTCAGGGCATTCATACATACTAGACAAGCCACATCTCTGTCTGTGCGGTTGGCTTTTTGGATGTAATAGGCTTTCATATCTAGAGATCTAAGTTTTAGCTTTTCTTCTCTCTGCTGAAAGTATTTTTCTATCAGCTCTGAGACTTTATTAAAGTTTGTTTGAGCAAACAGACAAATCCAAGCTGTCTTTTGGGGGAATTAAGTCAGGGCCTGTCATTTCCTGTAACTGCAGGAGACTATTTCCCAGACTCCTTTGTGAGTGGCGTCCTGATTGGTAGAGCCCATGAGGGGCATGGAGGCACCTGGGGGCTGGAGAAATCAGGTCATAGCTCTGCTCTGTGTGGCAGAGTCTCCTCCGGAGGGCTGGCTCCTGCTGGGGACCCCTCCAGCCCAGGTTCTTCACTGTCTTTCTAATCTGGCCAGGTGGCCAGTCCTGGGCTCAGATGACGCCCTCTCCCTCATCTTCCCCTTTAGCTGGAAGGATGTAGAGCAGCTTCCTGCCATGCTGTATCTCTGGTTGCTGCCTGGTCCTGCTTGGTCCCCCTGTTCTCCCATCACTAGGGTGACCAACTCCTTGGTATAACAAGTCCGTTGGTTGGAAAGACTTGAGCATCTTTGGTTGCCTGAATAAACCATGAAGAAAATAGGGTCCCTGATGGTTTTAGGGACATGGCAATGCAGGGAGACCACAGCCAGGGGAGCTAGTTACAAGAAGAGACCCCATAGTGGGAGGAATATGCTGCGGACCTAGACGGCCGGCCAAGAGGACCAGCTGCAACCTTTCAGGCCCAGGGAACGGGGCACCTTCTTGGGGGTTCTCAGAGGCCCGAGGGTAGGAACCTGGTGGAAGTGCGTGATTCTTACAGATAGGAGGGTCTGTGGCTTCCCAGGAATCGATGGGAGAGAAGGTGCCTGGGTTGTGAGAGAACTCGGGAGTACCCAAAGTCGTTTGTAATGTTAAAAATATGACAAAAACATAGAGAGAGAAGAGCTTCTATGCCCAGCAACAGAAGTTTCATTAAATGAATAATAACCTGTCCACCCAAAGCAAGATAAATGCAGTTTTCAGCATAATTCTGGAAAAAAACCAGTTTGTGGCCTGATAAAGATTTAACCAATATCAGCAATCAAAAAGAAGCCCAGAGTGACTGTGTGCAGCCCAAGCCTGGCTGAGACACGTACCTATGCACAGAGGAAACAGTCTTAAAGGATGTAAAGGATGTATGTGAAAACAGTACTGGAGTCATTTCCGGGTAGTAGAAGATTTATAGGTGATTTTTATTGTTTATCCCTGACTCATCTGCAATTTGGGAAATAGATTAATTTACATTAAGGAAATGCAAGGCTACTGGACAAACCGAATAGAGATTCATAAAGTGGCTGGGCTGGACCTCTCCTCATGTGTGCGTGCGTGTGTGTGTGTGTGTGTGTGTGTGTGTGTGTGTGTGTGTGGCGTGGGTATTATGGCAGTGGGATCGAGCCCACACTGAACTACATCCCCAGTCCCTTATTTTAGTTTTGATTTTGAGATAGGATCTTAGCTAGGTTGCTGAGTTGCCTAGACTGGGCTTGAACTTGTGGTCCTCCTGCCTCAGCCCCCAGCCCCCATTGCTGGGATGGCAAGCCTGTGCCATCTAATGTCTCAATGAGTTGAGATGTTAGATTCCCCAGGAGCACAAACCCTACTGTGAACCCTTCGTGCAAGCGATCTAGGTTGCATGCTCATTATGTGAACCTAATGCTTAATGATCAGAGGTGGCGCTGAGGTGGTGACCCTAGGCCTTCCTCCCCCATCTCCTGCCCCATCTGTGGAAAATAATCGTCTTCCGCAAAATCAGTCCCGAATGCCAAAAAAGTTGGGGACCACAGCTCTGGACCCTTTCTGTGGAAGCAAAGATCTCCAGGCAGAAGGAGGCAGGGTGGCCTGGGAGGTGAGTCATGGAGGTGGATTTCTTTGGCCTTGGTAAACAGCTCGGCCTGCGTGGCTGGCTTTAGGGTGGGCAGCCTTGCAAGGAGAAAGCTCACCATTGTAGAGGCATTCAAGGTGAGGGTATGATCAATGCTACAGGTTCCCTAGACATCCTCGCTCGCTGATCTCTAAAAATTGATGGCTCTTGTCTCCCCAGGGAGGGAGGAAGTGTACTGAGTGCAGGGAACACCCTTGTGCCCCCCTGGCCCCTCCGTGTAGCTGGCTATGAGCAAGGATTCAGTGTGAACTTAGTGGGCAGACCTGGGTAGGAGCAGGCTCGCTGTACTGATTCTAGCTTAGGCTGCGGGGGAAATGGCTTTTTCGGAGTCACGTATGTTTCTCCAACACGCCTTGCATTGTCTAGTCTCTGAGCCTTTGCACGGGCTGTTTCTCCTGGAACGTGCTTTCCCCCCACACTTCTTGTCTGGTTCTTATTTGTTCTTCAAGATTTCTTCTTAAAATCTTTTCCTCCAGGAAGCCTTCCTGGTATGACCCAACTCACCTGCTTGGTAACTCACTTAACTGTGCTGTATTTGTCATTTGCCTGTCTCGCTGACTTAGGGGACAAGGCTTATAACTTGTTCTCCTTGGTATCACAGTGTCCCGTGTGAGTTGGCACAGAGCAAGTACTCAGTAATGTTTGTCAGTTGACTAAACATTCTGGGAGGAGCTGGCCAGGGATTTAATACTCTGGAACATCATCCCTAAGCTTTAGCACATACAAGGTGACAGCGCTCAGCAATGTGACCTGCTTCTGTCCTTCTGTCCTTCTGTCCTTCTGTCCTTTCTCTCAACAGTCAAGGGAGTCAGAACCACTCCTGCAGGAGCAAGACAGTCGAAGGGCATGAGGGGCTTGCCAGGTGTCTCTGGCGGAGCATCAAGTGCTGTCTTTGGGTTGGTGACAAAGGAAAGAAGAGCACAGTGGGAGTCCTGGAGGAGTCCCTGGTCACCCTGGACAGGAGGAACAAGGTCAGAGCTCTGGCCACCTCCCTCCCCTAGCCTCTTTTTGGAGAATCATGCACTTTGGAGTCTGACTCAAGGGCCGCCTGACTACACGCACGGCCTAGGTGGTGTTGAGCAGGGAGATTGACACAAGTGTCCCAGGCCACAAACCCGAAGCTGGCTCCTGCACTTGATCTCAGGGGACTGTGAGTCGGTCTTGTCCTCCCTCAGGACCTCGGGTTATCTATTTGTAAGGGAGGCTTGGTCTAGAAGCTTCCTAAGGGCTTTTGGTGCACGAGTAGCCACCGTTTGCTTCTGTGTCTCTGCAGGTTTGGGAAGCCTCCTGTGCACATCCCAGAATCCCCTGGTGACTAAAGTCACTGATCCCGGCCAACATCCATCTTGGCATTTATTGACACTGACTCAAATGTCAGCTTGGTCTGCAGTCGGGGGTTCCAGAAGCCTGCTCCATGCTGGTATGGCCGCGTTTCCTCACCAACACATTCCAGCATCTTGTGTCGTGTACGACGACTGGGGAACAGTCCCTACGCCCCTGGGAGCCGGGGACATGCCTGGAGCAAGAGCTCTGGGCAGACAGAGCAGGATCAAATCCTAGCCCTGCCACTTCCCTGCTGTGCACAGGCCCTTAACTTGTCCCCTGTGACAAGGAGGTAGTGGTCCCCGCTCCTCAGGGTCGCAGCACTGCTGTCTCTGCCCAGTTTCTGAGGAGGGATCACAGGCAGCGGGCACCTTCTGTGGTGGGAAGCTGAGGACCAAGAGAAGCCCAGCCTGGAGGAGTAGCTCAGCGACTGAAGTGCTATCTAGCAGGCACAAGGCTCTGGGCTTCATTCTCCAGCACCATATAAGTGGGGCATGGTGGTGCGTGCTTGTCCTCCAGTACCCAGGAGGCTGAAGGAGGGGGAAATCAGGGTTGAAGGCCAGCTCAGGACCAGCCTAGACGAGAGTTAGACCATGCCTCAAAAAACTGACCAACCAACCAACCAACCAAAGAAAATAGAACAACCAAACAAACAAAAATTTTGCAAAACCCTGAACCTGGGTGTGTAGGTGCTGGGGCGGTAGGAAGTGTCAGGGAGGACAGAGACACCCGTCTGCTTTGAAGTTCAGGCTGCCAGTAGTTTCTGAGGCCAGATCATAGGGAAAGAGAACTAATGGCCATGCATTCAACAGATCAGGCCTCTGGTGTGCTGGAGCTATTTAGAGGAGGGGGTCCATGCTAGAAGCTGGGGTCAGAGATGAGCATGTGGGTCTCAATCCTCTGCTGGAATCTGGTTTTTCCAGGTGGCCCATTTAGTGTCCAGACAAACTGAGGCACAGAGTAAGAGAACTGGCCTCGCCCTGAAGGCCCCGACCTCCAGCTGGGGTGCCTCTGCCAGCTGCCTGCCTACCAGGACAGTTCCTACCTATGGGCGCCACCTTCTAATTCACCTAAAGAGGCGGTAAGGAAGAGAAAAGAAAAGAAAAAAGACTCTTGCCAATTTATGGAAAGCCTTCACACCTCCGCGCCCTGTAGTGTCGATGCCGAGGGTGGGGCTTGCTGGGCTGGGCTGCGTCCTGGTGCCAACCACTGTTCTTTGAGTAACTGACTCATGATCTTGACTTACTCATTTGTATAGATAGAATGCTGGCCTGGTTTTGTAAAATAAATTAATGTTTAAAAAGCACCCTAAACTCCATCATGTCTGGCCCATTCTGTGACTGAGCTTAAGGGTTTATGTAGCAGGTGGCTTTTGATCAGGCTCTAGAATTCAGGTATGTCTGACTTGTGGCCTGCCCTGTTGTTTCGTTTGAATGAATTAAAACTGCCTTGGGCCCATATAAAATATATACATAATAGAGTTATCGTCTATAAGTACTAAAACTTCCTTAATATTTTTATTATAAAATTAAAAGACTTTCAGGGCAGAAACAAAACAAAACAAAACAAAAAATAAACACAAAACCCACAAAAACCAAAAAATCCTGCAGTCTGCAGGTTGGACACACCTGTAGAGTTTGTATGGGCCCAATAAGGTACTGATCAGCAAGTGACAGCCAGGGGATGAAATCCTACCGTGTCTCCCACTAGGACGGATGCTGGGGGAGGGAGGACAGTCACCCATATGACAGGGGCAGATCTGGGGTGGCATTTAAAGTACGATCACCAGCTATCTTCCCTGCCAGCTATGGCCAGCCACCTACGGGCTCTGACTCAACCAGCAGTTAACTCATTTGGTCGGTGTCAAGGCCCCATGCCCCGTGTTGCTACCAGAAGAAACGGTTTCTTTAGTAAGGGAGCTCTCATAATGTCCACCCCCCCCCCCCCCCCCCTCAGTTCTCCAGAGCTGGCTGGTGAGGCAGCTCCACTCGCCCTGCCATGCCACCCCTGTCCAGAAGGGGGCAGCACACAGGCGGGGAGACACACTGGTGGAGAAGGGCAGAGGTGGGAAGTGGCTGGTAATGACCTGGAGATACCCAGGATGCAGGGAAATCCAGGCTGGGGCTGCAGCCGGGCATCAGGAAATGACCGGAAGCAGGGCTTATCAATTCTCATTTGGCAGCTGTCAGGGTGGCCTGGCCCTTGTCCCGTCTGCAGGTGGGGCTGCCCGTTCCTTAGATACACAGTATGCCTGTAGTGGGTGGAAAGGTACCCGCTCCAGGCCATTCCAGGGAGAGGGACCTGTAGGGCGAGCCAGCTTGGCTCTAGCTCTAAACACTTACCCTGGGACCAGTAAACGTGACAACGGCAGACATGGTGCAGGACTGTCACCACAGGTCCCCAGAAATGTCGTGGGAGGCTGGGAGACCCTCTCCAGGCGTGAGCTGGAGGAATGGCACAACCAGCCACCAGCGGCTGCTCTGTATCCTTCTGTGAACCTGGTCACCACTGGGCCTGCTGCACCTTAGCAGGTGACGCTGGAGACCCTGCCCAGTCCTGCGGCACTTGTCGGCTCCATGGGTTCCAGCTGCAGGTCCTGCAACTCTGCCTCAGGGGCGGCCTCTGCAGGGCACGGATGCCACCTGGTGGATGTGTTCCCTGGGCAGAGGAACAAATCTGAAAGGTTCTGACATTTGACTTCCAAAGCCCCTCCGGGCCGAGTGCCCTGCTGCTGGTAGCTGGGCCGAGTGGCTGTCTTCCTTCCCCCGCCTGGCTCCCCCACTCCTCTGTGTCACTAGAACCTCGTGATGCTCTGTACCCCAAACCTCCACCTGCATCTAATCTGGGGGCTCAATCCTACACCTCTAATCCTTTCTTCTTTTTTTAGACAGGGTCTTGCTGTGTTGCCCGGCCTGGCCTCAATTTTGGGATTCTCCCGCCTCAGCCTCCCTCGAGTTCATGTGTGGCCACCATGCCTGGCTGCTCCTATCATCCTCATAGTTGAGTGGTGAGCGAAGAGAAAATCATACCCGTTTCTGTCCAAGTATATCTTTTCTCCAAAAATAGAAGTCTTTATTTAAAAAAAAATTGGGGAGAATAGATAAACACGAGGGAATTATTTTAATAGGACATAGAACAAAATTAGCCATAAATACAAATATGTAAGAAAAATATCTGTGGCATGTTACTCATCCCTGTCACCTAAGGCCCTATCCACTCTTCCCTTGATGTCCTTTGAGTGCAGAGCCACTGACACGCTGTCCCAGCTGCTGTGCACAGTGACTGCTCAGCTCTGCTCACCCATGAGCCAGTGGGTGAAGGTGAACCAAGGATCCCTCCTCATTCCAGGGAAGGACAGTCAGTCACTTTTTCCCAAAAGGCATTAGAACTGGAAGAACCTGGGACCTTTGTTGACCACAGCAGTCAGCAAAGAGTCCAAAGTGTCAAACAGGGAACCCAGTCCTGGGCATCTGATCACTGCCGTGTGCCTGCCACACACCAATAAATTGGGCCCCTGGATGACGAGCGTGTGGCCCCTGCCTTGGGAAGCAGAGCTCCCGTTGTTGGGAAGCGGGGAGGGACCAGGCGCTCTTGGTTGGGCTCTGGTTTCTGAGAGCTCAGCACCCTGACGGGGGAAAGGGAAGGCACAGAGGTGAGGTAGGCTGGAAGACTGGTGCTCCTGAGTGCTCTGGGTGCAGGGACAGAGCGGGAGATACCCAGGGATCTCCTCAGAGCCTGGCTGGATGGAGAATCCTGCCAGACACCATGTAGTCAGCACCAGTGACATGGCAGGCCCTGTGCCACACACAGCTGAGATTCCCCTGCACCCCCTCCAAACCCCGGAGGTAGCTGCAGATGAGGAAATTGAGGTATAGACTAAGGACGGCTTACCCAGGCCACACAACTGGCAAATGGCAGAGCTGGGATTTGAACTCCGGTCTGTTTGGTATTATAAACTGTGCCATGCCAAGACTCCAAAAACTAGAATCTGAAGGAGGAGCCCTTTTCTTTCTCCTCCAACTCCCTCAGCCAACTGAATCTTTCCTCATCAGGGGCTCAGTCTAAGGGTCCCTCTGCAGATCAGTCAGGAGGCTGAGACCTGGGGGCCGAGGGAGATCTGTGTATGCTGGGAGAGGCACAAGGCTCTGATTCACAGCATCCCTTTGGAGGGGTCACCCCTTCCCTGGTTCCAGATGGCCCCCCAGGAGTGTCTGCCTTCAGTGTCCATGGGACTTGACCTCACCTGATTTTCCACCTGGCCTGTCACCTGGTGGCCTGGTGGGTCACCGGAATGCATGGCATCTTACTGCTCCAGCCAGTGATAAATGGCCTCCAGGTAGGATTCCCCGAACCTTCTGCAGCTTCAGTGGGAATGTCGCTCTCAAGTTTGGGCAGTGTCCCAGGTCCCTGGGAAACCCACCAGTGTGACAACAGCCCCAGACTGGTGGCAGGAGGAGCTCACCTGGCCATGTAATGCCCTTGCATCCCACACCCGACCTCGGTCCTCAGGAGGCTCCCAGCCCCCCAGCTGTGGCTGCTGCTGTCCTCAGGTTCCGATTCCCTGTCATCTTCCTCTCCCTCTTCCTCTTCCTCAGGGCTGCTGTCCCAGCAGAAGGTCAGTGACTGAAGAGGGACTGGGGGCTCCCCCGCGACCAGATTCCATCTGGGGGATGAAGAGGTCCGGGAGGCCCACGTGGAGAAGCTGTCCTGCAGGGACTTTTCCAGGGAGCTGCCATCCTGGGAGGAGTCTGGGTGTGAGACAGGCCACTGGCGCTGGTCCACATCTAGCACTTGGCTAGGCCCCTTCTTGGACAAGCAGCCCGAGGACCCAGCCTCATTCCATGGGGAAGAATGCGTGGAGCTGGGACAGCTCCCGGCTGAGGAGTCCCAGGCACCGGAGTCTTCGCTGTGGCCCATGGGTGTCCAGGGCTCCCCCAGGTCCACCCCAGACTCGTCACCCTCAGAGTCACCAGAGACCTGGAGCTCTTGCCCCGGGAAGGGGGGCTGTCCAAGGTAGGGCTGGCCACTGACACTGTTATCCATGTATTCTTCATCATTGTACACCACGCTGTCCTTTGAGCTGGCCAGAATGGTGGCTGCTAGGGCCCTGTCTGGAGGGGCCAGCCTGATCCTTCTGGTCAGTTCCTTTGGAGGACAGAGGAACAAGTCATCCACAGACTCTGGTCCACCAGGCTGAAAGGTCACCTTAGCGTATCTGTACCCTGTAAAGTCCTGATGTGGGGAGAGGAGAGAAGAGATACGATTCAGTCTTCCTGAAGCCTGACCATTGGAAATGGGGTCCTTTGGGAACAGACCTGAGATACGGGTTCCAGTAAGTCACTTCTTTGGGAGGTGTCCAGGAAACACAGGTCAGGGAGTGGGTGACCCACATGGGGTCAGGGAGCCAGGGAAGGGGTACATGCACACACTGCCGGAGGGCAGCTGGACCTACTCCTGCTGGGGTCCTGAGGTAGAGCAGGCATGGGCCTGCCAGGTGGCCAGGCCCACCCGGTGGAGTCCAGGTCTGGAGACAGCTGACCAAGGCGGAAGTTTCAGATTTTAATTAGTGCAGCAGCCCCACAGGGATCTGAAGTCAGCCCACTCAGTGGCGTATGTAAACCCAGACTGAGGGGTGGAGAGGGCTGGCTGGGGGCTCTCAGGGTTCAGTTTCCTAGCCGAGTTTAGGCCTTGAGAAACAGGCCCATTTCCCACCTCGAGGAGGCTGAAACCCAGATTGGTAGCTAGCCCCTTAGGAGTACCCCAGGGATAGTGGGGTTGATTCCCTGCCATGTGCAGGGGCAGAGGAAGCTCCAAGTGTTTCCCTGGTGCTGGAGGTGAAGCTGGAGTGTGGTGAATGGGGAGGGGGACTGACATAGAGATGTGTTCATCAGAGGTATTTCTCTGCAGGTCCTGGAGCCACAAACTGTGAAAATAACTGCTCCACCACCTTGCCATGACGCAAGGACACTCCCAGTCCACTCTCAAAGTTCTAGCCCTATCTGAGGACCTCTGAGCTGGAGCATGGTCCTGGCAGGTTCCTTTCAGAGCTCTCCTGCCCCTCCCCTTCCGGCTATCTCTCTGGGGTCGCAGGGCTGGGCTTTTGCTCTCAGCACCTGGCACCTGACATGTTCTGAGGTGATGTCATTTAATGAAAAGGGACTTGAGGCTCTTTAGCCTTCCTGGCCAGCTTTGCTAATGCAATACATCATTAATGATGGGAATTTAGCCCCAAAGCTACCAAGTGTTGCCGGCTCGGCCATCTTATCCATTTGAAGGACCGGAAGCTCCCACGTCAGTCACTTCCTGCCTCTCAGCATTCGCCTCCCCACCCACCGCGCATGCCTACTTTTGCCATACCAGTGCCAGTGGCATCTTCGCCTGCTGAAACCAGGGATTACCCTTGAGGCTCTTCCAAGTCACACTTCCTGCGACAAGTACCGCTAGCAGGACCAGTATTGGAGGTAGCGCCAGGATTGTCCAGTTGGTCCCTAGGGAGGAAAAATAACGCTAATACAGACACAACACCAGTGCCCCTCTGTCAACAGGCTGATGCTCTGTGCGTCATCCTGTTCAGTCCTCGTTAGGAAAAGCCCAGCGTCCAGGCTATGCAAGCCACAGCTCAGAGAGGTGGTGGGAGCTGTCCAAAGACACACAGTGCGTTGGTGGAGGTGGGATTTTCATCTAGGCGAGTCTGCCTCGTGCTTGTAACCGCTGCAACGTGTCATGAGGCCCCTGAGGAAAGTCCCTGAGGAAGGGCCCACTTTGCACCCACCTCGAGTCCCCAGGGAGAAGCAGCTGGGCTCAGAGAAGTCGCTGTACTTGGGGAAGGTTAAGGTGTAGACGGTTCTGGCCCGGAGGCAGTGGTATCCCCTGGCAAGCGGCTGCAGCGGAACCTTGACGGGCTGGCTGTATGCAGTGGCTGCAAATCGGGTCTGTTTGGGCGAAAGCACCGAGATGAGCAGAGGTTGTGGGAGGGCCGCGCTGTATGTGCAGGAGGGGCAGGCGGGGGCCCGGACCTTCTGTCCCTACACTGCAGTACAAGTGTTGAGGGCGTGCTTGTCTCAGGTAGGGGAGTCCGGGTTCAAAGCAGTTCATAACCTGGGGCCACTCCCACGTGCGCAGGGCCCCACGCTGAGAAGATTCCTCAGGTCCCCCCTCCCTCAGGCTGGCTGGGATCGTTGAGCCATTTCAGGCTCAGAGCTCTCCAGCTGTCTCACCCAGCGCTGTAGGCAAAAGTCACAGAGGGTCACGGAGCTCTTGAAATGTCTGTCACGGGTCCAAGTCCCGGCATGCTATCTAGGGGTGTGAAATACACCCTAGTTTCCAAACACAAAGTTTTAAAAAAGGTAAAATAGTTCAGTCATTTTTATATTAAATCCACGTTGAAGTAACTTTTTTGGGGGGGACTGGAAATTGAACCCAGGTATTCACATTGAGCTCCACCTCCAGCCCTTTTCATTCTGAGAGAGGGTCTCATTGAGTTATTAAGTTGCCCAGGTTAGGCTCAAGCTTGTGAATCTCCTGCCTCAGCCTCCCAGAGTGCTGGGATTACAGGCCTGCACTCCCACTCCTGGGTTGAAGTGACTTTTGTTGTTGTTTTTGTTATTTTGAAACAGAGTCTTGCTATGCGGCCCAGGCTGGCCTGGAACTCACAAGATTGTCCATGCTGGCCCTAAGTTTGCAATTCTCTTGCCTCAGCCTTCTGAATTGCTTAAATGACAGGCTTGTGCCACCACACCTACTGAAATGACCTTTTATTGGATGAAATAAATTTTTTTTATTAAAATCAAAGCCACAAGAAAAAAGCTAAAGTCACCTGTTTCCTTTATATAATTTGAACATGGAACATTCAAAATGACATCTGTGGCTCGCATTCTATTGGGCAGTGCTGGTCTAGAATATTTGAGGTACTTTGTGTAAATGATTTTTAATTCACTCATAAAATTGTATGCATTTATGGGGTATCAGGTGATTATTTTGATAGATTTGCATATATTCACATATATTTGCATATGTCTGCAAGTTCTGGAAGTCAAGAACTATATGGGATTATGGTCTACTTTTCTTTTCTTTCTTCTTTCTTTTTTTGGTCTACTTTTCTTAGGATCCAAGGTGTAAGTGTTAGTTTCATGGAGGAATAAACAAGATCAGGGCTCAGCAAACCAGAGCCACAGGCTAAATCTGGCCTGCCACTTGACCTCGTAGACAGGATCCGGCGATGACCGTTTATTCCCGTATTGTCAGTGGCTCCGTTTGTGCTACGGCTGCAGAGTTCAGTTGTCATGACAGATGCCCTGGTCCACCAAGCCATGTGTGGAAATTTGCCAACCTCTGACATAAATAAACATACACAGGTACACACACAGGCATATGCTGAAAACGGTCTGAAATTGGACAGCCACCAAAGAGTTGTGTGTGGCCCTTTCCAGGCTCTTCTGGTTGCTTCTTGTCTGTGTTTGGTGGATTTTCTGGAATGCATCTGGCGCCTTGGCAAGTCAGCTCATAATACTGCAATTAGATTTTATTACAGAAGAAAAAGAAAGGTAGGAGAATCACAAGTTGGAGCCCAGGCAGGGTAACTTAGCAACTGTGTGAGATTCTATCTCAAAACAAAACAATTTAAGAAAAGCCTGGGAACGTAGCTCAGAGCAAAAGCCTTGAATTCAATCCCTAGCATAAAAACAAAATGGGGTGGTCTTAATAATGATTAACAAAGTGTGGCAGAAGACTGTGGTGCAGTTGCCACTTGTGCTGTAAAGGGCAGGGTGCTGTGTGCTTGGTCTCTTTTGTAGGGTGCGGAGTGGGTGACAGGCCCTTTGCTCAGTGCATATTAGGCCCACGTGGGGAAGGGGGAGCAGAGGGCAGGGTGAGAAGCCCAAGGAAGCTCACCCTGGGTGGCAGGCAGGGGCTCCCCACCTTGTTTCCAGCGCCTTCCTTCCAGAACTCCACTTCGTACTTCAGATCCATGGGGGGTACGCAAGGGGGCAGCTGGTAGATGGCACTGACATTCAGGATTTTCTCCGTCCGGGTGAACACCAGGGTGGGCGGGGCTGGCTCCACTGGCAGAAGAGAAGAGGACCTGTTAGTGGATCATTACCAAGAAAAAAAAATTAGACCCTCCCAGAATAAAAGACCCAGTCAAAAAATGGATCACTGAAATAAATAGAAAGTACTATGGAGATTCCTCACGAAGTTGAAATTCGATACCACATTTGATCCAGCTGTACCTCTTCTGGGCATCCTCTCAAAAGAATGAAAGTCACCCTACAAGACTGACACATGCTTACCCATGTTTATAGCAGCCCACCTTAACAACAGCCAAGTCCAGGAAGGAGCCAATATGCCCCACAATAGAGAATGGACAAAGAAGATGTGATGTGTCTACACAATGGAGTACTACTCTGCCGTAAAGAGAAACATAGATTTGAATCATCTGTAAGAAAATGGATTGTACCTTGAGGCCATGATGCTTAGCAAAATGAATCAGACACAGAAGGTTAAACATCATATGATTCCCTATGAGAAAACCAAACCATAGAAAGAGTAAAAGAGAGAGAAGAAAGTGAGACAAAAGACTGTGGGGAAGGAAAGGGGATGTAGTGGGGAGTGCGGGCGTGGGAAGGAGAAAGGGGAAGTAAAAAATGACCAAGAGGAGATATGTAAACCAATAATAAATAATAAATAAAATGGGATAAAAAGAAGAAGGCCCGTCAGCACCCTCTGAGCGTCATCTGGTCCCATCCCACCTCTACTCAGCCCACAGAGCTCTCCTGGACAAGGAACGGGCGGCAGCCTTTGTGCTACATCTACGGGGCACAAAGCGCCTCAGGGCCTTTTAAGGTAAGCCTCACACTGGTCCAATTACCACTCCATAGCAGGGAAATCGAGGCTTAGAAGGTTGGAATGCTCTGGCTAAGCTCACAGGCGACCTCCATCACTCCCATCCCTTCCGCCAGGCGCCCTCACAGCCACTGGCTGGTCAGAATCCGACCCATCAGTGTTAGCTTCCTGCAGCTTCCGTGGCACATGGCGATAAGCATAGTGGCCTATGGAAGTTTGCAGGTACCATTGTTCAGTTCTTCCTGTCAGAAGGGTGTGCGCCTGTAATCCTGGCACTCTGGGACGAACAGGCCAGAGAACTGTAAGTTCGAGGCCAGACTGGGTGATCTAGGTACTTGGTGACGGGGTCTCAAAATCAAAAAAATTTAAAAATAGGCTAGGGATACAGTTTAGTGTGAAGTACAATACGCATGCACACCCATGTACACACACACACACACACACACGCACACACACACGCATGCACACACACACACACACACACACACACACATACTGCAGGCTCAATCGGCCTCTCTGCTGTGGGAGACTACCCCTCCAAGGTCACCCTGTTCCTTGGCTGCTCACCACTCGGTGCCCCTCAGCTCTGGAAGGTGCCTGCATCTCTCATCAAGTGACCCCCAACCGGAAATGGCACAACTGACTTCTCTTCATGATTTACATCTCCCTGACCCCCTGCGCACCAGCTCATCTGCCTCCAGCTGCAGATACTTCTCTGCTTTGAAAGGCTTTGAGATTAGGTGGGGCCCATTCAGAGCCCATCCTGGAGAATCTCCCGAGTTAAAGGCCTTTACTCTTGATCAAAATTCCATTTGCCATGTGATACTGACATCCAACACATTTGGAGGTGACTGGGATGAGAGCAGAACATCTTTGGAGTGTCTTGCGCCATCTCCGGTCCTCCCTCATGTTCCTTTTAAATGCAGAATACCTTCACCCCCACAGCAGGGGTCCCTAAGATCACATCCCGCTGCAGCATCAACTCAGATTCCAGAATCACACCATCAATGGTACCTAAATCAGATTCAGATGAGGCCAGGGATAATCCAACCAGCAGACTCCCAGGGCACAAGCCTTTGTCTATGAGGCAGTGAAACCAAAGACAAGCATCTGTCCCCCAACATAAGCTGGTGGGTCAGCGACAGGCACTGTGGTTTCAACAAGAGAGAGGGAAGGGAAAATGGACTCACTGGTCCAGAGTGGTTTCAAAATCGAGTCACGTGAACTCCAGTAGGTTTCACAGCCTGGGAATAGTTCTCGACTCCTGGCACTGTGCTTTGAGCTCCTGGCTCCACCTTCTGAATGATGCTTCTTCCCTAAAGGCAGAGCCATGGGGCCGGGGTGGGAGGGGATCACTCTTCATCCTGCTAGCTGAACTGGTGAGGTCTACCAGCCAACTTCGCCTTCACACACTCTCTGTCCCCGAGAGTTCAAGGTGGTAGTGACTTGTGGGCATAAAGCCCTTAAGAACTCCCTGGGTCTCCTGCTGGTGTCATGGGGGCCACTCCCATGAGAAATTTCCTCTTATTGTATTTATGTAGATTCTACTGTTTGGTTGCTCTGGAGGACTTTGGGTAACACACTGTTCTATTTTCCACCCCTCCCTTTCCACGTTTCTTTCCAAATAACCTTTTCTGCCCTTCCATCCAGCCTCCCTCCCTCCTTCCTTCCTTCTTTCCTTCCTTTCTTCCTTCCTTTTTTTCTTCCTTCCCATCTTTCCTTGGCTTCCTTCCCCACCCTGTCCATTCTCCCTCACTCCTCATCCACCTAGTCTCTCTCTTTTACCCATCCACCCACCACATTTCCCCCCTCTCTTCTTCCTTTG
The DNA here is from genome assembly GCA_004027205.1 of Ctenodactylus gundi. Classification (NCBI taxonomy): domain Eukaryota; kingdom Metazoa; phylum Chordata; class Mammalia; order Rodentia; family Ctenodactylidae; genus Ctenodactylus; species Ctenodactylus gundi. The sequence goes on from PVKB01000978.1 coordinate 299,353, forward strand.
CTATCCTTTTCATTCAGTTCTCCCTCCTCCTCCCTTCAAATCCTACGTTGCCCTCAAACAGTGTGAGAATCAGGAGTTGAGTGCAGGATGAAGCCACGGGTTGTGCGTTCCTTCCCCTGTGACCACCTGTCCATTGCTCAGCCGTGCCCAAGATCAGAAAAAAATCTGGATTCATGATCAATATCTACCAACTATTAACAGTGTGGCTTGGCTGGTTACTCAACTTCGATGAGTCTTGCTTTATTTCAAAAACCAAGTTGATAAAAATAAGTTTCACGTGTTTTCTGCAAGAATTAGAAATAAAAAAAAGGACTTTCCTTATCCAATGTGAGCACTTGTGATTTTTGGTTAAAACACAGGGAATTTTTTTCCTTTCTAACTTTATCCTTTCCCCCAAAATATCTACAGGGTTCAGAAAATACTTTTGCAACCAGATTTAAATTTTTCTTTGATACTGAGCATTCAACCCATAGCCTTCGCACTGAGCTACATCCATCAAAGACTCTCTTCCTTTTTTAGTTTTTACTATTTTTATTTTTATTTTATATATTTTTTTTGAGACAAGGTCTTGCTCAGTTGCTGAATAGACCAGGCTGGACTTGAACTTAACATCATGCTGTCTCAGCCTTCCAGAGTGCTGGGATTATAGGCGTGTGCCACTGGGCCTGGCTCAAACCAAACCAAACCATTCTTAAAGAGAGGAGTTGCATGTAACCGACATAGGAATGACTATATTGTCTAGTATCATTCATGACGACGGTGTTGCTTGGCAGACACGATGAGCACACGCTGAATTTCTGACACGAGTTGCAAATTCCCAGCTCTCTACCAAGTCAGGCTAGTACATATGTCTCCAGGCTGGGACTGGTCCCTGGTTCCCTCTCACCAAGGCTGGCCCCAGGCGAGGGCCCATGCTGAGCTGCCCTGGAGAAACTTCTGCTTTGGGCAAGTAGGAGACCAATGGTGTGCCAGGAATCTTGAGTGTCAACTTGGCCGCATTGAGAGTTGCCCAGAGAATTAGCCAGGACACTCCCGGCTGCGACTTTCTGGGTGTTTCCAGAGGAGCTTGGCATCTGGGTCAGTGAGCTGAGGGGGAAACCTCGCCCACATGTGGCTGACCACACTGGGGCCCCAGAGGCACCAGAAAGTGGAAGATGGGGTAGCTTGCTCTCTCGCCCTACTCTCAGTTCCTGAGCAGGTGCACTTTCTGCTGCTGTCGTCCACAGATGTCAGATTCTTCAGCCTTTGGACGTGAATTGCAGCTGTAGCACTCTGGGGGATTTGGGGCCTTCAGCCTCAAACAGTCTCCACTGAGGCTCTCAGCTTCTTGCATGGAGCAGCTCCTGGTTTTCTGTCTCTCCAGCCGGCAGGCGGCCACTGTGAGACCACTGGACATTTGTCATCATGGGATCCAACACAGCAAAGTCCCTCTTGTCACTGCACAGATTCTACATGGCGTGCCAAAGTTTGTTCATTTTTCCTGTGTACAGTGACCTTTGGGGCATCCTGTGCACTGAATTTAAGTGCTTGCATATGTTTTTCATAGCATTTGTTTTCCTTCAAATACGATAGCAAATTAATCCCAAGCAAACAAAAATTTACATTTATACAATTTTTGTGTGTTAGATGACCTTTGGGACATCGTATGTAGGTTCTGTTTCTCTGGAGACCCCTGACTAGCACAGATGGCTAGGAGGGCAGTGCCGGTGAGCAGAGGCCCCAGGTGGAGGGCTCCCCACTCAGTCCCTTTCCCATAGACCTACCTTCAAAAAGGTAATCCAGGTCATTGGACTCCACCCAGCGGGACCTGGCTCCGGCAGAAGCCGCCTGCACGCGGCCCCTGAACTTGTTGTACAGGTCTTGTTTCTTCAGGCACATCAGGGAACACACCAGCGCACTTGTTCCTGAGCATCTTTCCACTCTCTGCCACCGCCTCGGGGGGAAAGAGCTAAAAGTGGGGAGACAGGAGAGAGTGGGCCATGGACTCAGCATCTCTGATGGGGAATAGAGACCACATGACACTCATTCTACCACTGAGCCTGACTGCCCAATGACCCACACATCCAGCTGTCCGGGCAGCCATTGCTGAGACAGAATAATAACGATCTGGTTAGGAGCTCAGACAGATGACCATTAGAACCCCGGCTCTGCCCCTCAGTAGCTATGGGACCTTCTGCAGGTCGCTGTCCCTCACAGGGCTGTTGTGGTGCCTGCCCTTGACAGTCCTAGGGAACATTTTCCATGAGTTTGTTCACACAGGCATATAAGGGCCACCTGCGTGTGCCAGGCACCATGCTTACTGCTGTGTGGATGTCAGAGGGGAACGCGCAGATCCCGACTCCAACCTCCTGGTCACACTGAGGTCAAAGGGGAGACCTACATTCTGGGCATGGTTCTAGGCACAGGAAATCAGCAAGGTGCCCCAAGTGAGGTCCTGCCCTCTGGTGGACGGGAAACAAGGACAAGAGTCATACCAATAAGATGCCAGGAGCTGGTAAGTGTGGTGGTGAAGAGGTAACATAGGGGTGACTGTTACCAAAGGCAACTCGGACAAAGTGGCATGAAGCTGAGACTGAGTGAGGAAAAGGAGGGAGCCGGATGAAGGTGTGGGGGAAGAAGAGCAAGAACAGAGCCCTGTGGTAGGAAAGGACTTGACCTGTCCACAAGGACTCAAGAGAACAGAGAGGCGGCAGCCCAGAGGCCAAGGGAGGGAGGGTGACGGAGGGCCAGAGACAAGGATGGAGAAGGAGGTGGGTAGCTCAGGTGAGGCCTCATAGGCCTGGGTAAGGAGTCTGGATTTATCATGAGTATGATGCCAAGTCTTTGGAAGGTTTGAGTGGGAGGTTCCTATGGTCAAATGTATGTGTCCCACCAAAATTCATCACTGAGACTTAAACCCCAAGATGGTGTTACAAAGAGGGGGGGGCCTTCTGGGAAGTAATTACGCTGTGAGAACTCTGCCCTCATGGATGAGATTAACATCATTATAAAAGAGGCTTCAGAGAACTGTTGGGGTCTCCCACCTCTTCTACCACACACAGACACAGCTTTGGAAGGAAGCCATAAGAAGGCGCCATCTTGAAAGCAGACAGACTAGGCACTGGTATGCCAACCTTGGGCTTCCCAACCTTAGCGCTATCGGAAATAATTTCCTATGACTTCTAAATCCCCTCAGAGAAAAGTATGTTTGTTAGAGAGCAGCACGAATGGACCGGAGTAGGAACTGATGGGTTCTAACCTAGACTTGAAGAAAGATCTCTCTGGCAAATGGATCAAGAGGCTGCAGCAGAGGTCAGAGAGACAAGAAAGGGATGGATTCAGGTTGTATTTGAGAGGTAAAACTGCAAGGCTGTGCTCAAGTGTTGGACATAGAGCAGGAGGAAAGGGAGCACCAAGGAGCATTCTGGGTCTGGAGACTGACCAATGGGAAGACTGAGATGGGGGCAAATCAGAGAACAGACCTTGGGAAGGAATCAGTTCCTGCTTTGTTTTTAGGTGTACAGAGTTGTGTTATATGAATACTAACAAAAGAGGAACTGGTGTAGTTATATTGAGACAGAAAATAGACTTTGAAGTCTAAGACAATGAAAGAGGTAGTCATTATATAATTATAAATAATTCTACTCACTAGGAAGATAGAAAAATTGTAGTGTACACCTGCCTAAACTACTCACGCTTTCTAAAATAAACACAAAGTGACAAAGAAGAATTCAAACCCCACAATGATGAGAAATTTTTAACATACCTCAGTCAGTAACTGACAAGCTTAGATGATGAAAAAAATCAGTAAATACATATGAAAAGTACATCATCAAACTGGTCTAATGAAACATCAACAGAACTAACTGAAGAACCACATATAAATTATTAATAAGAGGGTAGAAATTTTCAAGAAATTTCAAAGATTAAGAATTTCCTCTGACTAGATATAAATCATTTTAAAAATCAATGACAGTAGCTAATGATGGCTAAAGCACATGCCTATCAAACACAAGGCCCAGGGTTCCATACTTCAGTGTCACATTAAACTGGACGCGGTCACGCACGCCTATAATCCTGGCATTCAGGAGGCTGAGGCAGGAGCAGTGGCTTGAGTTTGAGGCCAGCCAGGGCTACATAGTGAGTCCAGGACCAGTCTGGACTACAAAATGAGACCCTGTCTCAAAACAAACAAAAAATACACAAAAACAGGACTAGAGAAAGTTTGAAAATTTAAATATATATATTAAAATAACTCACAAATCAAAAAAAATTACCATGGAAGCTGGTAAAAATCTAAAGGTGACTAATCATAAAAACAATACATTTAAAAACTGAGAAGGCAGGAAGGGTAGCTCGGTGGCAGGGCAGATGCTTAAGATGTACGCAGCCTGGGGCTCAATCCCGAGCACACAGCAAACAAAACTAAGTAAAAACAATAAATAAAACAATTTGTGAGACTCTTAATAACACTTGGAGAAAAACATACAGCTTTAAATACTTACAATAAAAAATAAGAAGGGATAGAAATGAATAAATTTAGCGATTAAGAAGTCGGGAAAAGTGTGCCATGCAAACATACACATAAATGGACCAAAACTCAACTGGAACTGATTACTTCAAAATGGTCCCTAAGATACTAAAAAAAAAGATAGAAGATATGAAAAAGCAACATAGAAAAAGTGAAGCGGTGAATGGCGGCAAAGGCCTGTGACCCCAGCATGGCGGAGGCTAGGTCAGAAGGTCTCAAGTTCAAATCCTGCCCGGGCAATTTAATGAGGCCATGTCTCAAAATAAATAAAACAACAACAAATATGGGCTGAAGGTGTAGCTCAGTGGCACAGCGTCCTTCGTTGCATCCAGGACCAAAAAATTGAGAAAGTCAGAAAAGTGGGGACAACCACAGGGAAGAATCACACATGTATAAGATACACTATATGCATTATATATGTAATAAAAATTAATTTTACAAGAGTAATAAAGGACTACAGATAAAAATGAATACCTTCAAACTGAAGGTTAAAAGCTTTAAAAATGAAAAGAAACACAAGTAAATGATTAAATGATAAAAGTTTTAGAAAGAAAAGCATAAAAGAAAATCCTTATGACCTATGCATAGTATCAAGGCAAATAGTTCTTAAGACAGCAAAAGCCTTAAAACTACGAAGGAAAAAAAATCTGGTGTGTTGATCTGCCAGGACAGTCACAACAGGGTGCCACATACCGGGTGGCAGAACTGACAGAAATCTGGAGGCTCCAATCTGAGGTCAAGGCATCGGAAGGCTTAGCTCGCAGAGAGCCTCCTTGCCATGTCCTTCGTGGGCTTTCCTATGTGTGTGAGTTTGTACACCTGGATACACCTGGAGCTTCTTTCTCTTCTTATGAGAACACCAGTCCTATTGGATGAAAGTCATATGACCTCATTCAATCTTAATGAACTCTTTAAAGTTTTTTTTTTTTTTTTAAATAGAACTCTTGAGCTCAAGCAATCTTCCTGCCTCAGGCTCCTGAACAGTGGGCCCTACCTCTAAATATAGTCACATTGGAAGTTAGGGCTTTGACACATGAATTGGGAAGAACATTTTTCAATTCCAACTGTGTCACCTGAGAAATCATATTTTATTAAATTAAAACCTTTACTTCTTAAAGACCAAAACCAAAATCAGGGCTAAGGATGTAGTTCAGTGACAGAGTATATGTTTAGCTCAAACCTGGGTTCAATCCCCAGCATCAAAAACAAGGAAAAAAAAAAGAAAAAACCCTTGAAGAAGATGTAAAGCCTAGGCATTGAGAAAAAACACTGAAAAAAATACATATACACTAACAAGTGACTTATACGTAAAATAAAGAACTCTTATAGTCAGTAACAAAAAATAAGCTACCTAATAAAAATGGGAAATGTATTTGAATGGTCACTTCACAACAGATACGTGAATGTCCAAAAAGATAAATGATGTTCACCATCATTAATTATTAGAGAAATACAAAGCAAAACTCTGATGAAGTACTACCACACACTGCCACAATGGTTAAAACCAAAAAGACTGAGAACACTTAGTGTTGACATGCACACAGAACAACTAGGACTCTCATACATCTTTGGTGGGAATGAAAAAAATGGTGTAGCCACTTTGAAAAACAGCTTGACTCTTTCTTGTAATGTTACATGTTCAGTTACGTCGGTCTCCTAGATTTTACTTCCGGATCTTTACTTGAGAAATGAAAACCTGTTTGTGAATATTCCTTTTGTTGTTGTTGTTGTTGTTGCAGGTTGTGGAGAAAAGGCTTTCATGAATATTCCTAACAGCCTAACAGCTTAATTCACAGTGGCCCTTGAATTCTACCTCTCTATGTGACTGTAATTGGAGATAAGGCCTTTAAGAGATAATTAATGTTAAACGAGGACATAAGGGTGCCCACAGGACACAGTCCAGAAAGATAATTATTTTTGAGCCATAAAAGCTCACGAAATCCAGCCTGGCAGCACACTCCTGTAATCCCTGCACTCTGGGAGGCTGAGGCAGGTGGACCACAAGTTTGAGCTAATAGAAGGTGCTAGAAGGTGCCCTGCCAGCTTGAGACATGTCACTTCCTCCTTCTTAGCATAGGAGTGTGTATCCTGTGTCCACTCTGCTACTTTAGTTTTAGAACCACACTGGATTATCCAGTTTCATAGGTTCCCTGGCAAAGAGTAATTTTGTCTCAGGACAAGTCACAGTCACACCCACACCTAGTGGAGATAGTATTTAGATGAGACTTTGGACCCAGAGCACACCTGGAATGTATAAAGACTTTCAGGGCTGTTGGGATGGACATGTATGTATTTTACAAATACAAACATGAATTTTAATCATCTAGAGGGTAGAGCATATGGCAGCCCTAGAAACTAATACACTGGAGACAACCCAGTGTTCACTGATGGGAGCAGGGACCAAAGGTAACAGCTGTGCAGTGAAATGCCACCTGGTAATAAAAAGGAACCAAGTACGAATATATGGAAAGATGTGGGTAAATTTCAGAACTCTTTGCTGATTGAAAGGAGCCTGACCAGAAAGAGCACATATTACCCAAGCCCATGTATACAAAATTCTGGAACAGGCAAAGTTAATCCATAACACCAAAAAACAGATCTGCACTTGTCTAGACCTAAGTGGGGCAAGGGGTCAAATTCAAGGTGGCATGAGGAAATCTTGGGGGGTAGCTGGAGATAATTATATCTTGATTTTGGTGGTGGCGACGTGGGTGTATACACTTGTCAAAACTCATCAGACGATGCTTTAAAAAGTGGACATTTTGTTCTATGTAAATTTTAACTCCAGAATGTTGATTTTAACATGAAAATGGAATTCAAGAAGGATATAATGATAACATGCATTCTCAGTTGCAAACACATCAGCTACAAAGGGACTGGATCGTAAAGAAAGATAAGCCCAGTCAAGAAAAATAATACAAACGAGATGTTGAATAATCCTGACAACAAGAACACATAGAATTTTTTAAAATCAAGGGTGAAAATTGTTCCTTTTAGAGAAAAGCATGACTGGGATTTGAGGAAAAACAGACAAAGATTAAAGACAGAAAAAAGAAAATCCAACATATGGATGGTATGAATTTCTAAAGAAAATCAAAGCAAGCAAAGAAACAGGATCAATAGCAAAAACTATAATTTAAAATTTTTAAAAATTAAAAAATGACAGGACTATAGAGTCAGAACACTGAATAAAGTTATCAACCTAGAATAAATAACCAATAACAACGCCCAGTCCAGTAAAACATTCTGAGTAAGAAGGAACAACTCTTTAGGCAAAAAAGAGCAAGTGATCTTTAAAAGATGATTACGCATATTTTCAGGTAAAGAGAACATTGTGGCTTGGATCTGGAACATCCCCCAAAAGTCTCATGTATTTGGATATTATGAAACCATGTGCTGTTGGGAGATGAGGGCCTGGTTCGGAGGCGTGGATGATGGGTGTGTGGTGGATTGTAGGTGTGTGGTGGAAGACGGGTATGTGGTAGATTATAGAATACGGGTGTGTGGTGGATTAAGGCTTGAACTCTGAAGGGGTGGGTCACTGTGACAGACCCTGGAAGGGTATATGCTACTTTGTCCCTTCCTCCAGGACTTGGCTCCCTGTTTGCAATGCTGTGAGGAGCGACCTCCATTTCTGCCTCTGCCCTGCGCTTCCTCTGTTGCCAGCTGCCCATGAATGGACAGTGATCTTCCAAATTGTGAGCTAGAATAAATCTTTCCTCCCTAAAGTTGGGCGTGAAAGTTTTGGGGCTGTTTTTTTTTATTGTTGTTTACTTGTTTGGTTTTATTTTTTTTTGGGGGGGGGCACAGCCGTGTAAAGGTAACTAAGACAGAGAACAAGTCACGAGTAATTATGGGTCATTTTAGTTCTGTTATCTCCTATGTCCTTGAGAACCAGGAAGAAAGAAAATACAGATATAACACAGAAAAAATTAAGTAAAAATTCCAAGAGACTGGATTTATTGACAAATTGGAAGCATCCGTATGAATTCAGTGTTCTGTCTTAAAAATTATGCATATGTGGGTTGGAAGTGTAGCTCAGTGATTAGAGTGCTTACCGGGGAAGTGTGAGGCTCCATGTTCAGTCCTCCAGCATCTCCTAAGCTGGGTGTGATGGCATAACCCCAGTACTTGAGAGGCTGAGGCAGGAGGATTGTTGTGAGTTTGAGGCCAGCCGGGGCTACATGGTGAGTTCAGGACCAGCCTGAAGAGCAAGACCTTATCTCAAAAAATATATACATATGTGTATGTATGTGATATCCCAGCACACTGAAAAGATCTAAAACCCATAGCTATGCAGAGACAGCTCAGCTGGCACACAGATTATGGTCTTTAAAACCTCCTCCTAATCAATAGAGAAGAAAGGCCTCATTGTTGGCTTTAGGTCCAAAACACATAAGATAAACCTGCAAGGTCAAGTTGTAACGGCTAGCAAAAGAGATGTCCAAGACTACGAGGGTCAAGGTAAGAGGACTCAGGTACCACTCTGATGAGTTTTGATGACCAAAGATGGGGCAACACAGGGTTTGAAGTGTAGAATAAGTTGCAATGAGCCAACCCCAGGAGATTCACTTAAAGACTTGAGTTCACAGCGACAGTGAAAGCGATGACAATTAGAATCAGCCACCCAAGACCCTCTCCAATTTTTCTCCAAGACCCACCTCAGGCCACGCAGGCTGGCCACGTGTCCACTCTTCTCCATGTACAAACCCACCACCTTTGTTTACTGAAAGCCCCTCCCTGTGTACTGCGATGTGCCATCTCTCCTGAGACCCAGAGAGCCACTGGGGGCCATACAGCTATTCCAGAGAGCCCCTGCAGCCCCCACCTCCTGGGCCTCCCCAGCCACTGACCCAGAAGATCCCATTTACCCCTGATAGGCCACAAAATAGGTGACGTTCTGGGGGCTGCCATGTCCCGGGAGCCACGTCAGGTACACGCTGAAGTTCTGGGAGATCAGTGTCACGTTCTGGGGATGAGCTAGGTGGGTCCGCCCTATGGGGGAGACAGAGGTCATGAAGCCGGGAGCTCTTAGCCACTCTTGATACAGGTTGCTTGGAGTGGAAGCACGGCATGACGGGTAGTCAGGTGCTCGCCACCTTTGAGGGACCGGGAGCCGGAGGCTGGCTGAATTTCAGTTCCTTCACTTCTCATGGGCTGCACTATCCCATCTGCCATGACATCATCCCAGGTGCTATGCAGCCCCTGGTGGTTCCTGTAGAATACAACGAAACAGGAACCATCTGAAGCAGATGACTACCAGGCTCGTGACAGTGCCAGTCCATGGCCTAGGAAGGACTGGGCTGCTGGGACAGGTGAATAATGGACAAGAGGCTGCAACCAGCGCAGCTCCGCCTCCTGTCAGCGTGATCCTATCAGGCTCTAATGCCCCTGTTGATTGACAGGAGGTGGAGTTTATCATCCCTGCCCCTTCAACAACCTACTGCACAAATACCCTCCCTCCTTCTCGGGAGAATGGTCTTCAACTAAACTGCTCTTTGGTGTCAAAAAAGGCTTGGGGGTCACTGATCTAAAGGCCTTGCCCTTCTCCTGGATCCCAGGAAGGGCAGCTAGGAGAGTCAAAACAAGCTTTGATGTGTAGAATAAGTTGCAATGAGTCACCACCTGGAGATATGCTTGGACTTGTTTCCTATGCATTTCCAGCACCTGCCTGGAATGGCCCTAGGCACACGGGAAAGACTTGCTGAGTGGATCAATAGCGCCATAACTTGAACCCTTCCCAAGTCTTCTAACTGTTCTCCTTGCTCTCAACCTGGATTAATGGAACACAGAAAAAGATGCTACTATACACCCAGATGGGTCAAGCCAGGACAGAGACATGAACCGAAAGGAGTCTTTTCTGCCTCCCATTCTGAGCTCCCTGTACTTGCCCATTGTCTGTTTAAATATGCTATACAAGCGTTTGCCCATGAACTGAAAAGTGGTCCCTGTCCTGTTACCCGTGTGTCAAAAAAATGATGACAGGATACCAAGTGCTTCCCACAAGACAGAAATCGTCAACACAAGAAGCGGTACACTGGACCTTAGTGAAAGTGCGTTTTAACCTGTTCCGTGCTGTCAGTCAACTGGTCAACTGGGAGCTATGGTTGTGAAAAAAGCACATTGTAAAGTCTGCCGTAAATAACGGATCACCGACAATGCATTGACATGAAATTTTGCCCATGTCATTAAAGCTATACGATTGTGTCACTTTAGATTCCAGCCCTTTAAGAAATGTCATCGTGGGGATGAAATCTGAGTCTAAGGTTATGATCCTGAGGCCAAGAGATTCAGAGCGCTCAGTGGAAATCACTCGGGGCTCCCTGGGCAAAAAATCAAAACAAATCAAAACAAAAAGAAGCACACCAACCATGATCCAAAGTCGAGGTGATGGTCATCGTGGCTTTTGGTCTTAATGGATTGTGCGAGCTGAGTCTGTACCCAGAACATTACCATGATCTCAATATTCTGAGGTTTATTAGAGTGTTTAAAAACAATGTGTGTAGAAAACAGCCTTAGAACTGGCAAACGGTTCTGTCATTCCATTATGACAATGCTCCTTGTCACACGTGGCTTCTGGTACAGCAATCTCTGTCAAAAAAAAAATTACACCTTGTCCTCCTCCACCTTATTCACTGGATCTGGCACCATGCAACTTCTGGCTTTTCCCAAGAGTGAAAATGACCGTGAAAGGTAAATGTCTTGAATCCATTCAGGATACAGACGTAGCTATGATGGCGTAACTAAAGACGCTTGAAAAAGAGGCCTCCAGAAGTGGCAAGGACGATGGGATACGTGTGGTCAGAACAAGGGGGAATATCTGAAGGGGAATAAGCAGCAATGTATCTTTTCCTGTACTAATTTTTTTAAAAATTCACCTTTTTTAAAATTATACCTCGAATACTTCTAGGTGCCTCTCTCTCTGCTTGCCTGCCTGTCTCTGCCTCCCGTGGCTGGGGACCAAGGACGGCCCTCCTACCCTGTAGCACTCTCCTTTCCCTGGATCTGTGAGTAGAAAGTCTTGATTTTATTCCCTTCTGCGCCAATGACTTGGATGCCTGCCTTCTACCTAGAGAACCAGAGGCGGCCCCAGGCAGGGCTTCCCCCGGGACACAGAACAAAAGGCTGGCTCTTGGCCCCAGGCAATGGCCAGGCAGCATAAACTGGACAGGGTCACAGGAGCCACAGTCACAAGGCACCTGCCAGGACAAGTGAGTTTTCTGAGTGAGGGGCCCTGGTTGGGGGCTGGACAAGGACACTGTGGCAGTGCTCCAGGTAAAGGGAACATCCATGAGAAACCACTGGCAACTCCAACGCCAGCTCCCTGCTGCGGAGGACCAGCTGTGAGAGTTCTTGCGCTGAGACCCCACTCCCCACCCCCAGGCCTTCACAGGTACTGTTCCTTCCGCCGGCATGGGCGGGGGTTGGCCACGTCCACCTGCCTTCCTCCTGGGCTTTTGTCACTTTTCTTTGATATCACTGTTTCACTGGCTACTTTTGTCCCTCTTGGGCCCCTCTTCTTCTCCCTGTTAAGTCTCATTTTGGAAACACATGTCTAATCACATCCCTCCTGGTTTCATGCCCTTCCCTTGCCCTTGGGATAAAGTCCACGCTCCTCAGTGAGCCATGGGAGGCCCCGCCTTGTGTGGCCTGGCCTGCCTGTCAGCTGACATCTCCCTGACCATGACCCCCCACAGGCTCACCTGGCTGCGCTCTACCTTTCTTATGCTGTTCAGAGCTATTACGTCCCTTCATGTCTTTGGACACAGTGTCTTGGGCGGCCTGGGGTTAACCATCTGATCTTTAAAAGATCTGCTTTGAATGCCACTGTCTCCAGGAAGTCCTCTGGAATGTCACTGCAGTGGTGATGGTAATTAAAGTAATGTAGCTCATGCACACTGTGTCCACACCTTGAGCCAGATCGTGACAAATATGTCACTGTCACCTAGTTTTCTCCTTTAACCCTCACACTCTCACCACACCTCTAAAAAGGGGGGGAGCTGTTCCTGTTAAACCTCTTTGTCTTTCACACCTGGTTACTGTTTTTCACGTCTACAGTCCCCTTAGGGGCCTCATTGCAGTCTGGGCTTCTGCTACCCCAAGGTCCAGCCTGGCTGGGAAAGAAGTCAGCTTTTCAAGGTTCCAGCACAGCCAGAAAAGAAGCCGATGTCTCAAAGCCATCACTCGGGTAAACAAGCAAACAGCCTTTGGAGCAGTCGGCAAAGTCCTCTGACACCCTTGTTTGCCAAGCCCCGAGCTGCACCCGCCAGCACAGGTTTAAATACTGATGTCCAGCCCCACCCTTGGGATGAAGTCTTGCTTCAGTTCCAGCATGCTGTTCCCCTAAAGAAATCTTTTTTGAGACAGGGTCTCGCTCTATATTCCAGGCTCACTTTTGTGGTATAAACTAACTCTGTAATCAATCCACCTTGGGAATTGTGTGTCATATGAAGGTGGTCACTATAAAACCTTCAGATCTATAAAACAGAGGCCTGAGTCCAGGTTTGAAACCCTACGATTGGGTTTTAATACACTAATGTTTACTTAAAACACAGATATCATTATGTAATTTATTTCTTGATCCTTATAAGTCACAAAAAGATTAATTGTTAATGAAATGAAACATGTCTACAAGCTCGTCTGTGCCGCACACTGTGTTTGGCTACATACCCCAAGACCAAGAGAGGCTAATTTTAGGGGTTAGTCGCCATGATTTTGGTTTGATTTTTGACCCCTGCTGGTCAAATGTGTTTAAATTTCTTTTTCCCAGACATCTTAACTCAAGCTGATGCTCGCTGGGCTATGAACACACAATCTTGTGTATATATATATATATATATTTTTTTTTTTTTGACAACTCCACAAATATGTCTGCTGCACCACGAGACCTAATGCAATGTGAAATTCTGTCTTAAGTATCAATGATTCATTACAAAACCCTTCTCTTAGGTTTCCTGTAAGTCAAGCAGGTTGACACTATAGTCCGTGGCGAGGTGGGGTCTACATCCCCCCCTCAGCCTGATGCAGTCACACAAAGACAAGAATGCTGTTGTCCCTCGGTGACCCTTAAGAATAAAGGACCAAAGTCTGGATGGGGGGGGGGAGGGGAGGCAGGATGGAAATAAAGATGCCTATGAAATCATCACCTGTGGTGGCTGTCACTTGTGTGTGGGCCTATTCTCCTGGGAGGGGCTGTGGCCTTGCAGCTGCAAACTGTTTCCAGGGATTCACAGTCCCGCAGACGGCCATCCCCCAAACCCCAATAAATCTCCCCAGCTCCAGCCACCTCCATCCCCTCTCAGCTGGGTGTACACGCTAGGTGAGTGTGCATCTTTGAATTTCTGCCTGGCAGATCTTTCCCGAGTCTCTCACTGTGAGCAGGATGGGCCTGGGTTCCCAAAAGTATTTTGGGACCACTTGGATCCCATCCAGTGACACTCACCAAATCCTGCTACCGGGTCGGTGGCCTTCATTCATTCCCTCCATGGAAGTAGCACTAGCTTCAGAGACAAGCGACCTGCCTGAGCCTGCGCGGCCAGTCTGCGGGAGGACCCCCTTCAGGGACACCGCCCACCGGAGCTGCCAAACCTTCCATCTGCGCTGCTGGTGGTGACCGAGCAGGACTGGACTGCCCGGCTCCCACTGCCACCAGCGTGGCCACGCTGCAGCCTGTCCTCTGCTCTGGGCTCTCATCCATGCCGTCCTTTTTGGACAAGTCCTTAAATTGTTCTAAGCCTCAATGTCCCCATTTGAGAAAGAATATCTACCTTACAAGGAAGGCTGAAGATGTCAAGGCTTTCAGTAGGACAGTGTGCCTGGCACAAAAAGTTGCCTAAATAATGTTGGTTTTTATGATTATCGGGTCAGTTAGAGGTCCCACGCAGCGCTTTAAATAGTGAGGCAAACCTGCAGAGACAGGAGAAGCAGCCTCTGGGTCCTTTTTCTCCCTTGACCCGAGGGGGGACAGGTTGGCCGTCAGGTCCTGGCTTGGGGGTGTTTTGCAATCTGTCTCCTGTTTCCCAACGGGGACACAGAGAGAAGGCACCAGGTCTGAGTCACAGGCAGGACAGGCCCATCCCCCAGCTCTGGGCATGCGGGCAGAGGCCGTCTGTCCCTGTGTAAGTCCCCCGTGTCAGGAGCGCGGGCGAGCAGCGCCTTCCGAAGCCCCGGCACGAGCCAGCTGGCTGGTGTTTCCCGTCACCCGGGGTGCACAGGGCCTGGGGAGCACGCTGCGTTTCCTCCTCCGGGAAAGAGCTCTCAGATTCGGCCTGGGCGAAGCCAACCCGAGCCCGACCGGCAGGGTCCTCCTGGGGGCCGGCCACGTCCCCTCGGGGTCCTGCCGGCCGGCGCCTCTAGCCTGCACCCCGCGGCCCCCACACACGTCCCCGCGGCCCCGCAGTCCTACCTGGCGCGGCCCGCAGCAGGCAGACGAGCAGGGCCGCCCACCAGCCGGCCCCGGCCATCGCGGCCCAGCCTGAGTCCCCGGGATCGCCACCGACGCCAGCGGCCCGGCCGCCCGCCCGCCGGAGCGGGGCAGGCAGGTGCGGCGGGCTGCCGGAGGAGGCGGAGCCGCCCGGCCCGCCCTGGCCGCGGGGGGCTCACCGGGGCGGCCCCGGGAGGAGCCGCCGGGGCCTCCCCGCCCCTGGCTGCCGGTTTCGTCCCTTTCGCGGGCCTTAGGGGAAACCGGGAACTTTTTCAGTAAATGAGAGCCGGGACGCGGGGCGGGGCGGGAATCTGCGCACGACGAAAGAAGCGGAGGCAGCCGGGCCCCCGGGTGGACCGGGGACAAGGTCAAGGTCGCCGCGCCCAGTCTCGCTCTGGCTGTGCCCACGTGCGAGCCCGGCGCCCCCACCGCCCCCACGTGCCCCTCGTTAGGACCCGCAGGGTCCCTGCTGGCGGAGGGCTCGGTGGGGGTTGCCAGCAGGGGAGCCCCGTCCCCGCCTAAGAATGACGACAGCTCCCAGCGCAGAAAATACGGCAGCCGCCAGAGAGGACGGCGCCGAAGGCCACGCGTGGTCGCAAAAGGAAATCACATTTGCTTTTTTAAAAATCTGATCGGCTTGATTTCATTGCTAGAGTCGGACAACTTCCTTCTGTAAATCCAAGTAAGCGTTCAGTGAGCAGAGAAGTAAGGGCCGCAGCTGGCGCTTGCCTAGCAAACACAAGGCGGTGAGTTCGAGTCCCCAGCACCACCAAAACTGGTCCTGGGGGCGCACACCTGTCATCCCAGTCCTCAGGAGGTCGAGGCAGGAAGATTGCCCTGTGTTCTAGCCAGCCTGGGTCACATGGTGAGTTCAGGTCCAGCCTGGACTATGGTGCTACACCCTGTCTCAAAGAAAAAACCCTAAAACTTTGTTTGCAAGGTAGGAAAGGTAAAATGTCACCGACGGATCAACCTCGGGTTGCCTCTCTGGGGTAAAGACCATCACCACACCAACTAGTTGAGCTCTTTGGAAAAGTTGGCAGTTGCCGCTTGTTTTCTTGATTTCTTGAAAGGTCAAATAAACGACTTTCTTTCAGTTTGGTGCCTGCAGCATTAGCGTGGGTGACTGGACTCTGACTTTCAATCTGGTCTGGCCAGGGCCACTGCAGGAATGCAGCTCAAAACAATCGCCTCCTACAATTTTTGTTTCGCTATAGTGAGAAGTTTGCAATACAGCAACAAGTGGAGAACCAAGTACTAAAATACAGGCCTATTAAAAAATTGATTTGTGGAGCGGGAGGAATAGCTCAGCGGTTAAAGTGCCTGCCAAGGCACTGGGTTCAATTCCCCAGCCTCACAGAAACCAGGCGTGGTGGCACACACCTGTAATCCCAGCACTCGGGAGGCTGACCCAGGTGGATTGCCATCTGTTCAAGGCCAGCCTGGGCTCCACAGTGAGTTCAAGACCAGCCTGGAGTACAGAGGAAGACCCTGTCTCAAAAAAAAGACATTTAAAAGACATTTAAAAATTATTTGTATATGCACGTGGCTGCATGCACAGACACAGATACGCAAAGACGCCTGCTGATGTAGGCACGTATTTTACCTCCAGATAGTGCTCGATTTTCTTTTGAAAGTTTTTCCTTTCTGATCATGTGTAGTTTTTAGGCTTTTCAGTAACTAACATGTAATGCTTCTCCAAGAAGAAAAGTCACTTTTCCCCCCTAAGATTATGTATAGCTGTATTAAAGCAAAACTCTGGAGAATGAGAGAGTTCTACAATAAAAGGTGAGATGTTGGGGGTGAAGGACTGTGAGCCCAGGACTCTGGGAGGCCGAGGCAGAAAAATCACAAGGTTGAGTCTTGCCAGGTCAATTCAGCAACTTACTGACTACACTATCTCAAAATTAAAAATTAAAAATGTCTGAGGATGGAGCTCACTGAGAAGGCCCTGATTTCAGTACTGGCACTGCAAATTAATTAATTGATTCCATCTGTGGAAAAATTATTTTCCATTAACCTGGTCCCAGGTACCAAAGCTGTTGGAAACGCTGAACTGTACAGGGTACTGCGGTACATATAGGATGTAATCCCCACGATACCACCTGATAGATACTGTTAGCATTTTCTTCTAACAGATGAGGTTCAGGGAGGTCCCACTGCTTGCTGTATCACACGGATACTTACAGTGACAATTGACTTTGAGCTTTGATCTGTCTGTCCTCAGACCTGGTGGTTTAAGAACTTCTGCTCTTTGGGTCTCAGATGGTGAAAGGACAAAGGAGAAGAAAATGTCCCCAATTTTGATCACTTCCTAATTTGCAAGAGTCACAGAACTAGACTCACCTGTGGTTTGGCAGGTGCTGGAGTACCAGCCTTCTTTTTGAGCTGGGATATTAGGCAGAAATGGTGGCAGTGATGAGACTTGTTTAATAACTGGCTGGGGATGGGCCGGGCAGGTGGGAGCCCCGCTTGGTGGTGGTTGCTGATCTCTGTGGTGTAAATACTCCTGCTCACCAGAGCCGACATCAAGCCAGCAGAGTTGGCAGGCTGTCTCAGTTGCAGTCTGTGTCAGGGTTGTGTCTCATGACGTCAACAAGTGAGGCCAGGTATAAAGAAGCCATTTTTGGGAGGGGCAGGTACGTAAAGCAAGGGGATAAAAGCTTCCGCCAGTTGGGACAGGAGCCAGAATGTGGGTTGCCACATGGCTCCCTGTCTAGGGGTTTTTATTGATGAGCTGGTAACCAAGCAGCTTGGTGGTTGAGGCTGGTTTGTTAAGTTATCCAACCTTAAGCAGCTTTTGGGGTCCTCTACCCTTAGATCACCCCCCCCCCCATTGTCTTTCTAATGGTTCTAGGCATTGCTGTCTGAGGCTGGCAGGTGCTACAGCAGGCCGCTATCCCGTAAACTCTGTACCTGTAATTCTGCCACTGATCTCGCTTTCCAGTCAGTTCTCCATGTCTGGGGAGCTCCTTTATCCCCAACTGCCTATCTGTGCACTACTTACTGTCACAACAGCACAAAGCCACTGAACATAAGAAGTCGGCTCCCTGAGCGTGGCAGCCCCACACGCCTCTGGGGGTGAGAGAGGACTCCTTCCCTACCATCAGCGGGGCTCACATCTAGGTCACCACAACCAAGCTTTCCTATTTAGAACCAAGCACACCCAAGCCCCAAGGGCCTATGGGGCTGGTGTTGAAAGTCTCGGGTCTGCATCGAGGCTGCAGGTGTCTTCCTAGGTGTGGAAGGCTTTTTCCCACCCCCTGGATCTCCTGTCTGGCTGAGTCCTGAGGTCCCAACTTTGTTATGTCCCCAACCCCATCACCCTTTTCAATCCTGGGTCCCTGTGCCAGGAGCTTCCTCCCATGGAGCATCCTTGCCATCCTGCCGTGGAGTCTACTCTTTGTCCTTCTGCCGCAAAGCTCTCGCTGGCTCCTCAGGAGACTTCCTTAACCTTGACGCTGCTTCATTTCCTGCCCTCGTGTGCATCTCTGTTTTAGTCTACTTTGTGCTGCTATAACAGAATAGGTAACTTATTTAAACAGGTATTTGTTTCTCATAGTTCTGGAGGCTGGTAAGTCTAAGATCTGGGCACCAGCTGGTTAGGGTTCCATCTCTGTTTTCAAGACGGCGCCTTGAACGCGGCAGCCGCCAGAGGGAGGATCCCCTGGGCTCACACGGAGAAGAGCAGCTTCAGAAAGCCTTCTTCTTGGTGGCATTCTTCCACTCACATCTGCCTCCTTTTACACTTTTGCACTGAGGACTTTCTTTCTTCCCACGCTTCAGAATAGAAGAATCCAGGTCCTTGTAAGATGCTACCTTCCCAGGCTATTTTTTTGGCTTTGATTTTGAGACAGGATCTCGTTAAGTTGACCAGACTAGATTCAGATTTGCAATCCTTATAATCCTACACCCCCAGGCCCAGCTGGATTTAGGTTTCCAACACATGAATTTTACGGGACACATTAAAACCCTTGCTGTCTTTGGTGGTACTTAATCACAATTTCATAATTTGCATGCGTTTTGTATCCTTCTCCCTGACTGTATCCTCAGTAACTTAGGGTCTGGCCCATAAGAAATGTTCCATGAATAAGCACACCTCTGACATCTAGGCAAATGTAATACCACATGTCCCAGATAACAGCCCTACCCTTGCCTCTGAGCGGGCACAGTAGCCACTAATGTTTACCGAGTTGATCACAGCCCATGACTCACTTAAGAGACCTCAGGTTGAGCCCAGTGGTGCAGGGCCTGTCATCTCAGCACTCTGGGAGGCTGAGAAGGAGGATCATGAGTTTGAACATAACCTGGGCACCCAGCAACTTAGTGAGACCCTGTCTCAAAATAAAAAAAATAAAAATGGGCTGGTGTGAATGTCCTGGGTTTTATCTTCAGTGTCAAAGGGGGAACAAAAAGGTACGAGAGACCTCAGTATCTCTTCTGAAAGTATGACTTCACGGCCACACTTCCTTTTGTAGCAGGGGTTTTACAATCTTCCTCTGACCTTAGAAGTGATATTTAGATGTAACATGGTAACATGTAGCAGGGGAAATAGACCCACACTATTGTGTGAGGTATAGTTTCTGTGTGGGTGGTCTGTTGCAAGGGAAGAAATCTCAAATAGCCTTAAGCAAAAAAAAGAAAGAAAGAAAGAAAGAAAGAAAGAAAGAAAGAAAGAAAGAGAGAGAGAGAGAGAGAAAGAAAGAGAAAGAAAGTAAGTAAGAAAGGAAGCAGCAGCTTTACCATACTAGGCATTTCAAGGGTGATGTGGCCATAAATGGTTCTAGCAGAAAAAGATTCTGGTTGGCCTGTCTTGGGTCACATGCCATTCCTTAACCAATCATTGTGGTAAAAAGGAAGGGATGCTCTCATTGGCCCGTCTGGAGAGAGGTTGCTGTAGAGATAAGTAATGCCCTGTCCACTGCCAGGTGACTATGGGTGACCTCTGAGATCCTTCATACCAGCTATCTCCCCTGAGAGCATATAATCTTCAGGTTAAAAAGACAGACATTGTGGGGCTGAAGGCTTAGTTCGGTGGTTAAAGCGCTTGTCTAGTAAGTGCAAGGCCCTGGTTTCAGTTCTGTAGTGCCACATCAACTGGGTGTGGTGTTATATGCCTGCAATCACAACACTCGGGAGATTGAGGCAGGAGGATTGCTGTGAGTTCATGTTCAAAGCCAGCCAGAGCTAGGTAGCTAGGTAGTGAGTTCAGGACCAGACTGGACTACAGAGTGAGGCCCTGTCTCAGAGAGAGAGAGAGAGAGAGAGAGAGAGAGAGAGAGAGAGAGAGAGAGAGACATCAGAGATGCCACTTGGACCACATCCAACTACCTTTTTGGATTGCTAATTCTATTTTTGAACAATTTTAGTTAAAAACTTTGACCTTGCATTCACTCACCTTCTAGTGTCACTCAGCTTTCCTTTCCAGGCCTCCCATAATTAAACAAGTCCTTCTCTCCTTGTCAACCTTGCAGATATCAAAATTCACTGCAGAGCTGCACTCTGGAAAGCTGAGGCAGGAGGATCTCAAGTTCAAGCCCAGCCTGGGCAACTTGGTGTCTTAGGAAGACCTTGTCTCAAAATCAAATCTTAAAAATGATTTGGGGATGTAGCTCAACGTGAAGGCTCTGGGCATGATCTTCAGTATTTAAAAAAAAAAAAAGTCTTTACTGCAGTCTCTTAGATGGCGCAGAGATGACAGCCAGCTTGCTTCCGGGAGTAAGAGCGCCAGCCAGAAAACCAAAAGAACTGAGCGCAGCCCTGTTATGGATTGGATCTGGAAGATCCCCCAAAGCCTCATGTATTTGGATGTTGGGAAACACTGATAGAAACACGTGCTGTTAAGAGGTGGGGCCTGATTGGAAGGGGTGGGGCAAGGGGGCTTGACCCAGAAGGGGCGGAACACTGGGGCTTGACCCGGAAGGGTAGCTCTGGCCCTTCCTCTCTCACTTGGTTTTGTGTCTGCCAAGCTTGAAGAGCTTTCCTCGGGCTACAGGCAGAGGAGGAGCAGGGCCGTGCTGCAGCAGGTCCAGTTTCTTTTCTGAGGGACAAAAATGTACGCAAATTACACAATGATGAAGGCTGCACAACTATGAGTGTGTTAAGGACCACACACCTCAAAAGAATGGATCTGAGGTATGTGAATTACATATTAGCTAAAGGCAGAAACAGGTTCTTACTGGCACACAGCTCAAAAATGGCGGCACTGAGATTTGAGCTCAGGGGCTCACAGCATCCAGAGATTTCCCCTTGGCTCAGCCTTGACCTTGGGCCAGGGTCTGTCTGTCTTTCTTTTCTTTTTTCTCTTTCTTTCCTTCCTTCTTCTTTTTTTTTTTTTTATATAGGGTCTCCCTCTGTAGCCCAGGCTGGTGCTGAACTCACCGGTGTTGTCCAGGCTGGCCTTGGACTCAGGAGAGCCCTCCTGTCTCAGCCTTTTGAGTGCTGGGATTACAGGTGTGCATCACCACACCCGGCTTTATGTGGTGCTGAGGAATCGAACTCAGGTACTAAGCCCTTGACTTAGCACTTGCTAGGCGAGCGCTTTAACCACTGAGCCATTCCTCCAGCCCCAGGCTGGGCAGTTCTTAGCTTCTGGCCTCAGCTTGCCTGGGGGGTCCTCTGCTAAACTTCCGGACTGTTCTCGCCCACCGGGGCTAGCTTTCTGGGCATGACCTTGCCTGAGAGACAGCGACTCCCTCATCCGTTCCCAGCCTTACCAACCTTCTGTTCCCGACATAACAACTTCCCTGGCCCCGGCAGTTGGCCAACTGATGATGACAGCCCTGACTTCCTGCGTGGACCCATTGTCCATGAACTCGGGACCCACCTGCCTGCTCCCTCAGCCCCTCTTTGTCTTCTTTTGCCCAATCCCCGACCCCCACACCAACTACACAGCCCAGTCCCTGACCCACCCTGAGTCAAAGCTCTACTCCTTCCATAGCGCGGCCTCAGGTGTGACCTTGCTCCAAGGGTGAAGTCTCGGGCCTCCTACCTGGGCTTGCAATCCAGGCTTCAGGTTGTGGAGACAATAAACTTTCACTTCAAATCCTCCTGCTGCTGGTAGTATTCTGGTTTCCCCTGGGTGCTTCTCTGGCCTTACACTGCCCTGCAGTGAGTAGGGAGAGGGGTTCGGTCGCTCTAGGCCTTACTGTGGAGGGCTCTGATTGCCGTACCAAGCAGGGCAGGGCCTGGCCGAATGGAAACTCCCTCTTCCTTTCCCGTAGTAACAGCGAGGCTCTTTCCAGAACTCACCTGCCCCTTCCAGGCCTGGGAAGGCCCCCAGGCACTCGACATTGGTTCCCAGGCATGCTGCCTACAGGCTAGGCATGCAGGAACAGATGCTGCATGCCAAGATCCCGCCCAGGGATCGGAGGCCTGCCAGGCCCTTCTGGGAAAGCATGGGATTGAGGGGAACCCAGCACTGGAGCCTGAGTCCTGCTCACCACGAGGCTCCTGTGTGTCCGCGGAGGCTTCCGTTCCTGCCTGCTGGTTCATTGCTGCCCTGATGTGCAATCTCCCGACTGTCTTCTCCTTTCCTTTCTGTCATCCTTTCTCTTCCTCTAATCACTGTTCTTCTATTATTTTATAATTAAATTAAATTAATTAGTTAGGTTTTTTGAGACAGTGTCTCACTCTGTAGTCCAGGCTTATCCTAAGCTCACTAGGTAGCCCAGCCTGGTCTCTAACTCCTAACAATCCTCCTGTCTCAGCCTCCCAAGAACTGGGATTACAGATGTGCTTCAGCATTCCCAGCTAATCTTTATGTGTTGCTGGGAATCAAACCCAGGGCCTCGCACAAACTAGGCAAGCACTTTAACCACTGAGCTACATAAACCCCTAGCCCATTGTTCTGTTAATAATACTGATCTAAAAATTTTTTGTGGTAACGGGCTGGTCTTTGCCCTGAGCTACATCCCCAGCATTTTTTTTTCTTCTTTTTTTAAATTTTGATTTTGATACAGGGTCTCTCTGGTTGCTAAATTGCCGAGGCTGGGCTCAAGCTTGCTGTTCTGCCGCAGCCTCCTGGGGTGCTGTGGGTATAGACCTGCCTTACTTGGCTTAGAGAGAGAGAAAAAAAGAAAAGAAAAGAAAAATGTGTGTGTGTGTGTGTGTGTGTGTGTGTGTGTGTGTGTGTGTGTGCGCGCGCGCGTGTGCAGGTTGTGTGGGTTTCTTTTTGCCAATCCGTGTGCTAAATTGCTTCCAGGCAATTGTATTTCCTAAAGTGCACTAAGGTTATCTAGAAGGTAGAGTGCATTGTTTGGTGACAGGTACGTTCAACCGCAGTGAGGGACAATCACAGTAAGTCATAGGTTTAAGGGGGGGGGGGCAGTTTTCCCATTCTCTGTACAGAACGAAAATGACAGATTTTTGACTTTTGTTGGGTGAAATAAAGTCAGTATGTGGAAGAGAAGCTTAGCTCTTTGGCCCAGGTTCAGAAGCCTCCTGGTTGCTGGACAAAAGAAAAACTTGAGGGGCTGGAGGAATGGCTCAGCGGTTAAGGCGCTTGCGCTAAGTTGAGTGTTATGTACCTGAGTTCAGTTCCCCAGCACCATGTAAGACGGCCATGGTGGCACATGCCAGTAATCTCCCACGGGAGGCTGCGGGGAGATTACTAGATGTTTGTTGTGTTGTGTGCATTTGTGTATTCACGGCAGGAGGACTGCCATGAGTCTAAGGCCAGCCTGGGCTCCATGGTGAGTTCAGGACCAGCCTGGGCTGCAGAGTGAGACCCTGTCTCAAAAAACAAACAAACTAACAAAACACTTAAAGAAAAAACTCTCATTTAATGCTTCCTAATTCCACTTACCTGTGTGCATTTTGAAACTTTCAGGGGTGGGATTTACGAGGGAGGGAAAGAAAGAGCTCAAAGGGGCAGGTGGAAGCTTTAATTTAGAAAGGAAAAAAGTGTGAGTGGGGGAAATCAGTTTGATTAACTTTTTTTGTTTGATCTGGGTATTTGGGGCCGTATTATTAAGCGAGTTGTTCGGCTGCGGCGAGGCTGTCCCCGCACATGCTGCTGAGCCGTGTCTCGTGAATCCCTTGCCAGTTGTACTAAATGGAGCTTATTCTATGATTTAATATGCTGCACTACACACAGGAGGCAGGTCACCTTCTTATTTATTTGCTCCCCTATACTTTGCTACTTGAAATATTATGTGCTTGAAAGGTCTTTTAGATTTCTAAAACAGACTGAATGTTATATAACTTCCCCCTCTGAATTAAGAAATGAGAAAAATGAAATAAAAAGATAATTATATAAATATTATTAAATAAATGTGATCATTATATTTAAATATTAGATGTTAAATATTTACATTCAAACATGAAATATTTAAGTAAATATCTGTTTATATTGCAAACCACAGGCTGAAGCAGTCAAATTCCCGCCTGTAGAACACAGCGTGTGTCGTATTCCCAGCATCCTTGTTGACCTACAATCTCACCAAATCGAGGTGTTTTAATACTAGATGCTTGTCGTGTTGTGTGCATTCGTGCGCTCATGTTGTCTGGAAGCTGCACGTGTCTGCTGAGGAGGAAGGGCTCAGGAACGGAGCCGGGTGACCAGAATACCAGACCAACTGTACTGCCTTCTGCTGTGTGGCCTTGGGCATGTCCAGCTACCTCTCCGGTCCTGATGTCCTCACCCCGTATTTCTGTTTGCGTAAGAATTTGGGTCATGACTTTGCTTGGGGACCTCTGTGGCCTTGTCTCTAAGGAACATATTTTTCCTCGCAGGCGATCCTGGGACTGTGAAGCCACGGGGACCCCCCCCAGCCCAGTGCACACAGCACGCCACTAATGGAGACCTCTTTGACTGAGTAATGCTCAGGTGGGAACATTCTGACAAGTTCGCAGTTGGTGACAGAGGCAGGACACCAGGCGGAAAGGGCTGTATGCTGAGTTATTTCCTTCACAAAACCTTACTTTAGAGAGACAGAAAGGTGCTCAGTGTAGAAAAATTGGGAAAAAAATTGTACAGAATAACAATAAAATAGTAATAAAGTGCCCCACTTCCCAGAATGACTCCTGTTAGCGTTCATGGGTTGCCTTTGATATTCGTGTAGAGAGCACCTTGTGTATACTTTAGTACTAATTTTAAACTCTACTTGAAATCTTTATTTTTCTAAGCACTGCCTTTAGTAAACTTACACCCATTTGTGTTCCCGTGAGAAGGGGTGAATTGGTCTGAAAGGAGCAGCATGGCCCTCAGCCTGCTGGACACGCGGCGGTCCGGTCCTTACAGGTCGGAAGAACCCCGCTGGGAGGGAGCCCGCGTGGGAGGGGGGTCGCGGGAGGCCCAGGGCACCTCCCGGATGGGCACCAACCTCGGCAGGAGGGTCTTGGGTTAAACAGCGGCACTTCCCAGGAGTGGACACCAGGGAGCACCACACACCGAAGGAACGCGAACCAGGCTAGGCGCTCCCTGGAGCGGGAGCCCGGCTTTTCCCCTGTGGTTGGGCCTCCCGAGGCAGAGGGGAGTCTGCCTCTCCTCCCGAAGCTTTTTGTGGGGCCCTTGGACGTGCCCACTAGGAAGCCGTGGAGGTCGGAGGGGCGCGTTGCCGAGGGCATAGGCGGTGCCCGGCGCCTGGGTCGGAGCCCGGGGTTGACGCTAACCTGCGTGTGTCTTTGGGCCTTCAGTGTTCCCCATCCATCAAATGGGATTCGCGATTCGCTCTCCTGCTTCCATGTCTGCTTTCTCTCCAAGCCCAGGAAGGCTTGCAGGTGCCGGTGGGGTTGCACTCACCTGTGGGGACGCTGAGGCTGGTGAGGTGGCCGTGGCCACAGCCGCAGGCGTGTGAGACGCTGAGATCTACTGGCAGATGGGACGTGGGCGTGAGCAGGGTGACCCCGGGCCTTTGCCCCGAGCACGTGGGGACCAGGGCTAGTTTTTCCTTGGGGGAAAAGGTGGTGGAAGGAGGGGTGTGGGGCGGCAAATCAGAGTTCATATTTGGACCTGCTAGATTTGAGATACCTTTCAGGTTCCTGAGCGAGGACAGCGGTCAAAGCCTTGGCCCCTTTCAGAGATGGAAGCGCTTCATCACCTCGGTGCCGGAGGGGAGGCCCCGGGCGTAGGTAGAACCGTGGGCTCCCCAGTCCCAGAGACCATGGCTGGAAAGTTAATCTTGCTCCCAAATAACTTGAAGCCTCAGGAAGAACTGATTCCCTCCCTCAATCTTCTCATCTAAAAATGGAATTAGTGATAGATCCCCCTCTCCTCTTTCTCTCTTGCTTGAGACAGGGTCTTGCTCTGCAGTCCAGGCTGGTCCCGAACTCACTAGGTAGCCCAGCGTGGCCTCAAACACAGGTCATCCTCCTGGCTCAGCCTTCTGAGTGCTGGAATTACAGATGTGTGTCCCCACACCTGGCTTATGTGGTGCTGGGGAGTTGAACCCAGCATTTGTGCTTGGTAGGCAAGTGCTCTAACCCCTGAGCTATGCCCCAGCTCAATAGTTCCTATCTTATAAGGTTATTGTAAGATTAAACAAAATTGCCCAAGAAACACACTTAGGAAATACCAGGAACATAGGACACACGAATCACTTAATCAAAGAGCAGTCGTGTTTGTTGATGAACTTTATTCTTGTCTGAGCAAATATTCCTTCTTCTTCTCTTTAGATTGTTTTATTTTGGGCTGGGGATCTAGCCCAAGGTGTTCGCCCTGAACTACACCCCAACTCCCCACTCTTTAATTTTTTGTTTTGGTACAGAGTTTCTTTAATTTGCTCAGGCTGGGCGTGAACTCGCCATCCTCCTGCCTCAGCCTCCCAGAGTGCGGGGATTACAGGCCCCTCTGTTTCTAACCTCTCCAACACGAGTAGTGCAGGGCTGGTGGTGTCCAGCAGGAGGCGCCATTGACATTCGCCTCTCAGCTGCCCGCAGAGGCCCAGCACGTGGCGGCGGTTCTCCCCATCCCTGTCCTCTGATGATGGCCCTGCGGCAGCCTGGGCCGTTCCTCCGGCCCCGTACATCGACCTACTGACCCCTGCTGAATAGCCGCATCCCATCCTCTTTACTGAATCCAGTCGGCTCTGCCGGTTCCTGGCCACCTCGGGCAGCACCTCGGGCAGCACCTCCGGCAGCACCTCCGCCTGGCAGCGGGGGGCCCAGCCCGCCTCTCCTCCTGTCCTGCCTTCCGGCTGTTGCCCATCTCCCCCAGGCGCTGTGCGTGGCCTTCCCTCTGCAGGCTGAGCCGCTCTGGGGCACATCCAATGACCCCTTGGCCCCCTCTGGGGGCCTTTGCCCACATCCCTTGTGGAGATGGGGGTGGGTACCCGTGAGCCACCCAGCAGAGGAACCGCAGGACGGTGTGGTCCCAGAGCACCCGAGATGGGGCAGGTCACAGGCCAGCAAAAGGGACGCTCGCATGGATGTTAGGCCCAGGCCGAGTGCCCACGACTGGCACTACCCTGCCCTTCAGACTCAGGCGTCTGTGTTACACTTGTCCCTCAGCCCCAGCTGGGCCCTGGGTGGACAACGGTGGGGACTCCACAGCAGCCCCCAGGGGCTTCCCTGGGAGGGCGGAAAGCACACACGTGGGTTATGGCAATCAGACACAGTCCAGTGACACAGGACAGGTGGCCAGGTGCTAGTCAGTAGAGTGCCTTCGAGATGTTTGTAGTGGCCTGTGAGGCCACGGTGTCATGTGCCTTTCTCTTTTGCTTGGCTTTCAGCACTGGGAGTCAAACCCAGAGAGCTTTGCCCTTGAACTACAGACCCAGCCCTTCCCACTTTTTATTTTGAGCCAAGGTCTTGCTAAGTTGCCCCGGCAGGATTCAAATTTGCAATCCTCCTGCCTCGGCCTCCCTTGGTGCTGTAATTACAGACATGTACCACTATGTCTGACAAGAAGCTCTCTCTCTCTCTCTCTCTCTCTCTCTCTCTCTCTCTCTCTCTCTCTCCTTTTTTGCTTTTGGAGATGGTCTCTCTCTGTAGTCCAGGCTGATCTTGAACTCACTGTGGAGCCCAGGCTGGCCTCGGACTCATGACAACCGTTCTGTCTCAGCCTCCCGAGTGCTGAGATTATAAGCATGCGCCACCACACCCGGCTTATGTGGAGCTGGGGAATTGAACTCAGGTCCTTAGTGCTTGCTAGGCGAGTGCTTTACCCTCTGCGCCATTCCTCCAGCCCGCAGGTGCCTTTTTCCAAGGGTCCGTCATGGTTCCACCTTTGCCCACACTGAGCTCTTCGCCCAGGAGCCTCTAGGTCCCTTTCTTGGCCGAAGTTCTTCTTTCCTACCTCCCGGCCCCATTGCCTTGGTGTGTGCACAGACATGCACATGCACACACGCCCTGCTGCTCAGGACAGGGTGGCCTCGTGGAAGCCCTGGCCAGGGCTGGTCCCCTGGGGATGCCGCTGTGGCCCCCTCCTTCCCGCTTGCCCTGTTGTTCCACAGCCCACTAACCTTCCCATGTGGCCAGCCCTCTATTTTCCTGCTGGGCTTGCATCTAAAGCTGGAGTCTCCAGGGTCCCTGTTCCCAGCCTTCCTCCCCCTCTCGTGGTCTGGGCCACGTAGACAGGGGGTGCCAGGGCTTCTGGCCTGGTGAACTACAGCACGCTTTTGCTCTGTGGATGGAACCTGCCATCTTTGGTATGTGTTTATTACATGGAGTAATGCCACCAGTAGCTCATCCACTGTCACTAAGAACAAAGAAGAAAAAACTGTCCCGTGCCCCAAACCATAATGACACACCCTGTGGTTTGGGGCCAGCCCACACGTGGACCCGGGAAGTCAAGCGTCAGGGGAGACAGGTTGTGCCTCTGCATGATGTTGACAATAGCAGAGCCTCCCCCTTCCCTCATGTGACAGCAAGGAGCCTTAGCTGTTAAATTATTGGGACTGGACACCGGAGCTTAACAAACAAGGAACTCAAGCATGCCTGTGACCCCACCTCACCTGGGGACAGCCCTGGGAGCGCCCTGGGGCCACTCGGGCCTTTGCTTTCATATACAACATAAGCTCACACTCCACATTTGCCTTTATAGCCTTTATTTTCCAGTGCTGGACTCGAACCCTCCCACATGGGAAGCACACGCCCAGCACTGAGCGTCACCCCCAGCGACAACCTGGATTTTATTGTTCGTTTACTTCCATCCTGGGGGTTGACCCCAGGGCCTTTCCACTGAGCTGCAGTACACCCTCAGCTCCCTACTTTTTAATTTTTTAATTTTGAGACTAAGTTTCCTTTAAGTCATTATGTTGCTCAGAGTGGGTCTAAACATCTGAGCCTCCTGCGTCAGCCTCCCAGAGTGCAGAGATTACAGGTGCATACCACCACACCTGGCCATAAGCTGCCTTTTAATATCAAGAGATTAAAAGTAGCTAGCTCTCCTGGAGGTGCTGTGCCAGCGCTTTGCACGTAGGCATTTGCTTCGTCACCGCATGAGGCTGTTCACTGTGCCCATTTAACAGAAGGGGACTCGGAAGCAGCAGGTGCTCTGGGCCTTGAGAGGCCGGCAGAGACAGCAGAGACTGGTCCAGAGGCCAACAGCGGGTCCCACCTCTGGGCCTCAGGACTGGGCGAGCCCCTCCCTGGTTTGGGGTCTTCCCTTGGTGCGTGGACCAGCCCTGCCGGCAGCCACCCACTGCGGCGGGCCTCCTCGCTGCAGTGACCAGCGTGGGCTGCCCACGCCCCTCATCCCTCACAGGGTCGGTGCTACTCCTCCCCCCTTTTCTCCTGTGAGGGACGGAGGCCCAGGGCACCAAAGTCACTGGCCCCATGTCACTCTGTCCCCAAAGCACAGAGTCCAGCTCCAAACCCCAGCCACTGGCGGAAGCCTGCAATCCTCGCGGAGACCGGTCACCTCCAGCGCTCCCTTCCTGAAGCAAGGAGCATTCACATGGTGACTCAAAAAATGTAGCCACCTTCAGTCAGAAAAGCAGGACGTCTAGCTGTGATCCCAGCACTCAGGGAGGCTGAGGCAGGAGGATCGCAAGTTTGAGCCCAGCCCAGGCAACTTAGCAACTTAGCTGACATCTTGTCTCAAAATAAAACCAGAAAAATTACTAAAGAGTCAGGGAGCAGAGCTCAGTGCAAAGGCCCTGGATTCAGTCTCCAGAACTGAGGCAGGAAGGAGGAAGGGAGGGAAGGAGAGGGGGAAAACTGAAACAAAGATCACACGCAGTAAATCCGTATTCATCATTTGTAAAATGCATTCGAGTAAATTAACAATTGCTGTCATGGCCATTTAACTTTTAAGACTAATGAGTCGTGACATGTTTGCCAAAAAAAAAAAGAAAATCTCTCAGTGCTCGTGTCCCTCCGTCTCTGCCTCGGGGGCCCCCCATTGGCAGCACCCCCCACCCGAGCCTTCACAGTGATGGGAGGGAACCCGGGGCACCCTGCATGCTGAGCACAAGCCACACCCCAGCCCACAGAGAGCCCTTCGTGGGTTCCACGCCTTTCCATCAGATCCTAGGCATTAGCGAGCAGTGACCCCATTTCATAGGGCAGACAACTGAGGACCCACTAGGGGCAGGTCCAGGCCTCCCAGGGTCACCTGGAGTACACAGGGATTAAGATCTCGACCTGGCCGTGGGTAAACTTGAGTCCAGCTGGCCTTCCGCAAAAGGACCTTTGTTCAGAGATTCTGTCATTTCAGCAGCGACCCTGAATCTGTGCAGCCATGCTTTGCCGGGTGTGACTCCCTCACGGCACAAGGCTTAGGTCACTTAATCCTCCCAGCCACCCAGCCTGGGGAGAAGGAGCAGCTGCTTGTCACAGGCTCAGAGAGGCGGGTGACTGGGCCAAGGCCACACAGCCGAGGGGGAGCCAAGTCTAGTTTGGGTCTTGGCTGTTTCCAGAACCAGGCTCAGACCTGGCAGAGTAACAGGTACTGCCTAGTCTTGTGGGCCCTCAGTCCGCCATCACCCTGTGAGGCCCCTGCGCTGGGGACAGGTGTCTCTATTGTGGAGGCAGCGTGCTGGGCGAGGCTGGCTGGGGAAGCTGGAGGCTTGCTGGGGTTCCGCCCAGCGAGGGTCCTGAGGTGAGCACTCTGCTGGGTTTCGGTTCCAGGTCCCAGCATGCTCGTGCCCTGCCCCGCCAGCTGTGAGCCAGGGAGGGGCCAGGCCGCTCCCGGCTGGGGCGGAGCAGCGGCCAGCACCACTGCTCGCTGGTGTCCACCACTCCTGGGCCGGCCTACCTCCAGCTGGGCCAGATGCCCATTCCTGGGGTCCCCCCACCCCCGTGCTGTGCCCCGGATCACTGTCCCTTTCCGTAAGGGACATACATGATCACGGTGACAGGGCTATCTTAACCCCAGGGCTGAGCAAACAGAGACTTCACCTCATCCTCTGTTCCTTTGTCCCTGAGAGGCCAGTATGGGACTCTGGGCACCATCCCTGAAATCTCAGCCCCCCTGCAGAGGCAGGGAGGAGGGAAGGGCAGTCCCAGAGCTGTCCCGGCTTCTCTGAGCAGGAGAGGCCTGCTCCTCCAACCCCATGAGGAAGGCCGGAGCTGACTCAGGAGATGGTTGCAGACCTGGAGAGGAGGCGGAGGGAAGGGGGAAGGTGAACGAGGCGACGGGCCCAAAGCCAACAGCTGGCTCTGATCAGGCATGGCGCGGCGTGGAAGGTGCCAGCTGTCGCAGGGGTGTGGCGTTGGCACCCCCGCCCTCTCCCCCCCACGGCCCCACCCTTCCCCTTTGGCAGGTTCCACGCTCCCTGGATCCCTCCGGAAGTCTCTGCGGTCCGCCCGCGCCGCCTGGCATGGCTCTGCCCCCCGCTGCGGAAGGAAGTGAGGCAGGACACGGCAGGGCGCAAGCCCCGTGTGAGCTGGTGCGGCGCTCGGGGCTCTGCCCGCCGGGGCTCTAGGTACAGGTGGTCTTGGGACAGCGGGGTGGCTCTTCATGGGTGCCGAGCTGAGTTCTTCGCTCTGTGCCTTCTCACATCCGTGAGCACGTAAGCGCATGGACCGGGACACAGAATACTCCAGAAAGAGCAGACTCCGCCCAGGGAGGACTTTTGTAAGACGCAGAGTGCCAGACCGCGTGCTAGCGCTACATTGCAGCAGGTTCTCCAAACAGCCGGTGGGATGAACGCACCGGGAAAAACCCTGGGAGCAGGGACATGGCCCTGGGGTCCTGCGGCCTCGCAAGGGGATGGCATGTTCAGGGCCAAGCCCGGCCACGTGATGAAACCGGACTCCATAGCAAAAGGAAAGTTTTCTAAAGGGTTGAGGATGTAGCACAAGGCCCTGGACTCGATCTCCAGTAGAAAAGCAAAAACAGAAGAAAGTTCCTGGCAGTGAGGAGAGGCGTCTAGGAAAGTGGGGTGCGCCAATGCACTGCAGCCTGACAAGCTGGGGAGCCTGCTCTACCTGGAGTGGTGCTCACGGTGGCGACAGCCGGTCGGCCACAGGCCGCCGTCCTGGTGCTGCAGACCAGCTGTCCTGAGGTGCCCTGCCTGGCAGGCCAGGCCTGGGAGCCCTACTCCCCGAGCTGTGGGGGAAGAGCCGGTGGGGGATAGACCCCTGCGTGTCAAGGCGGCTGGTGGGGGACCCTCGGGGGCCCCGGAGGTGGCTGTCCTCCATTCCCTTGGAAGGGCGCTGTGTTTTGCCAGCTCTGTGGATGCGCCCGCCAGTATGGCCCAACAGAGGCCTGGTTCCTGCCCAGGACCATTTTCTGGTTTCATTTGCAGACTGAGAAATAGCGGGGGCAAAGGTCACAAAGCGGACCGAGAAACCGGGTGGATCTGAGTGCAGATGTCCATTCAGACCCTTCCCACTTCTGGGTGAGCTTCTGAACCTCAGTTTCATCATCTGTAATAGGGAGCAACCATGGGGCGACCCCCAGCACTGCCGTGGGGGTGACGCGATATCAGGGCGGCCAGGGCCTGTGAGTGACAGCCGTTAGTGAGGACGGCAGGGGTTCACAATCCACAACTCTTTGGGGCCTGGGGGCTGGGTATTAGACCCAGGAGTTTTGCACTGAGCTACATACCCAGCTCTTTTTAATTTTTCAAAAGCAAGGTCTCACTAAATCACTTCAGTTGCTCACCAGGCTGGACTTGAACTTGCAATTCGCCCGCCTCAGCCTCCCAGAGTGCGGGGATTACAGGCCTGCACCGCTGCGCATGCTATTTTCAGCTTTTCTTTGAGGAAACAATACGGGTTTGGAATTAGTCACCTGCCAGATCCAGTTTTCAAGAGTAGTCAGCTACGAATTAGAGGAGCGGAACAGAAGCGTGTTATACAGGAAATACCTCACCTTGCCACCGTCAGCCTGGTTCCTGCGGCATTGGGCTACCGGGATGGAAGTCTTTAAGCCAATCAGAACCTGGCAATAGACTGTTGCTGAACCAGTCATCCAATTAAACCTCAGTAATGTCCTGATTTGTACGTATCAACCAATCAGAATGCAACACTCTCTTCAGCCTCCTTGCTGT
Source organism: Ctenodactylus gundi (assembly GCA_004027205.1). Classification (NCBI taxonomy): domain Eukaryota; kingdom Metazoa; phylum Chordata; class Mammalia; order Rodentia; family Ctenodactylidae; genus Ctenodactylus; species Ctenodactylus gundi. The sequence goes on from PVKB01000978.1 coordinate 332,669, forward strand.
TACCCAATCAGGATCTGTCAATATCCAGCTGTCCGTCCAATTAGAACTCAGAAGTAGTCCGATCGTCTGCAGGCGGCCCAGTAAGAACCGGGACCTGTCTCACCCGGCCCTCCTCATGCGCACAGCGGTTGGGTTGTCCCCGTGAATTCACGGGGCTCCTTACGAGCCTCATGGATCTATGGGGTGAACCGTGATGAAATTAAAAATAATTAACAATAAGAATTCATAATAAAAGTATTTGCGTGGTTTATAGCAAAAACTGTTTGCTTTATTATGTCATTGGCAAAACACTTTTCAAAGAGCTTGTGTTTCTTGTGAGGTTTCTGGATGACTGGGCAAAATTGGGAACTCGTGTTCTGAACGACAGGTGCAGGCAAGAATTCTCACGCACAGCGTGGGGGGTGGGGGGGGTCCGGCCGGTCACCCCGCGGACCGGAGGAAGACTGAGCCGCTGTCACTCTTACAGCGACCGGGCCCTTATTCTCAATTCGCAGATGGAGAATTGAATTCAGAGCAACAGTCATGTCCTAGGATGCCCAGTAGGACCTGGGTCCTGCTGACCTCACGAGTTCCTCTTACACATGCCCTCCCATCCCCCACAGCCACACCAGCCCTCACGGAGTCTCCTGTATTCTCTGTTATCTCTCCCCTGCTCCCCCTGCTCCTCACCTCAGGGCCTTTTCACGAGCTGTGTCCTCTGCTTAGAACATCTTTCCCAGGCCTCTCGCACCCTGTTTTTTTGCTTGTTTGATTCTGGCTGTCTTTTATCTCCCAGCCCACACGGCACATCCCCAGGGATGCCCCCCGTGACCTGCCGCTCAGCCAGACTCTCAAGGGGACCCCTCCCCTCCTTCCATGTCCGCTGTTCCCTGTTGAAGAGCATGCATTGTCCGTGTGGTCATCTTTCTCCCGGAGGCCAGGGTCCCTATCCGTGGTCCCTCAGGCCCCAGACCTCAGTAAAGACTTAAAGATTTTTTTAAAAAACCTTATACTTGTTTTAAAACTTCTGACTACCCCGGTGTGTTCTTGTTTAGCTCCCTGAAGCCTGACAGAGCTGTGGCCATTTTACAGAGGGGTAAACTGAGGCCTGGAGAGGCAAACTTCTGTGTCTAAGGTCACTTGGCAGGTAGATGGCCAGGGCTGAGACACGAGTGATTGGAAGGAGGGAGCCATGGAAAGTTCTGGAAAGAGAGCGGTCCAGGGAAACGAGACCATGCAGAAGATACAGACAGAGGCCTGGGTGCCTGGAACATAAGCAGGGCTGCCAGTGGGGCCGAGGTGGAAGGGGAGGTGGGCAGGGCCGGAGCGGACGGGGTCGTGATGCTATGGTGGGCAGAGTGGCTTTTAATCCTGACGGGACAGGAAGCCAGGGGAAAGTTCTCCGCAGGGCAGTCAAACAACCCGACTCGCATTCCTAAGATGCCACCCTGGCTGCTGTGCACAGGATCGCCCAGGGCAGAGTGGACGGGGCTGCAGGTCAGAAGTGACTGGGGACGTGGACAGGCTGGCGAAGGGGCAAGGCATGGGCGCACAGGATGTGAGCACCTGAAGGGGAAGCGGGGAGGACTTCCAGGTTGGGGACCCCGGCTTGCGAGGCAGGCGGCAGCCTGGTGCTTGGGTGGAAGGCTGGGGAGGGCCGGGCAGGTGCAACGCATGTGATTGGAGTGTGGCTGTGGCTGCGCTGAGCTCCAGATGTTAAAGAGACATCCAGGGGGCCCAGTCAGGTGGCAGGTGGATGTAGAGATTTGGACGGGTGGGGAATCTTAGAGCTGCCAGTGATCTGCGTGAACGTGGGACGGAGACCCCCAGATCTCCAGCCTGGGGCTCTTTAGGCCTTTCTCGGGTTCCTGGCTCTCCGCAGCCCCTCCTGGGCGGGAAGTGCAGGTGGGCCTCCTGCCCACGCAGAGCCCGGCCCTCTTCCCGCTCCCACCCAGCTCTGTCCCCAGGCAGCAGCCCGGCAGCCCGGCCCCGCGGTGCGGAACAGTGTTCCCATCGGGCAAAGCAAACACAGGACGAGAAAGCATCTTCGCGGTCTTTTCTTTGACTTTCACAACTGGCCTCCTGCCAAGAATGTGCCCTGCGTTTTTTTTCTTTCCCTGACCCTGGTGTCTGAGATTCCCCATGCGTTAATCTCCCACCGTGAGAGCAGAGCTTGCTGGGAAATCTGCGTCCTCTTCTGATGCTCCCACACAGCCCTGGGCCTTGGGTCCTCCTCCTCTTCCAAGATGGTGAGCAGCGTGGGCCCTGAGAAGGGAGATCTGGGTCCCACAGGCCACCCACTTGCTGTGTGATCTCAGGCAATTTACTGCCCTCTCTGTACGCCAGGCTCCTGTCTGAGTGGGGAGATGGGGGTCCTACCGGCCAGGCTGTCATGGAGAACAAGCCAAGACACGGAGTAAGTGCTCCGTAATGAGAGCTGGGCTTGCGATTCCCTGGGCGCAGTTGGGATGGACAAGGACCTGGAGGGGGGCGGCGTGGCCTCCTTCACACTCTAGCTCCGGCCTCAGCCCGCCGTGCCCTGGTGCCTCTGCCTCTGTTTGCCCAGAACAGTAAGTTGGGGCCGGTGAGGTCTGTGCTGGACACACAGTCCTGCACATACTGTGGATGCCGTGAACCCCCTTCCCTGAGCTGCGGGACCCACCCAGGCCCCGGGCTCCTCAGTTAGGTGGGTGACTGCTGGCCCTGGTGAGGCCTGGGTCCCACATCACTGCCCCACTTCTTTGGCTTTGGGCTTTTCCCTGGTTACGGGCCAGTCTCCTGTCACTCATCCATCAACATGACGGTGTCTAGCCAGCAGGACTGCCATCACATCCTCCTCAGGGTCAGACCCCAGGGGCTCCTGTCACCAGGTGGGAAGCCTCCTCAGCCTGGAAGTCACCCTTGGGGCTTCTGGTCCCAACCCATGGCTCCATTATGCCCCTTAGCCAGCCTGGGCTTCCATCTGCCTGCAGCTTGGAGATACCTGCGTTGGGTTTTTAAGACTTCTGGCAAATGGTATGTTGAATACAGTACAACAAGATTCATTCGGTTGTCACAGGTGGGGCTTATCCCATTTTATAGAGCAGAAGACTGAGGAGCAGAGCAGCCTAGGAGCACATCCAAGGTCCTTCAGGGAGAAGGGTGGTGTCTGTGGCCTCAAAGTCTGTGATGTCCCACAAAACCAGGCAAGAACCCTGGCATTAACTCAGAGGCAAAGGCATCCTCTGAGCTGGGTCTGGGGCTCAGGCCTATAATCCTAGCACTCTGAGAGACTGAGGCAGGATGATCACAAATTTGAACCCAGCCCTGAAAAGTTCTTTACCAAGATCCTGTCTCTAAAAAATAATAATAATAACAATAATAATAAATAATTGGATGAGGATGTAGCTCAGTGCAAAGGCCCTGGGCTCCATCCCCGGTTCCAGGGATGGGGTAAGGGAGGGAGGTATTCTGTCACAGGCTTTCAGGCCTCCTGTGTCCTGACCACTCACCACTCGGTCTGACTATACTCCAGGACTGGGGACAGCTGGCACCCGGCCAGCGTCCCGAGAGCCCCAGAGCTTCTGGGCCTCCCCTTCTGTCATGGGAGGCTGGCACTTAGGTATCTCTCAAGGGTGGAGCCACGCAAGTTTGTAAAGGGCTTAATGAAAGACGCGTTTCACAGCTCCCAGAGCCGGGCCCAGCCAAGCGCGCGTGCAAGGTTCTTAGACAGCAGTGAGGAAGGGGCCCTGCGTGGAGAGGGGCTGCAGGGAGTGGGCAGAGGGTGCCCCTTCCCAGATGTGCCAACTTAAGCAAGTGACTTCACCCTTCCGCCTTTGAGGGTCTCATCTGCCCACTGGGGATAGCGGCCTCACATGGTGCTTCTGGACGTAGAGCCCCTCAGGGTGAGGATCCCGGGACAATGCTCATCACACGCTGGGGGCTGTGAAATAGTCCTGTTTTTCCTAAGCAGGAGGATGGCTTCCAGGGCCTCACGCATGCTGAGTCAGCACTGTACCAGGGAGCTGCTTCTCCAGCCCTGTTCATTTATTTATGTGCACATCTTGAGCCAGGGTCAAGTCAGTAAGTTGCCCAGGCTGCCTTTGACCTTGTGATCCTCCTGCCTCGGTCCCCTAAGTGGCTGGGATGACAAGCCTGAACCACCGCGCCTGGCCTTAAATATTTCTGAATGAATGAATGGTCGGATAACTTTACCTGCTGAGGTGTGTACGCAGCTCTAATCCTGTGGGAGTTGGCTGGCTCTCTGTGCTTTCTGGGATAAAGCGTTTGTTTCATACGTGTTTGCTGAAAGAAATTCTTCTCAGCCTAATTTAAGGCAATAGATTTTTAAGCACACGCACACAAACCCATACAGCACATTCCAAAGCAGGGAGAATCGATCCGAGAACAGCCAGACCCAAGCTCCGCAGTTCCTGTATCAGGCAGCCTCATCTGTGAACCAGGAAGGAGGCCGAAATGCCTCTCAGCACACGAAACGCGCAGGATAAAGTTCACGCACCGATACCGATGATTATTTCCCTAGAAGTCCCCTCTGACCCTCACTTTTAACCTAGCTACTCTGGGTCTACAAACAAATCTCGCAGGCCTCCTGTGGTGGCTCACCTCAGGCAGAAGCAGCGGGTTTGAGAGGCTGCCCTCGGAGGTAGAGGGGGCACCTGGCAGAAATAACGCTGGCAGAAAGTCGGGCTTCTAGTCCATTCAGTAGGAATCAAAATCTGGCCAGATCCAGGAAGATGGGATTAGCGCCTGGCTCCTGGGCCCTTAGGAGTTGGGACCAGCCAGTGACACAGATGGCCACAGCACCACAGTAACACAGCCTTGTACTTTATGCAGCTGGAATCTGGGGGCTCGTTCAGAGTTACGATGGGGCTTGCTAGAAGTTGACAGCTCTCCCTGACAGGAGACTGGGTCCACACTGGATGTCCAGTACACTTATTCAATCCATGATCAACCAATGAGATGGGTCCTATTATCCCTTTAGTGTGAACCCGGGTCTTCAGCCTTGGCCCTGTTGATTTATTGAAGGTGTGGTCTCATGTGTCATAAGACACTCAGCAACGTCCCCACCCTGCAGATGCCCGTGACACCCCAGCCCTGGTGGTGATTACAAGAATATCTCCAGGCTCTGTGCAATGCCTCTGGAGCGCAGCCACCCCCAGTTGAACCTCCTGGTGGGAGACAGGAAGTGGAACTCAGCAGTTGACTGTCACACAGCCCAGGAGTGGCTCCGCTACAGTTTGCCCCCTGGTCCAGAGAGTGCCGGGTGCTGGCTCTGAACCCCAAAGATGCTCCCTGAGCGACAGTGGGAGGCTCAGATGGGGTCACATCTTGGAATACAAGGCCGAGGCTGCTGCTCCCACACCATCGATGATCAAGCTGGGACCGTGGGGGCAACTTGGAATTTGGGCATAAAATTCCCTGAACTGCACCCATGGTCTCCGTGACCCTCCTCTCCCACGTTTCTGTGATGGGGTCATTTCCACAGACGGAGGCAGCAGGAAGGGCCTTGTCTGGGACTCTCACACCCCCTCTTTGTTAGGCATCTGGTCTATTCAAAGACTTGACTCCTGGTGTGTGGGGGGGAATATCATTCCCCTCCCTGCCTCAAATCTGGCTGCCTGGGGGTGTCACCTGGGCTGGCTTCCTGCTGTGCCTGCCAGGAGGATTGTACCTGGCTTAGTGGAGCCCAGAGGCCCTAATCACTGGGGTGGGACCCATGTTGAGGACTCTACTGAGCTGAGGGGAAAGAAGGCAGAAGGATTAGTGGCATCTGGTGTGGGTGTTGTGTTGAGGAGGGACGGGGTGGGCCAGGGTCTTCCTGTCCCGGCCTTAGGGTGAGAGGGAGCCCACCTCTCAGGCAGGGCCTGGATCCAGAAAATGCACCTCATACAGAGGAACGGCGCTGACCCCTCTGGGCCCTGCTCTCTGCCATCTAGACCCAGAGGAGCCTGAGCGCTCTAAGTGGAGGTTGGACTGAACAGGGGAGAGATAGGGAGCCGGCCACGGCTGAGGTGGCCGAGGTGGCTGAAGCTGGAGCCAGTGAGGTGTAACATGTGACCCAGATAACTTAGCGTGTGCCACTCTGGGCTTACTTCCTTATTGTCCCTTTTGACCTTAGTAATGTCTCGTTCAAAGGGCCTGTGTGTCTTGGGGGAGGGAAAGGGACGGAAGGAGGGAAAGTAGGAAGGAAGGAAGGAAGGAAGGAAGGAAGGAAGGAAGGAAAGAAGGAAAAAGGGAGGGAGGGAGGGAGGCTCTGTTTTAAGACTATCAGACTGTCAGCTCATCACAGGAAGCATGGGGCTCCCTCCTAGAGAGAGCAGGGACCAGATCTGAAGCTCCCTTCCCCCCCCTCCCCCCTGTTCCCTCTCCTCCTGTCCCTCTCCCTCTCCTCCCCCTCCCCTCCTTCTCTCCCTTCTTTTTCCCTTGCCAGCCATGGTGGCAGTGGACCCTGCCAGCAAATTCCATACAACAGCAATTTCCAACCTTTCTGGCACCAGGGATCAGTTTCATGGAAGACATTTTTCTAGGGTTGGGGTGTTCAGGATGATTCAAGTCTATTAGATAGTGTGCACTGTTATTTCTATGATGATCATAATATGATATATAATGACATAATTATGCAACTCAGCATGATTCAGGATGATCACCTGGCTAGAGGCAGAGCTCAGAGGGTAAGGCTGGCCATGAGGGGGCAGCCTGGACTGCTATGGTCTGCGCCCTGGTGCTGGGGACTCCAGCCTCACAGAACCCCACCCTCCTCAAGCTCAGCAGCTGGCTCACATCCTGACATGGAGGGATCTGGGAAGAGTCTGAAGCAATTCCATGGGCCTCAGAGTGTGGCTCTGCACACTGTCATGGCCTCCCGAGGGTGCTTTTAACTGGCCCTGAATTTGGTGACTGCAGGCCCTGGATTTTCAGCACAGCTGCTTTCAGAGAGTCAATTTTTAAATTCTAAACTGTTAAATGATGTTTCCAAGTTGGGCCTGGTGGTGTAGGCCTGTAATGCCAGTGCTCTGGAAGGCCGAGGCAGGAGGGTGGCAAATTCAAGCCTAGCCTGAGCAGCTTAATGGTTCAGCGAGACCTGGTTCCAAGATTCCTAGGTTCAATGCCCAGTACTAGGGAGAAAACAAGATAAAGGTCTCCATACAGTGGAAGTATGAACCTTTTCTCGATGCAAATTATTTAATTCAGTGAGTGGAGCACATTTGTACAGCAGCAGGCACAGCAGTGAACTGAGCATGGTCCCCTGTCCTTACGCAGGTGACACCCTGGTGTGTCAGACAGTCATGAGGAAAAAGGTAAAATGAAAATGTTATGTAGCAATAAAAGTTAGGGGGGAAATAAGGTAGAGAGGAGTTAGTGACTGGAGAAGGAATTATTATTATTATTATTATTATTATTAATTACTTGGAAACAGGTCTCACTCTGCAGTCCAGGCTGGTCCTAAACTTCCTATGTAGCCCAGGTTGGCCTCAAACACAAAACAATCTTCTTGCCTCAGCCTCCCAAGTGCTGGGATTACAGGAGTGCACCATCACGCACAGCTATGTGATGCTGGGGACTCGAACCCAGGGCCTTGCACCTGCCAGGCAAGTGCTTTGACCACTGAGCTATGCCCCCAGGCCCTGCATAATTTTTTTGCATGAATAAAAACCATCTGAAGTCTTTTATAGAACAAAGAAAGGTTAAAAGAAGAAGAAGAAAAAGTGATTGTATTAAAAATACAGGGTAGAACAGAACTGTAAAGAGGGACATATGTTTCCTGCAGTCCTGTGGGGCTACAGATGCCCCCAAAGGGGAGGAGAACTGAGGGGGTGCTGAGAGGCCCCCATGCGGGGCACATGGCTCTGAAGCCCGAGTGCCAGGTCTTATTACCAATTCCCACATGACCTCCGTGGGAGGTCTCTAACCACCTGAGACTCAGCGTTCACATCCATAAAAAGAGGAGAATTGTGGCTGTGTAAGTTCAGGAAGCAGAAGCCGTTCAAGACGAACAGGAGGAATTGAATGCAGGGAACTCGAGGTTCCCAAGAAGGGATGAGGGAACAGGCTCCAAACTGAACTTCCAGGAATTCTGGGCAGAATTTTTCCCCAGGTAAGGTTGTGCTGAGGACGACAGCCAGGCGGGGGCCAGGAAGGTTGAATGAGAAGCCGCCACCAAGATGGCCACTTGGCATAGCCACAGGAGGTTCTGGAATGTGCTGGAAAAATTCTTCAAATTTCCTCAACTTTGCTACACAACAGAAGCCATGAGAAATGAGGGCTTGCTGTTGTCCCACCCACGCAGAGCTGATGGGGGCACCTGGCTTGCAGAGCCCAGTTTGGGCCAGGACCCTGTGTCCAAGGGAACCTGGGATGTGAGGTTTTTAACGTCCCAACTTTCCACCAGTGGAGTCTGGATCCTCTACTGAGCGGATGCCAAGGCAGAATTCAGCAGGAAGTATTTCCAGGGGGCGGGTCCTGAGTGAGGGGCAGCGGGGAGGGACCCAATAAAGGCACGAGATCAGTCAGCCGCTCAGCGAGTCAAACTCCACGCATGCAAAGACAGAGGTGGGAAGAGGGCGAGGAGACAGAGAGAGGCGAGGAAAGGCAGAGGGATGGGAATATGAAGGAGCTGGGGTGTTTCCTCATCAACAGGAAGCCGGTCTCAGCCAGGGCTCCCAGCCCCACCGCAGAAGCTCGGCCTCCACTCGGGGCACACAGGGCGGACACCCTGCGTGGACCACGCACTGGGTTCTGAGGCCCACACAGTTGCAGTGTCAGGGGAAGGGGACCTACAACCCGAGCAAAGGGTGGGGAAAGGAAGGCGAGAAGGCCTTGATGGTACCTCTCGTCCCGCCTGCTCGGGTGGCTGAGGCAGGAGGACTGCTTGAGCCCAGGTTATGGGCATCCTAGGCCACACAGAGAGGCCCTGTCTTAAACAGAACAATCCAAACCAAACCAAACCAAAAGGCTTTGGAGAAAAGGTGGAAGTTGAATAGGGTCTTGAAGGAGGACTAGGAGTTGAAAGTGAAGGAGCAGAGGCGAGCCCAAGGAGAGGGAGAGCGTGAATGAGGACGGCGCGGCTGCAGATCAAATACCCCAGATGTTTGGGAAGCCACCGGGATCTTGGTGCGGTTGGGTGCACGACCGTTGTTTGTTTGTTTGTTTGTTTGTTTCCTTTTACTGAGCATCTCCTAGTGGCCTGTCTCTGGGCCGAGGGCCTCACATGCCTGATATCACCGAGTCCTTGCAGTGGCCCTCCAGAGGCAACAGTATCACCGCTCCACCTCACAGGTGGGACAACAGAGGCTCAGAGAGACTGAGCGACGTCTCCCAAGTCACATGGTCCTTCTAAGAAGTCCGGGCTGATCAGAGAAATACAAATTAAAGCAAGACTGAGGTGCAATCTAACGCCAGTAAGAATGGCTGCTATGCAGAACCCAAAAAACACCACCTGCTGGCGAAGCTGTGAGGGAAAGGAGCCCTCCTGCCACACTGCTGGTGGGACTGGAGGCTGGTACAACCACTATGGAAACAGCAGCATGAAGATTCCACAAAAAAACTGAACATTGATATTCCATTTGACCCAGCCCTATCTCTTCTGGGCATCTCCCCAAAAGAGTTAAAGTCATCGTACTATAGTGATCCATGTACACCCATGTTTATAGCAGCACAATTTATAATATCCAAGTCTTGGAAGAAGCCCTTATTCCTGAGTACAGATGACTGGAAAAAGAAGCTGTGGTATCTATAGACACAGTGGAGTACTACTCTGCCAGAAAGAATGACAAGTTTGAGCCATTTGTAGGAAAATGGATGCACCTTGGGACCGTGATGCTCAGCGAAATAAACCACACCCAGAAAGCTAAATATTGTATGGTGTCTCTAACATGAGGAAACCAAACCATAAGAAAGGTAAGAGATACAGAAGAAAGTAAGAAGATGGACTTTGTGAAGACGGGGGAGGGGGGGCGGGGGGAGGGAACAGGAATGCTATATAGGTAAATAAAAAAAATAAATTTTAAAAGAAGTCCAGACTGACACCCCTTCGTGCCCAAAACCCACGCTGTGGAGGCTCCTGGAGAGGAGGCCGAGGGCCCGTGACAGTGCAGACCTGCAAGATAAAGGGACAGAGACTGCACAGGAGAAGGGACGGAGCTTATAGGCACCGCGGTGGCTGGGGATCGTGGGGACAGGACCCCACTACAGAGGCAGCTGGCTGTGGGGTTCTCCTGCCGGCCTTGCCACAGGCCTACATGGCCTTCCGCAGACAATCAGCAGTGGGGAGAAAGCCATCTCAGCGCCTGGCATTGTGACCTTGCTGCCCCAACCTTGTAGTGACTCAGTTTCCCATAAATGAGGATGACGACCTAGCTGTGGAGCTATTCCCTGCATGGTGGAATGGCTTTGAGGTTCCTTTTCACTCTTGTATCTCACCCCCTTGCATACAGGTTGATTTTTGGGTTTTGTTTTTAAAAAAATAACAGTCCCCATCCCACCCCCCACCTAGAGGACACAGGACAGGAAAACACCCGGAGCCACCAGTCCTCCAATGAATCCCATCCACAGACGCCCGGTGTGTGGTTGTGGGGAAGGAGTTTCCAGCCTTCCGCATGTCAGGGCCCCTTGACCTTCTCGGAAACAATGGAGTGGGGCTGGGGACATAGCTCAGCAGTTCAAGCACTCACCTAGCCTTGGGTTTGAGTCCTTCCATCACATAAGCTGGGTGTGGTGGTGCACATCTGTAATCCCAGCACTCCAGAGGCTCAAGCAGAAGGATTTCCGTGAGTTTGAGGCCGGCCTAGGCTACATAGTGGGTTCAGGACCAGCCTGGACTACCGACAGAGACCTTGTCTCAAAAAAAAAAAAAAAAAAAAAAAATCAAAATCATGGTGGAGGGGTCGTTCACAAAGGGATTCACTAATTATCACGTTAGACATTGAAACTAAGAGATTATAGTAGATATTCATTTATGAATTCATTTAAATCTGTGTTCTCAACCAAGAGTTAATTTTAGCTGGCCTGTTGGCACAGGTCTATAGTCCCAGCACTCAAAAGGAGGCTGAGGCAGGAGAATTTCAGGTTTGATAGTCTGGGCAATTTAGCAATTTAGCAAAACCTTATCTCAAAATCAATCCCTCAAGTGGGCCTGGGGCGTAGTGTACCACGAGGGCCTCAGGTTCCATCCCAGCACCACAAAAACCAAAAAGAGTTAAGCTTGCCTCTGAGGCAATGTCTACGTTATCGCTGCCGTTCATGACAGCTGGGGATGGGGCCTGCGTCTGACATCTAGCAGGCAGCAGCCGGGGTGCTGCTAACCAGCCCCAGCCCCCCCACATGTGGAGTTGTCCTGCGGGCACATCCATGGAGTCAAGGCCAAGAAGCCTTGTAAGGACAGTGAAACAGGCCGGGAGAGTAAGTTCATCACGTTAACAGAAGACATTAAAAATAAGAAATGGCATTTTCTGTATTGAAAAGAAAAACAGAGGAGAGGCGAGGTTCTGTGATGCTGCAGCTCTGTTCCGTGCCTGGCCTCAGTGAGGACGGCTGGACTCTGGCACCGGGTCCTTTTGGGTCTGTTGTGGTGTGACCTGCCATCGGATTCTGGAAAACTCTACCGTGTGTGCTCCTGAGAGTCAGACAAAGACCCCGCGTGCACGCCCCGCGTCGAATGTCCCTGTTAGGTGTCGCAAATACACATTAATAAAAAGAATGATTAAGGAGGAAAGAGAGACCTCATGTGTCTGCCCCTACCACCACTGAAGATTTTGGGGTGCCCCAGGACCACAGGTGACTTCTGGAGCTCTTTGGGGAGCTGCTCCTGGGCCCACTGGGAATGGAGCAGGGGCTGTGGGTGGGAACCCCTCTCACCCCGCTTTCCCGGGGAGCACGGGTGGGTGGGGAAGGGCTGGGGGAACCTGGCGCCCCTCCGCAGGGCCGCAGGGCCGGGACCCCACCTCCTTTCTGCCGCTGCTGTCAGCTGGGGTCCTGGTGGTTTCTAATGACACAGCTCACGTTTCACCCAGGTGAGAAAACAACAGGCCAGAAGAGTGGGAACAAAAGAAAGAGGAGACCGCGTGGGGGTGGGCGGAGGGAGGAAGGGGCGCTCCAGCTGCCACCGTGGGGTCCTCGCTGGGCGGGGGTGTGCCGGGCCGGAGCCCAGCCCTGGGAGCAGCCACCCAGGACCCGCCTGTCTGAGTCACCCACTTGAGTTTCACAGGGCGCGATAGGCTAATTTTTGGCAGAGTGAAGGGGGTGGGGGGGGAGCCCCGGCCTCGGAGGCCCAGGGAGGCTGCCCACTCCCGCCGGCTGCTGTGTCCCCCGCGGCCCCCACGGCCCCCTCCCGTGCTTCTGGGACAAGGGGCAGCGCTCCAGCTGCCGCTCTCTCCCGGGCGCATTTATGAAGCACTTGCTGTATGCGGCGCCGAGCTCCGTCCTCCCTGTGCCCACTGGGTGTAGGTCTCTGGGTAACCTGGGCGCTGGGATTTGCTATTTTTTCCCGTTTTAGCAGCGGGGAGAGGCCGGGAAAGGAGAAAACTTGTCTGGGCTCCAAGCCCCGGAGCTGCGGAACTGGGCCCGGAGCTGCGGAACTGGGCTCGGATCTCAGTCTATCTGGAACCAAAGCCCAGATTCCAAACCCGGCCTGGGAGGGGCCAGCACTGCCTTAGGGACGCTCGGGTGACACAGACGAGCGAGGCCACCTCTGGGCTCCACGCCACAGGCCACAGATGCAGGAGAGCCAGGAATTCTGCCTGCTCCTGGCCGCCCCCTCAATGCCTCAGCCTGCCTAGCGGGGCCACTCGGCTCTGACCACCCCGCGGGTGGTGAGGATTTTTGGTGTCAAGTGCTGTGCTGGCGAAAGCAGGGTGCAGGGGCCCAAGGAGGCTCCAGACTCTGCGTAGAGAGGGGACGCCAGGACGGCTTCCTGGAGGGATGACTTGGAAGCCCAGAGAGAAGCAGGGGCCCCAGCCAGCAAGAGGCAGTGGCCCTGAGCAGGGGACAGCGGGGACAGCGTCGGAGGACCCGCCTCGCCTACCTCTGACCTGCGGGCTGCTTGCTGGATTGCTGCCCTACTCTCCAGCCCCGTGTGCACCGCGATTCTGGGGGACATCAGAAAAAACAACAGTGGCCCCTACCCCCCTAAAGTGGGGCCAGCAGCGGGCAGGGGTCACGCGCCCTTCGAAACTAGACCCTGCGCTCGGACAGCGCCCTGTGCCGCACGCACCGCGTCCCGCAGAAGCATTGCGATCCTGCGAGACGCGGTGAATTTTCAAACTGTGAAACTTCCACTGAAGATCGTCTGTAACCCTCGCTCAGGTCCCCAGGACGGACCCTGGCAATGCGCCCGCTTCCTGGCCCCGGCGCGGCTGGCGTGGGAGCGGCGGGCACCAGTCGCGTGTCTGCCAGCTGGGCAGCGATGCATCATTTTATAAAACTGTAACTTAGGGTGAAGAAATGTGTTATTCCAAAGTCTCCCGCCCGGCTTTGCTGTCTCTGTGTCACACAACTTCCTTACCGGAACCCTCAGGGCCATGTGACTGGTGGAGCCCGGAGAGGTTAAGGAACCTGCTCGGGGTCACGCAGGCGGCTCCCATTCTGAAACAGGGACGCAGGCAGCCCGACATCCCAATCTCTTGTCCTAGAAGATTCCCCGAAAAGTGATTACGCAGCCTCCCTCAGCCTGCATTCGTGCAGACACGTATGGGCTCCTCTCGGCTCTACAAAAAAAAAAAAAAAAAAAAAAAACCACCTCATTTTATTTATTTAGTTATTTTTCTGGCAAGCTTTTACTTTCCCAAGAGAGAACTCAGCGGCGGGAGAGGGGGCGAAGCCTCGGGAGCAGGTGTGTGAGGTGTTCCCATGGGACTCGGGCAGGGCCCAGGAGAAGTCGTCAGCCGAGCGTGCCTGGGCCGGCCTTCCTGTCTCAGTTTCCCCTTCCCCCCAAACAAGGCGATGGGTGTGGGGTGGGGGCGCCTGTCAGGGGCAGGCGGGCGGCTGGGGCGGAACAGAAAGCTCTGGATGACGAACCAGAGGGGAACCAGAGGGGCGTGATCTCTCGCTGCTTTCAAATGACTCCTCCCCATTGCAAGCGTGAAAAAGAATACGACCCCCCAAGAAGATCGTGTAGAACCCACCGTCCCGGGGACACTCGCACAGCTGGGCTGTGGTTTCTTCTAGTCCGCGGGCTGTTCTCGGTGGGGAATCTGTGTTTATAATAACAGATGGAGGAGCCATAACACTTTATTATTGCCAAAATAACACTCGCTTGCCGTGGAACATTTAGAGAATAGGGATGAATCAAAGAAGAAAGCAATATAATCCCAAGAGTGTGGCTTTCTATGATTTTTCTCTTATTTTTTAATTGTGAATTTGATGATAACAAATATACAAATAAATCTGCGCTTCCTGTCACGGCTTTCAGCGTAGCGACTGACTTACTGTGGTCATATCTTCAAATGACAGAATTTAAAGAAAATGAGCATCTGTGAATGTTTAACCCCTTTCAGGCCACAGACCCTCTGAGAATCTAAGTTTGGACACGGAGCTCTGGAAGCTCTCAGACCACAGCGTGTGGGGTCACACCTGACGCCCTTCCTCCCTTCTCCTCCCCTCTTCCAGCTGAATATTATTCTGTGGGTTGTTTTGATTTAATTATCCAATTAGAAGGGGATTGCCTTAGTTTAATAGTTTATTTCTTGGCGAAAAGAAATCTCCGCTTTCTGTGCGGAGGGGGACACTAGATTTTTTTTGAGACAAACTCTCATCAAGCAACTAACTAGGCTCGAACTTGCAATACTCCTACCTCAGCCTCCCAGAATGCTGATTTTTGAGGCAGGGTCTCACTCTGTAGCCCAGGCTGGTCCCGAACTCACTGTGTAGCCCAGGCTGCCTCGGACTCAGGACAAACCACCTGCCTCAGCCTCCCAGATGCTGGGATTACAGGTATGCGCCACCATGCCCTGCCTTATGTGGTGCTGGGGAATCGAACTCAGGGCTTTGCACTTGCTGGGCAAGTGCTTTAACCACTGTGCCATTCCTCCAGCACCATCAACCCCTGCCCCCCATGATGTCTTCTGAAGAGTAGAGCTTTTAACTTTTGATGGACCCAATTTATTTTCCTCTTATAAATGAAGTTTTTGGTATTTAAGAAATGCAAAGTAACAAAAGTTTTCTTCAAAAAGTTTAATGATTTATCCCTGGGATACATTTTGAGTCAATTTATGTGTATTGTGTATTAGGGGTAGAGATAAAATTTTTTGCTTTACCTTTTGGCACATAAATGTCCACTTGCACATTCATTTTAATAGAGAAAAATAATCATTTCCTAGCCCACTTCCTCCCCCTTCCTGAGGGCGAGTCCTACCTTAGACTTTACGTTTCCTAGTGCCACCTCTGCTATAGACACCTAGCGTTTGTTGAATAACTAAATGAGCATATCCTACTCAAATCCCAGAATGTCAGAGCCGGGGAGACCTCGGAAAGGTCTAGTCCAGGCTCACCGTCTTGAATCTATTGGTAGGAAGGAACACCCTGGCCCTGGCTTGGGGCAAGCAGCGCTCTGTCCCACAGTGAGAAGTGACAGACCTGGAACTCAGATTCAGAGCTCCTAGTTCTTAGCCAGAGCACATTCTCTATACTGTGCTGCCTCTGGTCCTCAAGACCTGTTACTAAGTAAGACCTTAGGTCTACACTGCCACCTTACGATAGTCCTGACTGGATGAACTGGACTATTGTCACTATGGGCTCTGCTGATGTCTGTGTGCCGGACATCATGCACCTGCCAATGACCCGGGGAGGATCTCCACTGTGCCTGCCGCTCTGCAGGCCAGGGTACTGAAGCCCAGAGAGGTCAGGTGAGTTGGCAGAGGTTCAGCAGGCACAGCAGAGGAGCCACGGCTGGAACTCCGGGCAGGGCTGCCAGGTGGCCCTCAATATACCTTGTCTGGGCCTGCTCTTGCCAGCAGGGACCCTGCAGAGCCAGCTGGTCAGGTGGATCCACCTGGGAGCAGCGGTGTAAGAGGCTGGTGGGAGACCCACACTGACAACGTGTCGGGGAGGACTCAGGATGTGGCTGACCTGGGGCTCAGGGTCCTGGTGGATGTCACCAGGGCACTCTGCAGGTTGTCCCCACACAGCAGAAGGGAGGAGAAGCCCATGCACGGGGCCCCGGGGCCCGGCCACCTGCCTGCAGGCCCTGTGCAGGATAGCAGAGCCCCAAATAACCCTTGGTCTCCTCCAGGGAATGCTCAGAAGGTGATGGGAGATGACAGATTCAGACAGCATCACGGGACTGAGCCTGGGCTGAGGTGACTTTCCTGTCCCAAGTCCAGGTAGACCAGGGTCCCTGGACGTCCATGCAGGCCTCTTTCACGCAGGCTGAGACCTAAGACACTGGAGGGAGACTTGAACTCGGCACACGGTCATGTGTATGCACATACCTGCAGATACTTGGAACGGGAGGGAAGGTGGTGTATGGAGATCCCACTTGCCGGTGGTTTCTGGGGACACTGACTAAGGATCCTGTGTTGGTATTTGAACAGAGGTTGGTTTGGGCTGTCGTGGAACCGTCACCAGAGATTGAGAAGGGCTCTCGGAGACCTCTGCTCCCCTTCTCAGTCCCTTTCTTCCCTCTGTTTGAGAGAAGTGGCTGGTTCAACCTTTCCTCACGGTCTCTCTGATTAAACATAGGCTCCAGGACCTGTAGACCTGGGTTGGAATCTGACCTATTTTGGCAAATTTTTCATAAAAAAGTCATTCTCTTTCTAACTCACCCCTGGACCTTTGCACATGTTGCTCTGGCTGCCCTCTCTTCCAACCTTTCAATGGGCACTACATAGTACTTTCCACAGATCAGCTTAGACTTCATTACTCTGACCACTGCCCACTCCATTTCATCATGAGCTAAAAACTTTCAAAACACCTTGGTCCTTGTCCAGCACAATGTCAGACAAAATCCAGTGCTGGGATTACTAAGATAATGGTGACAGGTCACGTTGACCTGTCTAGTTGTGGCATCTCATTGTGGAGAGATTTATGCTGACCTTCTTTAACTGAAAAGATTGATAGTATAATAGCTTTATTATAATATAATGCTAGAGATGCCAATCAGTTTTTCAAATGCTTTCGTGGGACAAATTTAAAGCCAGTAGCCATGGAGCTGTAGCTGGATCCTCTATGGCACACTGGAATTGTGTCTGCTTTTGAAACTCGTGATGGGACAGTTTATGTGTAGCGCATCTTCGGGGTGAATAAATGTAAGCATCAGTGTTCCTATCAACATGGCTACTTGATCGCCTACTTCTAGTAGCTGTAATTCTCCAGATTTCTTTGTTTTCTTTTCTTTCTTTTTCTTTTCTTTTCTTTTCTTTTCTTTTCTTTTCTTTTCTTTTCTTTTCTTTCTGTAGCCCAGTCTGGTCCTGAACTCATCTTTGGAGCCCAGGCTGGCCTTGGACTCACAGCAATCCTCCTGTCTTAGCCTCCCGAGTACTGGGATAACAGGCATGTGCCACCACGCCTGGCTTATGTGGTGCTGGGGAATCGAACTGGGGTACTTAGCGCTTGCTAGGCAAACGCTTTAACCGCTGAACCATTCCTCCAGCCCCCAGATTTCATTTTTTAAATTAAAAAATATCTTTGCAGCCCTGGGGATTGAACACAAGGCCTCACCCTGAGCTACATCTCCAGACCCTTTTCTGATTTTTATTTTGAGAAAGAGTCTCACTAAGTTGCTAAGTTGCCCAGGCTGGATTTGAACTTGTGATCATCCTGCTTCAGCCTCTCAGAAGTCTTCATAGTCCATATACTCGTAGCTTAGATATCATTGATACCCTGGGTTTTTTTTTTTTTACAGTTTGAGATGGATTATGAACTTAATTATATATAATACATTTATGGAGACAAAGCAATTAAAATTAAAATAGTATCTGGCAGAAGCGTTCATACCGTCTCCCCCCCCCCCCCCCCCCCCCCCCCCCGGGGCATCACAGGGCTTGCGAGAGTTAATTCAGCTGCCACGATCAGTGACACAAGACAGAGGGCCAGGGAGCTGACTAAGAAGACAACTACTAAGGCGTGATTGCGGAAGTGAAGCAATTCTTGCATCATGGCCAATGCTGCACCTTAAAACTCTAGTTAGAAAAAAATGGACCATAAAGATGTGTAGGAGTTAACTAATAAATTAACTTTACAAAGTGATGTGATAATGTCATAGTTAGGATCTGGAGTGTCCCCCAAAAGCCTCACGTTCCTGTGGATACTGTGCAGGGCTGGGAGGTAGGCCTGGCTGGAAGGAGCGGGTGCCTTGGGGCTTGACCTGGAGGGGCGTGTGCTGGTTCGACCTTTCCTCCCGGTCTCTCTGTTCCACCATGCTGTGAGGGTCTCGGTCTCCTGGGCAGTTCCAGCTCTAGCTACATTCCCACCATATGATTCCACCATTTTCCACCTGCCCATGCATGAAAGAACTGAGACCTTCTGAAACTGTGAGCTGCAATAAATCTTTCCTCCCTGAGTCGTGGATGTCGTTATTGAGTCACAGTGACCAAAGAGTAAGTAAGATAGGTGATCGTCCTAATAGCTGGCTTATTGAGGAAGTCCCTAACAGTTAGGAGGGTGGCTTAAAGCTAGCTGACTGATGTGTGTTTCTTGTCTAATTAGGCTGTGCTGTGGATGGATCTATAGTGTACCCCAAAGCCTCATGTATTCGGATGCTCTTCAGGGGTGGGGCCTGGCGGGAAGGGCCAATCACTGGGGCTGAACCTGGAAGGGGAGAGACTCTGAGGCTGGACCAGGAAGTGCTCAGGCTAGTTCTGCCCTTCCTTACTCACTTGGCTTCTGTCTGTCATGCTGAACAGCTAAGATTCCGCCATGTGCTTCTGCCATTACCAGCTGCCCATGAATGGAGTGCGTGACCTTCTGAAACTGTGAGCTAACATAATTTTTTCCTCCCATAAGTAGTGGATGTTGAGTATCCTGTCCCAGCAATAAAATAAAATAAAGTAATAAGACAGCCTGTAAGCTACTCAAGGGCAAAGATCAGGGCTTCTAAGCTTTGTGATATTGGACAAGTCTCTTAACTTCTCCAAGCCTCAGTTTATTCACCTGTAAAGTGCGAGTAAAATAGCATCTCCCTTACCAGGCTATTCGATTAACCGCGATAACCCAAGGAAATCCATAAATAGGTCTTGATCCGGTACTTGGCATATAGTAGGGGTTCGAGCAATGGCTGATCATGATGATGGCGGTGATTGTACTTATTGATAATTTCTGTGCGTCTACAGCTATACCACCCTGAACGCACCCAATCTCATCTGATAATTGCTTTTGCAGCATATAAACTCTGCTACCTGAGAGGCTTAAGCAACAAACATTATTCTGCTGAACATTATTCTGTGTCTCTTGGCT
The DNA here is from genome assembly GCA_004027205.1 of Ctenodactylus gundi. Taxonomy (NCBI): domain Eukaryota; kingdom Metazoa; phylum Chordata; class Mammalia; order Rodentia; family Ctenodactylidae; genus Ctenodactylus; species Ctenodactylus gundi. The sequence continues at coordinate 352,031 of PVKB01000978.1, forward strand.
GATGCATGGTGGAACAAAATCTGGTATCTACATATGAGGGAGATCAGCATGAAGAAGGAGGGAAATTCTGACACGTGCCACAATGCGGATGAACCCTGAAGATGTCACGCTAAGTGAATCGAGCCAGATACTAGACTTTTATCATTCCATTTATATGAAGTACCTAGAAGAGTCGAATCCACAGACACGCAGAACAGTGTTCACGGAGGACTTGCATGGGAGGAAATGGAGTATTATTTTATGGGTACAAATGTACATTTTATAAGACAAAAAGAGATCTGTGGATGGATAGTGGTATGCTGACTGTACTGAATGCCTTTGAACTTTATGTGTAAAAGTGGCTACAATGGTAAATTTAATGTTACGCATATTTTACCAGAACAAAGAATGTTTAAAAATGAAAATGTTTATTCTTCATTCTGGTTCTAGTCCAATGAGGATACTGTGTTTGGGGACTCTCCTCTATGCAGTGATCGAGGGACCCAGGTTCCTTCCATCTGTGCCACTGTGCTGGCCCCACAGTACCTGCAGGGTCCCAAGTTCTGTCTCTCGGCCCCACTCACGCTGAGAGGGTGACTGTATCAGCCTACGGTAGGGACCACAAACCCCAAACCATGGTCTGCAGGAGGGTGGGGGGAAGGAAGGCCACAGCCTGGTGTGTGTGTGTGTGTGTGTGTGTGTGTGATGACCCCAGACCTGACAGAGAAACAGGAGGAGGAGGACGAGGAGGAGGAGAGGGGGTAAAGGCAAAGGAAGGAGGAATTGCAAAGAGAAGGTGTGCAAGATTGTGGCCTACGAAGCCTGAATTATAGGGAGAGTTCAGAATATAGCTCAATGGTAAAGCACTTGCCCAACATGAGCAGGGCCCTGGTTTTGATTCCCATCTGGCAAAAAGAAACAAACAAACAAGAAAGACAAACACACTTTGAAGACCCTTACCTTGGAAACATTTTATTCCAGACAGCTAGGTGGCCCACATCACTTCCACCCATATTCCATTGACTAGCACTGTCATGTGGCCATAGCTGACTGCGAGGGAACCTGGGAAATGTGCTGGGGAAAGAAGAGAAACAAGTTTTGTGATCATCTGACAATACCTGCTACTCTCATGGTGGCAATAATGGACGGTGGGGTTGCTCCCCGGCTGTTCTGCCCCTCGTCCACCGGGGAGCAGGGCTCGCACTATCAGAGGAGATGACCTCAGGGCACAGTAGTCCACGCCGTCCACCGCCAGCCCCTCTCCAGCATCCAGTTCAGGACCCAGGCTTCAGTCAAGCAGAGAACAGCCCTCCTCCTGCTCAGGGTGGGCAGCCAGCGGGAGGTGTGGAATCCAGAAGCTGCATGAGGAACCAGAGTGAGGGGGCCAGAGAGACGGGACCAGGAGCCCCGCAGACATTGCGGGGCCAACAGAGCACAGCCCTTAGCCCACCCAGCCTCTGGACTTTCAGTGGCGAGGCCCATAAAACCTCTCCTTGTTTAAACTGCTTTGAGTCAGTCATCCAGCTGACCCATGGCTTTTAAACAAACCAGCTGGTGGCCAGCCTAGCTTTTCAGGAGCCCGCAACCCCGGAGCCAACCTCCTGGGGACAGGGAGCCCTGCTGTCCATGTCTTCTGTGTGTCAGGGGAGGACTGAAATCAGCAGCAGCCTCTGTTTTCAGAGGGGCTTTCAATTTCAGCGTTTATAAAGCTTCACTTTTGAGATTTTCTTTACAACCTCTTTTTTTTATTAACAGAGCATTTTTTAATTTTTTGAGACAGGGCCTCACCATTGTTCATGCAGGTTCTGAACTCACTATGCATCCCGGGCTGGCCTGGAACTCACAGCAATCCTCCTGTCTCAGACATCCCCAGTGCCGGGATTACAGGCGTGCACCACCACCCTTGGTATACGTAATGCTGGGGAATTGAATTCATGTACTCAGCACTTGATAGGCAAATGCTCTCATTGCTAAGCCATCCCTCCAGCCCTAATGGAACATTTTAAGGAGGATTCAAAACAATTCTTATTTTAGAAATGTATTGTCACGTTTAGCAATAGCATACATGAGTTCTAGTGGTTACTATTTGTTATTTTTCCCCTGGGGCATCTTAAAATAAATACCTAAATGTGAACTATTAAAATAGAAAATGCTGGCATGAACTGTTAACTGAAATCATCTCCTGTACAACATTTCAGTAAACTCAGCTCTCACCAATCTGGACATGCTTGAAGTCTCTGACATGGGACCTCTTGAGGACAGAGGACGCACCTGCCACCCTTTCTGCCTCAGAACACTTCTTGGAGTGAGAGGTTGCAAACCCCTTTCACAGATGCAGAAACTGAGACCTCAGATAGGAAAAGGGGCTTGTGTGAGTCTACACAGGGAGAGATGGCAGGTGTAGGGCTGAGTGCCCAGTGTGAAAGAGAATGGTTCATAGAGGGGGACCGGAGGGACCGTCTGGTTCAGTGCCCATTTCCTACTCTAGAAAACTGAGTCCCACAGAGAGGGACTGCCCCCGTTGCCACAGAACCAAGTGTGGAGTTGCTAATCCAGAATAAGTTCCCCTATGCCCCACCACCCACTTCAGTCCCTGGCGCTGGCTCAGAACACAGCAGGGCAAATATCCCTCGATTCGCCGTCTGAGGGTCTCAAGGCACCAGCAAGTACTTATTACTCATGATGACACAAATGGTCCCGAGACCTTGTCTCTGTGTGGCTGGCACATCTCTCTGGCTTGCCGATGACAGTAGAGTTTGGCCTGGTGCCAGAGCCCGTCCTCTAGTGGGAACCCCACTGCCCTCCAGGAAGCACAAGATGATCTTCCGGGTGTATATTGGGGCAGTGGGGTGCTGTCCAGGAAAAAAACAGAGAGCTCTCCTTGAAGCACTGGCTGATTTCCAGGCTTCTGTGTGACCAGTTTCAGGCCACCAAGCTGAAGTCATCCAAGTGCAGTAGGGAAGAGATGTACCCAACTGGATCATGAAAGTGGATACACACTGGCTTCATCCTGCCACTCGATCAGCCCAAGGAGAGGGTGTCTCGGCACGGAGTGTGTCAGGCCACCCGCCCTGTGGGCGGCTGTGGTCGTGGGTCCAGGAGACGAGACTGGGAGGTCTGCTGTTTTACAGCCACCCTGAACGTCCTGTTCATTAATCCTTTCTTTACATCAGAGTTCCTTTAATGGTATTTCTTATTTCTAATTCAAAATGTTGAAAAATAGTTTTGAGAGTTCCCACATACCTTTCCCCCAGGTTCCCCTAATAACAGCATCCTACGCAACCACCGCACACTACCAAAGTCAGGAAACTGACACGGGTACAAGACTATTAACTTGTACATAAACCTATGAAGTTCACCATTTCTACACTACATGCGGCTTTTGCATGTATGTGTATGTGTGCATGTTAGAGTTTGAGTGCACATGTGTTTCTATGAAATTTCATCATATCTATAAATTTGTGTGACATCCCCATGTCAGGACACAGAACTACCCAGTCACCACACAGGCTCTTCCAGAGTTTGTCTAACAAAACTCTCAGTATTCGCAAAAAGAACGTGAGCCTTGGCACCAGAACCTATCTGCTTCTTTCGCATCCTAGGGTTCCCACTGCGTCCCCCTGAGCGCTCATGTAAGCTTTCTGAGCCTTACTTACCTCATTTCAAAAATGTAGTTTGACATGAGGACAGAATTAAAGCATAACGCAGGCCAAGTGTCAGAGATAGTAGATGTTCAACCAGCGTGAGCTTCTTACTTGGCTCAAAGGAGTAGATTCTAATTCGCTCTGAAGAGTCAGTGGGCTTTAATGAATTCTCCCTTCAAGATGAATTTGCCACCGAGATGGAGCTGGGCTGTTGTGTGGTGTCTCCCCTGGGGTTGTAGGGACCTGACGGCTTCTGCTTCCTCAAGAAAACCACCCAACTCAGCCAGAGCCCAGTGGTTCTCAGTCTCCCCACACCCACTGCAGAGACCATGGTTGACATTGTGTGGCGTGTGCAAAAGAACGTCCTCTGAGATTCGACCCTCTTCCCTTCCTGGAGCACCATTGTCTCCTCAGAAAACGGTAGGAGAGGGGACACCATCTTTGATATAAGATAAATATCATTTAAGCAAGTGGAACATTTTGTGAAAATACAAATGTTTCTCATGAATGTTGGGAGCTTGGTGAAGACTTGCCTTAGTGACCTTGAAGGTTGTAGGTCAGCTTGGATGGGACTGGTTGGATTCCACCATTGCCTGGTGGTTGTGGCATCTCACAGCGCAGCAAGAGGCAGGTCTGGTATCTGGCAGATCAGCAGAGTAAAGTCACCCCGCTAATGTGTGGGACACACATGTGTTTGTCTGCAGGGGTGGTGGGCCACTTGGGATCCCTGAATCCCGGACTCTTAAACTGCTGTTTTGAAACATGTTAATTACTCAACTGATGCATTATCCTTTACGGGGCTGAAACATTATTCCATAGCTACTGATTCAGACACTGAAAACCAACCGGCTAAAAAACAAACACGACACACTTTATGCTACAGAAAACACCTGTCAGCAGATGAAATAACCTTCAGCCTCGCTTCTCTCTTCTCCTTCCTTCTGACAAGAGATCATCTCTCATATTTTCCCCAAAGCAGAAATAAAACAGTTGAGCCTTAAGCCAAGGATATTTTTTCCTCAGGGGGTTTGAATAGTTGTTTGAACAGTTACCTCTGCAACATCTTTTGTATCCCAAATTAAATTCCACAAAAATTGAAGTAAGTTTTATTTTGATTAATATTTTAAAAGATTAGAGCTGGCATCTGGTGATACAATATTTGGGGTTTGGTCACTTAGTACTCCAAGTTCTAAGACATAAGATCATTTTAAAAAATGGGCTGGGGGTATAACTCAGTTTGCAGGCCTTGGGCTAGATCCCTTGGACCAAAATAAATAAATAAATAAAATACAAGAGCAAAGAATGGAGCAAGGCTCACCAACTCTTTCCTCGCCAGAGCTTTAAAAATCTCTCTTATGGATGAGAATGTAGTGACAATCACAGGAGGGAGGATGTGCCAGCCAGGGAGGAAGTTTTGCCCTGCATCGTGTGGGAGGAAAGCTAGCGCAGAAGCAGCCCTGCCCTGAGGTGCAGGGGGAAGAGCTGGACAAGGAAGGAATTGTGAAATATCTGGAGTTACAGGGCCTCGGTGTGGCTTCAGGCTGATGACTTCTAATGGCAGGCCACAGAGGACAGGGCCAGCCGCTCTCTCCCTCTGCTCCCATGGATGAATCGGGTCCAACTCACCCAGTGGGAGAGGCCAGCCCCAGCCCAAGGCCCACAGGAAGGCCAAGGAGCATTCACTGACAGTGTCCTTAACCCAGCAGGTAGCAGGGAAAGGGGGAGGGCTGGCCTCCTGGAGATTGGGAAAGGTCATCCCAGGCTCACAGAGACAAGGGCAAAGTGGAAGATGGCCTGTGTGGGTCTGTCTGCTCCATCCTCTTCCCACCATGCGTGCAGATCCCCAGGGAAGGAGTCCTGCCACTTCACGGCCTTGGTGGTGTGTGCTGTGTTGATGGGAGAACATGGGATCATTCACATGAGCGTGAGTAATGACCGTCCCCATGTGTCAGGCACTGAGCTGCCTCCATGATCTCATTTTAACCTCAGGATGCAGGTGGGCCAAGGTCACAGAGCTAGGTGATAGAATAGGAACTTACTTATTTTATAGTTATTTATTTATTTTGTGATGTCGGGGATCAAGCCCAAGGCCTTTGTACTGAGCTATACTCTCAGTCCATTTTTTATTTTAATTTTGAGACAGGTTCTCACTAAGCTGGGCTGGAACTTGTGATCCTTCTGCCTCAGCCTCCCAGAGGGCTAGGATTACAGGCCTGCACCACCGGGCCTGGCTAGGACAGAAATTTAAACCCAAATGGACTGATACTAAGGCCTGTGCTCCTAACTATTATATATGTTTCTGCCTTCCACTGAGATGAGATCATGTGAGGGTCCGTGTTCTTCACCAATTCCCAGTGATGGCCGGGTGCCATCTCTCAAGATGACATCTGTTCTAATCTTCCTGTTCCAGACTTCCAACATCACTCCTCCACGCGGCTCCTGGAGTACCCCGGCACCCCTCTTCGTCTCTTCTGGGGCTCAGATACTTCCTTCTGTACTTTTGCAAATGTCTTTCTCATTCTTTCTCCAAGAAAGCGGATGGTCTCTGCGGACCCCTGGATCATCTTGCTGTTCTTCTTGGTGCGTGAGTCATGGTGGCCATCCCCAAAGTCCTGTCCAGGCACCTGGTTAAGGACCAGGGTGACTCTCCTCTGTGGTCCTGTGGTAGGTTGTGCTACTGGACACGCAGATTCTGTTCCAAAGATACTAACACCACTCTGGCCAGTGCCTCACAAACATGGATGTGAAGGAAGACTGGGGCCTATCTGCTGATTAACTGCCCCTGGGGACGTGGTGCTAACTCAGGCAAGTGGTCCTGGTCAAGACGTGCATTCCAGGGGTCCTGGAAGTTCTGGGAAATGGCTCTATCCTGTCTGTTGCTGGAGCCACCAGGCCTGTCTCCAAGCAGACCCCTCAGCTATGCCTCCAAGGGAACCCCTCAGCTCTGTGGAGAAATGCAGCTGTGTGAAGCACTGTCCAATACGAAAGCTCAATATTGGTCTGTGGGACTGTGGGAACCCAATCAGAACCTCCTGAGAGGACTGTAACTTGCAGTGCAGCCTGGGACTGGGAATTCACATTTCAGATGTCCAAATGTGGTTCTACCGAGCCTCTTCCTGGTCTGCAGAAAAGGACAGTCCCTGGCCCTATTATGTCCAGTCTCCTTTACAGAGTTGGCATGAAGCAGGCGGCACCCCCAGGCTCCTCTTTTCATTTTGCCAAGTACCACAGAGGGTTTCCTGAGGGGCCTGTTCCCTGAGGATACGCTCTTTCTCTTCCATGATGCCGCCTTCCTCTTCCTGTCTGCTTATCAAGCCCCAAGTCCTCCTGAAGGCTTCCTTGTGGTCACCACGGGGAAGAGAAGTCTCTGAGAAGTCGAGTAACTTGCTTAGGACACACGACCAAGTCAGAACTGTCAGCTGCCATCACCTCTTGTGCGTTACCCAAACCCACTCCTAACCCCGAGGCTAAGGCATCCTCCCTGACTGACCCCAGAGCGCATTCTGTCTTGCAAGAACACGTAACAGACAACGTTGTGAAGCCACTTTCTCTTACCTCCATGTCACAGGCTCAGAGGGGTGAAATGACACAGACCTGAGTATCAGGACCCCGTTTTAAACTTGAGATAGTATAATTCTAAGGTCTTAACAATCCCATTCCAAAGTAAAACTGAGCTCCCAGCAAGAATCTTGCTGTGGCTGGATAGTTCATGCGTGTCTGCGTGCATCCCCACAAGCCTGCAAACATAGGGTGGGCCTGGTCTCTGTGCGCTGGGGGCTTAGCCTAGGGAGTCATACTACATGTGCAGGCTCGGTGAGAACATTTTTCTCTGTGATCTCACTTCACTGCCTGGTGACTCCCAAGAAACACTGCAACCTTAATCCAAATCCATCAGTTCCTCAAAATGAGTGGCTGGTCCACTACTTTGTGGGTGGACCCGGAGTGAAATTCCCCTGCCCTTTGAGGCTGCCTGGGTGGCCTGGCACATGGCAGTAAGCCCTGGCTGCAAAGTCTGAATGAAATTCAAACCTTGCGTCCTAATTTAGTATCTATAGGACTAGGCCTGATTTCTGTTTCTTCCACCGTATATAACAGTCATCAACTTGACAGGTCACATGATCCCCACTTTGGAGATGTGGCAACTGACGATCAGGAAGTTGAAGTCATTTGATGAAAGTCCCCAGGAGGAGGAAGTCGTGGGAGGCCCCAGCCCAGGTCTGTCTGATTCAGGGGCCCGTGTGGTCCACCCCTGTGCCACCCACCTAGCTCAGAAGTTGCTCAGCAACCAGGATAAATGGGCAACACGTTGGGAGGCTGAGTCACTCAGCTCACGGCCGGACCTCCACAGCTCGTGACTCTGTCTCCTGGGCTTTCTCACCTCCAGTGGCATCCAGAAGAGAGGACTTTCTCTGGTCATATCCCTCCCTCGGGCCCCGGAGCCGCCTCCCAGGCTTCACCTGGTGCCCCCCCTCCCAGTTGGGGCAGAGGGCTTGGTACCGAGAGGTACAGAGGGCTTGCCCAGTAGGTGCTGTGGTCTCGTCAGGTGGTGAATACAGCAACTGGGACCAGGCCTTGTTGAGAAACCGCTCTTGGTTCCAGAGGAGGGAGAATTCCTGCCTGCCCACTGTGGAGGGATGGGCACCCCGAGGGCCCGACACCCTCAGAGGAGTGGAGAAGGACTAGAGGACAGAGGCAGGCGTGGCAGGTAGACGATCATGAAATTTTCCAGTCCCTTCCTCTCACCGGTCCTGTGACCATCTCACAGCCACCCTGACAATCACGCGGTGCTGTGCTGGGTTCACAATGTGCTTTCCCATACGTGACCCCATTTTTGAGCCTCATAACAATGTTTAGCATGTAGGAGCAGATGGGTGGCCACACGCCAGGGTTGGAGAGTCTTCGGATCTGGTCTAGATCCCACCTTTACCACTTAATAACTTAAGACTTTGAGAAATGTCTCGAAGCTCTCTCCACAAGGGCTTCTTCTGCCTGGTACATAGGGAAAAGGATGGTTCCCTTCCTCACAAGTCAATGTGGGAATTGGGCAGTGTGTGTCACATGCCTACGTACTCAGCAAGTGAATATTAAACAGTCGTGTCACAGAGCCCAGTGGTGTAGACCTGTAATCTTATCACTCTGGGAGGCTGAGGCAGGAGGATACCAGGCTCGAGCTCAGCCTAGGCAACTTAGCAACTTAGGAAGACCCTGTCTCAAAATGTAGCTCAGTGTGAAGGTCCCGGGTTCAATCCCCAGTTCCACAAATAAACAAATACCGGGATGCAGAAAAGGTTCAAGGTGAAGGTTCTAGGTTCAGTCCCCAGGACCACACAAATATCCGGAAAGTCAGTGATGCCTTGTTAACGGACAGCCTGTCGGCCCCGTGACTTAGCCAAGGATCACACTGTTCAGATTCCCATTCGGTTCTTCTGGGCCCGTAACAGTCAGAGCTTACGCGTTCCGGCTGGCCTGAGCAGGAGGGGAGAAGTGACTAGGGCCGTCCTCGCCCTGGACCGAGAGCATGGGGCTGAGGCAGGGCAGTATAGGAGGGAGCTGGCCGCCCCTCCACCCGGAGCCTCCCCAGCTCCCGGCCCCGATCTCCCCCAAGCGGCCCCTGCCCGCCGCTGTAACTTTCCAGTCTTGGTGATTTCCCAAGATGCGCGCACCACGCCTCGAATGAGCTGTTTGCCTAAATGATAGGAGGCCCGTGGGTCACCCTGTGAATGAATATTTATGAAGTCGCTACGGGGCAAGCAACCCTGTAATCAGGGCTGGAGGGTGGAGATGGCGGGACCGAAAGGATCCGAGCCTGCGAGGATCTTCCGTGGACGCGGCCATGCCGTGCCAGGCGGGCGTGTTTCTGTTCCCTCCGCCTACTTCCCCGCACACGCCCGTGAGGTTCTTTTCAAATCAGCGCCCGGCCCTCTCAACTCTGCACCAAGCGGGTGGAGTCTGGTGTTCCAGTCCCGGAGGGCTGTTGGGCTGGGTGGGCTTATGCAGATCCCAGAGGGACAGCGACTTAACGCTCCGGGAGAGGAAAGGTGGGTTGTGGGTGGGCTGTGAGCGTGGAGGTGTCAGCTGGCCCGGCCTCTTGTCAAACCCAGGAGAGGATGACCTCCGTGGAGGTGGCCTCCGTGTCCCCGGCTCGCAGGCCCGATCCAGGGCGCAGCCAGCTATCTGGGAGGGTAGAGATGGCTGAGTCTCACGTTGGACTCTCTCCTTGAGGCTACAGTCCCGTGTGGCCTGGTTATATCACTGCCACAGGACCAGAGGAGGTGACGAGTTTGACAGCCTTCTAATTCGGGGGCCTCATGGGTTCACCTTTCTTTCTTTCTTTCTTTTTCTTTCTTTCTTTCGCACACAGGCCTATGCTCTGAGCTCCATCCCCAGCTGCGCCCCCTTTATTATTATTTAAGACAGGATGTCGCTCAGTTGCCCAATTGCTCAGGCTAAGCTTGAACTTTTCATTCTCCTGCCTCAGCCTCCCGAGCGCTGGGATTCCAGGCGTGCCCCCACGCTTGGCACATACGTCGCGCTCGCGTGCGGCTCTGCTGTCCATGCCCCTTTGTGCCCAGCCTCTTTGCTTCCAGCCCTTTGATGGCGCGCCCCCATCTCCCCAGCGGGCACCCCGCCAGGGGCGGAGCCCTCACGCTGCGGCTGTTGCTGCACCGGATAAGGCCAGATGCGACCCGCGAGTCGCATGGAAAGGTTTCACGGTTCCCAGAAGAGGGGCCGCGGGATGTAAACACGGCGTGCCTTCTGGAAGCCCGGCTGCAGTGTTTCCAAGCCGCCCACACCCTCGTCCCGGGTGTCGCCCGGCCCGCCCGGAGGCGAATGTTGGCGCCTTGTTTTCGCTTTCGGCCATTTGGTAACTAAGGCGCATCCTTCCGGGTACCGCCCGGGGCGCTCCCCTCTTCCAGACCCTGTCCTTCATCCGCCGAGTTGGTGGGCGCCGCTGGGTTTTTCTGTTACAGTGGCCGGAGGAGCTACGTTTTATTTTCCTTATAATTATTGTTTTTATTAAAATATGTTTGCAATTCAAAATAATTACATTCATCTTGAGGAACTGGAGGAAAAAACCATATATTTATCTGGCATCTCGATCGTTTTTAACCCTGTTTCCTCCCTGTCTGTCTCTCCGCACCCCTAGGACTCCTCATCTCCCCAAAGTCTCCCCACCTAGTTCCTATCATCTATCTTTGATTTTGCTCTTGATTTATATTTTGAGCTTCTCATGAAAGCAAAACCAGGAGATATTTGGTTTTATGTATCTGATTATTATTATTTTTTTGCTAAGATATTACCATTCTCCTACAAATGACTCAAATCCATCCCTGTTTATGGCACAGTAGTACTCCACTGTGCATATTTACCACATCTTCTTTATCTGCCCGACTGTGGGTGGGCACTGTGGGTGGGCATATCTGCTCCTTCCAAGATTCAGCTATCATGCGTTGTGCTGCTGTAAACATGAGTGTGCGTGTATCACTGGAATGTGACATCTTTAACTTTTTAGGGAAGATGCCCAGAAGAGGTAGAGCTGGCTCGTGTGGAATTTCTGCTTCTAGTTTTTGAGGACTCCCCACAGGGATTCCCATGGTGGTTGTAGTAGTTTGTGGTCCCACTGGCAATGTGGAAGGGTTCCTTGCCCCCGTGGCCTCACCAGCCTACGCTGTTTTTTGAGCCCGTGATGGGGAGCATCCATCTGTTTCCAGCAATGGAAAGTGGACCAGGAGATACAGCTCGGAGCTTCTGGTATTCCAAAGGTTAGACCCCAGTGACGGAGGCAAGCAGAACTGGGGACTTCCCAGAGGTGCTTTGATGTGCATTTCTTGGTGTGATAAGGCATTTTTTCATCCATTTCTTGGACACTTGGTTTTCTCTATGTGAAATGGTGATGGTGCGTGACCTTTTATTTTTTTTAATGACTGCCTCTCATTTTACACAAGAGGAGGAAACTAAGGTGGAAAACGCACGTAATCTGCCTAAGGTGAGCTAACGACTTCACAGGAAATTATGTTATCTGTTGTATGCTGCTTGTTACGCCAGGCATGGTCGCACATGCTCAGAATCCCAGCTACACAGGAGGCTGGGGCAGGACGATTGCGGCTTCAAGGCTAGCCTGAGAAACTCGGCGAGACCCTGTCTCAGGAAAAGTTGGAGGGAGAAAACCAAATCTCCTTGTTAAACTGATTTTGAATTCGCGGAGAACAACGCTCACTCAGTGCGAGGCCCCACCCCCGGGAAGTGGGTGGGACGTGAGATCCGAGCCGGCCTGGACATCTCCAACATCTCCCACACTGGCTCGGCCTCCTGTGATCTTGGGCCTAGATATCAAAACAGGAACAGGGTATCTGCATACGAAATAACACCAGGCACCAATGGAAGGGTCATGTCAAATTAAAAGGACAACAAAGGAAACGACCAACAGGGCACAGAGAAAAACCTACAGGAGGAGGGGAAAATGTGCCAGCTGTGCCTCCGACAGGGGTCATGGCGGAGAGGAGGACAAAAACTGGAACAAGACACCAGACTCGAATATATAAAGAACATAAAAAAATTATGCCCCCAAAATAAAAGACCCAATGAAAGATGGGCAACTGAAATAAACGGACCCTTCCTGAAAGAAGAAGTGCACGTGGCTGATAAGTACATGGAAACACACTCGCTTTGGCCAGGAGGGGCGTGCAAATCAAAAGAATGGTGAGATTCCATCTTACTACAGGAAGAATGGCAAGAATTGGAAGAATGGGAGAGTTGGGAACACCAAATGGCCAAAGAAATGGATGAAAAGATGCTTCATCACATCAAAAAATGCACATCAAAGCACCTCTGGGAAGTCCCCAGCTCTGCTTGCCTCCGTCACCTTTGGAATACCAGACGCTCCAGGCTGTATGTCCCTGTCCACTTTCCATTGCTGGAAACTGATGTTCCCCAGACACCGTTAGCAGCTTTAAATCCATCGCCCCCAGGCCCCAGATGCTCCATCCAACTGTGGGAAAAAATGCCTGGAAGTTGCTACTGCATTTCATTCAAATCAATGCTTTCCGAATGCACGGAGGAAGTCTGGAAATGAGGAGCCCTCTCATGAAGGCTGCTTGGAAATCTTATGCCCTCCCTCTGCCATGACCTAACAGAGCTACAGTGTTTTGTTTTATTTTTGTTTTTGTGTTTTGTTCAAACACAGCTACCTATGCATCTCAGGCTGGCCTTGAACTTGTTGTGTTACCTAGGCTGGTCTCGAACTTGAGATCCTCCTGCAGCTGACCGCAAGTACTAGAGTATCTGATGTCCAGCTATCAGAATTGCTTTATTTGTCCGCTAGCCAATATCTTGTACAATCCATCTGCGGGTATCTGTCTTGCTCATTCTACTCACTATATGGAGCACATGGCAGGTGGTGGTTATAAGTAGCCACAATAACCTCACCCCCTCGTAGAAGTGTGGGCTTGCCATGTGGGAGACGGCGGCTTTAGCCTAAAATAATCTTCAGGTTGTACAAATGGCATGGTTCTGAGATTACTCCCCCTGGGGCATTACTGTGGTTCGGATCTGGAGTGCCCTCCTAAAGCCTCGTATATTTGGGTGTTATGGATTGCCTATGGATTCATGTGCTGTTGGGAGATGGGGCCTGGTCTGGAGGGGTGTGTTATGGGTGTGTGGTGGATTAGCCTGTGGATTGGACAGGCATATGGATTAGAATACAGGCATATAGTGGGGGCTTAAACCTGGAAGGGGCAGAACCCTGGGATGGAATCTGGACAGATAAATGCTGCTTCCTGCTTCCTCCTGTGACTTGACTTGACTTGTCTTGACCTGGCTTCCTGTTTGCAATGCCGTGAGGAGCTGCCCCACCTTCACTGTTGCTCCCACAGTTGCTGGTTGCCCATGGATGGGCAGTGACCCTTGGAAGCTGTGACCTAAAGTAAACCTCTCTTCCCAGATTTGTGCACGTTGGGTACTGAGTCAGTCACAGAAGCAAAAGGCAACTGTGACGGGTGCACTGTGATTATTTCTCTCTTATGCTCTTAGCTCATCTGTGCCCTCTGCCTCGAGAATAGTTGCCACCTGCAGTTTCTGTGAGATAATTTTCTGCATTTCATTCCTTCCTGGTAGAGCCCAAAGACCGCTTTCTCCAGGAAATTCAAAAATGCATTCTCTGGTTTCCAGAAGATTCTGGAATCTATGCTCATTGCTTCATACCCTCTATAGCTGTGTCTACATGCACTAGCCTAGGTCTGAGGGTGGGCTCTGCGGTTGGATAAGCCGGGTTCAAATGCAGGCTGGGCCCTCATTAGGGGTACAAACCTGCGCCTCACTTTACCTTAGGAGCCTGTTTCCTCATCCGTGAAATGGAGATCTTAGAACTCCCTCGTAGCTGGGCCTGGTGGTATTGACCTGTCATCCCAGCATGCTGGGAGGCTGAGGCAGGAGGATTGCAAGTTCAAGCCCAGGCTGGACAATTTAGCCACTTAATGAGATCCTGTCTCAAAATAAAAAAAATTAAAAGTGGGCAGGGTTGTAACTCACTGTGAAGGCCTTGGGTTCAATTCCCAAAAACACAAACACAAAGAAAACAGACCAAACCAACCTCCCTCATCGAATTGCATATAAATGTGAAAATCAGCAGAAAGCGTTTCTGGTCTGGCACACAGCAAGAACTAAAGCCACGGCCAGTCCCCTACCGACGTTCCAAATCCCTCTGTGGCAGGATGAGGCGTTATCTGCTCCAGCACCTCCCAGGAAAGTTGAACAAGAGGAAGGAGTTGAAGTAACCGGTTATGGGTATCTGGGATTTCGGGGGTGTGGGGTCTAAGGGTATCTGGGGGTCCAGGGCAGGGGGTGATAGATTTAAAGCTACTAACAGTGTCTGGGGAACATCCATCTGTTTCCAGCAATGGAAATGTTGCTTACCATCTACTGCACACCAGGCCTCTCGTGGTCCCCACGTTTCCTTCTCACAGCACCTCATGAGTCAGGATGATTAGGAATTCCCATCTTCCAGACAAAAGAACCAAAGCTCAGCAAAGGGAACTGACTTGACCAAGGCCAGGCAGGTAATAATTGGCAGGACTGAGACAAGAGCTGGAAAGTGTGTCTCCAGGGCCCACACTGGCTGTAATGTGGCAGACGTTGCTCAGCCCAGTCTAGCAAGTCATCTAGAGATGACCCTAGGCACGAACGGTGTTGTCACTTCACTTCTGTTTCCTGGGTGAGACTGTGTTCCCTGAGAGCAAAGCCTCTGTCTGTCTGACTTCTCTGTATTTATGATGTCCCTAAGTATCGCCATGTGCATCTTGAAAGTAGACCTTTGCAGGATGGGTGGATAAGTTGGTAGATGGGTAGATGGGCAGGTGGATGGATAGATGGAAAGATGGATGAATGGTTAAGTGAGTGGGTTGGTTGATGGATGGATGAGTAGATGGGTTGATAGATGGGCAAAGGGAAGGATGGTATATGAAGGTACTGGTGAGTGGATGGCTGAGTGAACGGATGGTCAGATGGGTAGATAAGTGGAAGGGTAGGTGGGTAAATGACAGGGTGGTAGATGAGTACATGGATGGATGGGTGGGTGGGTGGTGAGTGAATGGATGGGTTGGTGGGTTGGTGAGTAGCCAGATGGCCGGACAGAGGATCCAGTGAGTCCCCAGATGAAGTCTCACATGACAAGCAGTCTTCTCTAATAGTCCTCGATCCCCTTCCCCGGTGACAGCTCTAGGGCTTGGCTGAGAGTGAGAACGACAGTGGGAAAGGAGCATAGAAGCAAATGTGTCCAAGTGACACCCATCCTCTCTCAGTGTGTCACCGTGGGTGGACACAACAGCGGATTCGGGCCATGGCAGGCATGCCAGCCCCTGGAATGCCATCACAGTAAGGCAGACTTCTCGGGTAGCCATTATGTGTGGGACCAGGGTTTGATTCACTCTTTGGCCTCTGCTCCCCCTTTCTCTCCACTGGCACCCACTGCCCCACCCCAGTCACTCACCAGAAGGAGACAGGCCACGGGTCAGATTTTACCCCATGAGCCACCAAACCCCCCCAGAGAGGGTGAGGCCTCGTGGTTGGTTCTGGCTCAGGAAGTGGGTCAAAAGCCACTACCTCCTAATGGAAATTGTCACAGAAGCCCGAGATGCTTAATCACCATGCCAGGTGATAGTATCTCTTTCTCCCTAGATCGTTATCCCAGGAAGAAGGGAAGGAACAGAAGGCGGTGTGAGGGTCTCTGGCCCACACTCAGGCGGCATCATGGAGGCGATGTGTCAAAACGCTCAGCGCAGGACCCGGTCTGTAGTGGGTGCTCAGTCCACATTACCCGCAATTATTAGAGTTACCAGTGATCGTTAAAACCACTGATCTTCTGGTGAGGTGGCGTTCATTCTGGCTACAGGTAGGAAGGATTTACAACCTATGGTTTTGAGCCCTAATCCTTGTCACACCCCTAAGTGGTGAAAATAAAGATGAGAAGGAGAGATAGTGTTTGGTGTCAGCCCAATCATAAAGTAGAAGCCTCATCAGGAGCTCGGTGGCACCACTGTCACTGTCTTTCTGAGCACCATGCTGGAGAACGCGGGCACCGTGCCAAGGGACACAGAGCTCAGGAGAGTGGCGATGCTTCCGGAGCCTCAGTTGCCCACTCCATAAGCAGAGATGGAAAGTCCTTCCGGGGCGATCGAAGGAGTGCGGGTGACCTTGAACTTGGCAGCGAGTACGAGTGCCCAGCCGCGATCCCGGGATTTCAGCAAGCCCCTCGTGCCGGTCTCCTGCCATGCAACACGGTCCTGCTTCCAAGAACCGTGGATGTGCAAACGAGCTTGACCCCGTTCTTGGCACTCGCCAGCGCTCCACAAACTGTTGCTGCCATCAGAAGCCTCGGAGCTCACACGGAGCCTCCTGTTTATGACCATTGTGAACACATCCATTGACCTGTTTCAAAGATAGGTCAGATGCCACCCATGGGCACTGCTGCATACCTGGCGCGTGTTACTCGCATTCCTGCAGCTGTTCTCCTCGCTTCTGTCTGTGCCTCCTCCATTGCCTGACCCCCACCAAGCAGCCAACGTGATCCACTTTTCAAGTGGTAAATCAGCACGAAGCTGAAAACAGATTCCAAATCCCTCCTCTCACCAGCGATGGCTTGCCCTCCCACGCAGCTCCAGTTATGCCAACGTACTTGATGTTCCCAAAACAAATCGAATTTGCTGTCCCTTCCGGACCTTTGCACTTGTGGCTCCCTCTGCCTAGATCCAGTCAAAACTGCTCCATTTTCATTCTCAGGCCTCAGCTCAAATCTCCCTACTTCAAAGAAGGCTTTTAGGACTCCCCTTTCCAATGCCACCCCCAATACTCTGTATTGCTTTCTCTGCAATCCTATTTGAAGTGATCATTTTCAGTGGCTGTGGCTCACGGCTCCTGGGAGGGGTAGGCCTCGGCCATCTTGTTCTCTTCTTTATTCTCAGTACCTACAAAATATTTGCAGAGATCATCTATTTTGCAGAAGGAATGAGGTTATTATTACCGTTGTCATTGTCAACGTACTAAAATGCCTACAGCAGGCTAAGAGAAACCGGTGAGTTTCAAAACAGGGTGCCACGATTCTTAGTAAGATTTTGTTTCCGAAGCCCGTGCTCAGGGGGCGGGGCTGTGGCTCTGGGGCAGGGTGGGCGGGGGTGGGGTGCCGGGTGTAGCTTCATAGCAGAGCACCCGGGTGGGGCCTTGGGTTCCGTCACCAGCGTTCCCTACACACACGTGACACGCACACAGATACAGAATGTGCCCAGGTACAGCACACACACACACACACACACACACACACACACACACATACACACATGTATTACACATACCTGCGTGGATGCACAGAAGTCTATGGGTAGGAATATTACATTGTTGAATGTTTTGCTTATAATCTAGATGCATTATTTGAAAATCAGAAATGATCTATGAGACAATTTCTTTTATAAATTGTATGTATCAAGGAGATACTGTTTCCATGCATGTGCACATTATGTACATTATGAAACATACACATGTACATTTCAGTCAGGTTGAACATACTTATCTCCTATAACATTTTCCAATCCCTGTAGGAATGCCTGCTTCTGGCTTTTTAATGTGTACAGTGTACTTTTTTTTTGAGACTCTGTAGCCCAGACTGGTCTGAGCTCACTATGGAGCCTACGCTGGCCTTGGACTCAGGGCAATCCTCCTGCCTCAGCCTCCCAAGTGCTGGGATTACAGGCGTGCGCCCAACACACTCAGCCTTATGTGGTGCTGGGGAATTGAGCTCAGGAGCTTGCTCAGCAAGCACTTTAACCTCTGCGCTATTCCTCCGGCCCCTGCGGTGTACCACTGTTGTCTGCGCTCAGCCTCCTGGGCAACATAGCAGGCCACAACTTCCTGCACTTATCCAAGTGTCACTCGGTCCCCACTGGCCAACCTTTCCCACCCCTTCCCGCTGAAACTCTCTGTGTTTCAAAGAGGGGAAAGAAAAAAAAAAAATCAAAGTTGGCCTGCAGACGTAGCTCAGTGGTTAGGAAGCTTACCCAGCATGCACAAGGCCCTGGGTTCAATTCCCCAGCACCAGATAAAAATCAGCCAGAGGTGGCAGAGCCCAGATGGTATCCCAGCACTTAGGAGGCTGAGGAAGAAGGACTGAAGGGAGAGTGAGGCCAGCTTAGGCATCATAGACGGTTCACAACCAGCTCTGGACTATAGAGTGAGATCTTGTCTCAAAAAAAAAGAAAAAAATCAAGGTTAATTTATTTTTTTTTTAGCCCTGGCGATCGAACCCAAAGCCTTACCCACGTGAGACAGGCATTGTGCTACCGCGGAGCTACATCTGCAGCCCTTTATAAAACTGTATTTTGAGACAGAGTCTCGCTAAGTTTTCCAGGATGACCTTAAACTTGAAATCCTTCCTGCCTCAGCTTCCTGAGTAGCGGGGTTTACAGATGAGCACCACCACAGCCAGTTTAAAATAAGTGCTTTAAAAGAAATAATGAAAGAAAGAAAGAAAGAAAGAAAGAAAGAAAGAAAGAAAACAAACAACCAAGGAAAAAAGGAAAATGATCATTGTGCCCAGAGCCTGTACCTAGGCCCAGGACTCTGCATTGTTTCATTTTCTGGTTCCTGACAGCCCAGGGACACTCAGCGGCTCCCGGCCCCCCCCCCCCCCCCCCCCCCCCCCCCCCCCCCCCCCCCCCCCCCCCCCCCCCCCCCCCCGCCCCTGCGGTGGCCGAGAGACGCGAACTTCCTGGGACTCGGCTCTGGGAGGCGCAGGGCCTGGGGATCTCGCAACCAGAGGCGTTATGCCGTGTTGCAATGCGAGGAGTGACATGCTCAGCTTTGCCAGGGATGCTGACACATTCCTCAGTAGCTGTCTGTCACCCCCACCCTCTATAAAAACTAGCGTATAGCATCAGCAGAGACACAACACTCCGGCACCGCGGGTCCCTGACCCATCTCGAGGAGGGCGCTTACGCAATTATAGCGCGTAGCCAGCCAGGCTCTGTGCTCCACGCTCTGCACACTGTCCCTGGCCTAAGCTTCTTGGTGACCGGTGACACAGGAATCGCTAGGCTGCCGTCATTGTCTCTGCTTAGTAAAACCAGGCACAGGAAGGTCGGCCAGATGCCTGACGTCAGCACTGTTAGTCCGTGGTGAAGCCGGGATTTGAACCCAGGCAGGTGCGCCCTGACATCCAGGGCTGGCTGGTTTGCTTGCTTGTTTTTACCACTGGACGATTCAGCCCCAAAAAACCGGTGGCCTGGGCCAGTTATATACGTCTTTTTCTTCCTGTCCACCCAGGTACGCTGACACTCAGGCCAGCCAGCTGTAGTCTGGAGAGCGTTGTTTTTTATTAGCAAGGCTGATGGCGGCTGAAAGTGCAGGCTTGGGAGGCAGATTGCCGGGGTTTTGAATCCCAGCTTCAGCTCTTCTTGCTATATAGCATGGGCTATCCAAGCCTCCGTGTTCCCATTTGACCTCTTGCGAGGGCTGTGAAGGTCAAATGAGACACTACCAGTGTGAAAGTGCCACCCCTGCTACCCGGCCCCTCTGAGAAGGCAAGAGACATGGGAATGACCGTTAGGCCCAGGTGGCGGGTGGCCGCTGGGAGTTAATGTATCTGACACGCTGCCTGCAGATGAAGCCCTGAGCTACTGTACTCGGTAATTGTGGTGAGGGCCCACCTGTCCTGAGCACCGGTCCCTCGGAGCAGGACTGAACTGGTTCTCCATCTGGAGAGTCCTGGGCCAGGTTCAGGACTTTCCATCTGAGGACTGCTGGCTTGTAGCCTGTCTGGCCTGTGCCTGGCCCACACTCCACATCAGAGGGACCGTCTGCCCCAGGACCCTGGCAGAGTGGATGGTTGGGAGAAAAGCTGCTTTGAAGCTTGGGAATGACACATCCTACGACTCTGGGCTTGGCAGGACCTTTGCAAAGCTGTGGCCACCTTTAGCCAGGACACCTAACTTTGGGATCTCATCCTAGGGCTCAGAGGAAGCCTGCTCTTGCTAACACCCCAACATTTTGGGCCCAGTAGAGCTTCCTTTGTGCAGCAGAGGCAGCAGGTAGCTGCTCCTACATTCCTCACCAAAGGGCAGTCTTTAACTTAGTCACCAGAGCATGGGCCAGGCTGGACCCACTGCATGACTGTTAATCTCCAGGGCCAGGTGCACCTGCAGTCCCGGGCGGGAGTCCTACTTCACATCTGAGCAGCCATCAGACACTCCAGCTCTCGCACGTGCAGGCCACCATCTTGGCCTATCTCCATCCTTGGACTTGTAAGCCTTCCAAATAGACCCTTTTTGTTATAATTTCTATAATTTCTACCTTTTGAGAGAACCCAAACTATCTTTAATTTATGGTCATTGCTGTTCCCTCCTAGGCAAACACCCCTCGGCCCATTCATGACTGCGCCGACTGCATTACGGATTTTGAGGTAAATTTCACACAGAGGACGCTTCTCCCAAAGACTTCAGTGTGCATATCGTTAACTAGAGTTCCACGTTTGATCACAATTTCTGTCCTTTTGAGGGAAAATTTTTGTGTGATGACATTCACAGATCTCAAGTTCCCAGGGATTGAGCTTTGACAAACGTGTACACACCTGTGTGACCTCAATCTGTATCAGGACAGAGACCACTTTCACCATGCCAGGAAGTTAACATCCTTCTCCTGTACCCCCTAATTTGTTGTTTTGATGTTTTTGAGAGATTACTTTCGTGTGTTCTAGAAGTTGATATAAACAGAGTCAGTCACACTCTTTTTGACTGGCTCCTTTTGCTCAATGTAATGTTTTTGAGATTTTTTTCCACACTGTGATGCATGCCAGTAGTTTTTATTTTCTTCCTGCTGGAATTCCCTGTGGAAATAAATGAAATTTGTTTATCCATTCTTCTGTTGAGAGATGCAGCTGTTTCCCGCTTGGGGCTATTATGAAAAAGGAGATATAAATACCTTTATACAAGAGTCTTTGTGAACACCAGCTTTTATTTCTCTTGTATAAACCTTAAGAACACAATAACTTTCACAGGGTAAGTGTATGTTTTCTTTTATTTTGTAAAGTCCAGACACATTTTTTTCCTAGAGTAGTTTTACTGTTTTGTTACCCCACCAACAATGTATTTTATCCCCTCCAAGGAATGGGGGTTCCAGGGGCTCCAAAAGCTTCTCAACATTTAGGGTCATCAGCTTTTTAAATATTTCCAGTAGGTATGTGATGGCATCTCCCGGTGATTTTTATTACATTCCCATGAGAATGAACCTATCTGTCCAGATGTCATGCAAGTCCTTGCCAAGGCTCAAGGTGTAGCAAACAGAGCGCATGCTGTTTGGGGCAGACCATAGTCTATCCGGTTATAAATGGCAGCCCTGCTCTGGTCTCCCTGCCTATTGTGGTTTGGATCTAGAATGTCCCCCAAAAGTCTCATGCATTTGAATGTTATGGATTACCTATGGAACCATGTACTGTTGGGAGATTGGGGCCTAGTCTGGAGGGGTGGACTACAGCCACATAAATTGGATTACAGGTGTGTGGTTGGGGCTTACCACATCTTCCACACCTGGATTTGGGGGTTGGGGGCAGATCACTGAGATGGGACCTGGAAGTATGCCTTCCTCTGGGAAGAGCCTGGACCTGATGGACTCGGCTTCCGGTTTGTAATGTCGTGAGGAGCTGCCTCCACCTCTGCCTCTGCCATGTTCTTCCACTGCTGCCGGCCGCCCCTGAGCGGACTGTGACCTTCTGAAACTGTGAGCTGAGATAAACCTTTCCTACCCTAAATTTGTACTAAGTCACAGCAACGAAAAAGTAACTAAGACGCTGCCCATTGGGCGCAATGCATGGAGCTCGTTCTCAAAGAGCCGGCTTTATTTTGAAGAAAAACAGTGTGTGTGGCAATTAAGTTGAGATCCCAGGCTCCCTGTAAGCCAGCCAGGTGACCACGGACGAACTGCTTAGCCTTTCGAAGTCTGTTCCCTCATCTACTCCTCAGTTCAAGTGAAGATTAAATGAGATAATAAACATACATGCCTAGCACCATGCCTGGCAGACAGCAAATTCTAGCAAACATTAGGAGTTTTTTGATTGTGATATTTCCTCTGCCAGGTAAGTGTTTTATGGTTGTGTCTGATTAGAAAAATTACATATGATTTTTATTGAGATGGTAGCTTACTCTGTAGTCCAGGCTGGTCTTAAACCCATTCTGTAGCCCCAGCTGGCGTCAGATTCACAGCAATCCCCCTGCTTCAGCCTCCTGAGTGTTAGATATGTGCCACCACGCCTGGTTTATGTGGTGCTGGGGAATCAAACCCAGGGCCCTGAGTTTACTAGGCAAGTGTTCTAACCACTGAGCTACACCTCCAGCCCATATGTGATTATTGTTGAAAGTTTACAAAATAAAAGTAGAAGGAAGTTTAGTCATCATGACCCTGTCACCTCGTCACTCAGAGATGACTGTGAGTAATGCATGTACCTGGTATAGTTTTTCAAATATTTTCTTTTTTCTTTTCTTTCTTTCTTTCTTTTTCTTTTTTATTTTTTTGGGACAGAGTCTCACTCTGCGAGCCAGGCTGAACTCACTAACTCACTATAGCACCCAAGCTGGCCTTAGACTCAAGGCAATCCTCCTGTCTCAGCCCCCCGAGTGCTGGGATTATAGGCTTGTGCCACCAGCTTACATGATACTGGGGAATCGAACTCAGGTACTTAGCACTTGACTTAATGCTTGCTAGGCAAGTGCTTTAACCACTGAGCAATTCTTCTAGTCCCTCAAATATTTTCTGTACAATTTTTATAAACATAATTGGCATCAAAATCTAGATATAATCTACACACAGTTATGACACCTCTTTCCCACGTTCATGTCCACTTCAGTCATTAACATCTCCCCAGGTCTTCGCATGCTCTTTGAAACTCTGCTAATTATCTACTTATTCATTAATTTTTGAGACAGGTTTTGCCAAATTGCCCAACGTGGGCTCAAATTCACCATTCTCCTGCATCAGCTTCCTGAGTACTGGAGGCTACAGGCCCCGCCACGGGGTTCAGCTTGAAACTCTTAAACTTTTGAAGTGCGTGTATGTTCCAGCAGCTGGTCTCCCACCTTGAGTGTGTCACGCAGGTACAAGGTGATTCCGCATTAGCTTCAAGAGCAGTGACTCTAAAGAGTGCTAAGACCCCTTGATGACACGTGGCTATTCCCTTAGGATACCTTATGGACTTGGATAAATAATAACAAATTATAGAACTACGTTAAAAAAACAAAACTTTTACTCTCAGCATTTAGGAGGCTGAGGCTGGAAGAGGATTGTGAGTTGGAGGCCAGTCTGGACTACCTAAAGAGGTCAGGACCAGCCTGTACTACAGAGCAATACCTTGTCACACACACACACACACACACACACACACACACACACACACACACAAATCATTTTTTCCCTGACTATCAAAGTAATACATCTTATCAGTAACAAAAATGAAGAGCTGAAGGAATAGCACAGGGATTAGGACACTCTCTTACCCGATCATAAGGCCCTGAGTTCGATTCTCCAGCACCACATAAATTAGGCGTGGTGAGACAGGCTGAGGCAGGAGGAGTGCTGTGAGTTTTAGGCCAGACTGGGCCCCGCAGCGAGTTCAGGGGCAGCCTGGATTATAGAGTGAGACCCAGTCTCAAAACAAACAAACCCTCAGCTCAGGAATGTCTCCAGTGGAGGACAATCACCTGGATGCACGCCCTTCCCAGCCTTTCTTCCCACACATACATATTAATAGGAACCAGTATGTGAATCCTAGGGGGTTAGGGGCTCTGAAGTCCTGACTGCCACATTCTAGTCATGTGACCTTGAGCAAGCTACCTGTTCTCACCAAGCCTATTTTCAAAGATCTCAGGCACTTGTTTGTGGAGGAATTTTTCAAATGTCTCCAGCGTCCTCAACATGCTCAGCCCCAAACTGATCAAGAGAGCCTGTTCCAGGGCTGGAGGAATGGCTCAGTGGTTAAAGTGCTTGCCTAGGAAGCACTAAGTACCCGAGTTCAATTCCCCAGCACCACATAAGCTGGGCGTGGTGGTGGATGCCTGGAATCCCAGCACTTGGGAAGCTGAGACAGGAGAACTATTGTGAGGTCAAGGCCAGCCTGGGCTCCATAATGAGTTCAGGACCAGCCTGGGCTACAGAGTGAGACCCTGTCTCAAAAAAAAAAAAAGACAGCCTGTTCCAGAAGTCGAGCAGGGGACATCTTCGCCCTTTGACTTCCTGCTGCGCTGCTCCCCAGCGGGCCCTGGACCACAGAGAAGGCTGCGCCCCGGCATTTGTGGCACTGATTCACCTGGGCAAATGGGGGAATTGCACAAATGGCCCGCACAGCTCCCTGGGACAGGTGTGGCCACCTGGGGTCAGGTGCGTGTCTGAGCCCCACTTACCCCTCATCATGGTTCGCACGTCCTGTAGGGGTATGAGGAATGCCTTCAACTGCGGCTTCCCCAAAATAGACACCGCCTTCTCCAGCCCGGGAAGTCAAGCTGAGATTATTCACCTCAGGACAGGAAGCAGTGGGCCGGACTTGGGAATAAAGGTGCAGCCAGTCGCGGCATCCCCAGGAATTGCCCCACGACGCCTCTGTTTATTCACCTGGAGCCCAGTGGGACTGGTGTTTTCCTTACGGGTTTCAGCTGACCGTATTCAACACCCCAGGGAAATCAGCTGCGACCAGCAAAGGTGTCTAGTCACCCTGTGCCCACTACTGACCTACTGTGCGCTGCCCCCCGTGTAAGGATGTTGGATGGGCTGTGCCAGGCTGCCTCCTCGGGCGGGGGGGTACATGTTTGGCTTGTTTATTTACACATCTGGCTGGCACTGTAGTATGAGTCACTTCCGGAGAGGAGCACAGAAGGGAGAGCCACCAGGAAGAGCCAGGGAAAGCGTGTTTCAATCCTGGAATATCTTGCCGGGAAACTCAGAGGCGGCAACCTTCAGCCACTTTTCGTTTGTTTATGTTTTCGTCTTGTTCAGGTAAGTGGCACTGGTCTGTTGGATGGACAGGTGACTCAGGTCGAGTCCTTGGGTAAACCTCACAGACTCAAGATACACACAGTGGGATCCCAGGCCCGTGACCAAAGCCCTCAAGCCCTGGTTTCCTCATCCATGAAACATCAAGTTTCCTCTGGTTGCATTGCTGGGTTTCGGTGACACCGCTTTTTGCGTCCAGCCTGTTTCTGGGCCTTTGCATGCACTGCCTCCTGTTTCTGAGACACCATTTCCACTCAATCTACCACAACCCCAGATCCTCAGCTTGTTTAACACTGACACAAAGATCATCTCTAAGAGTTGGTGTGGGGGTGCAGGCCTGTTACCCCAGCACTCTGGAAGGCTGAGCAGGAGGATCACAAGTTCAGGCTCTGTATGAACAACTTAATGGCTTTTGAAGACTCCGTCTCAAAATCAAAACTAATAAAAAGGCCAGGGATGTAGCTCAGGGTGAAGGCCCTGGGTTCAATACCCAGGACCACAAAAAAAAAAAAAAAAAAACAAATAAATAAAACCCATTTCCTCCAAGAACGCACCAAGCCTGACTCGGTGTCTGCTTAAAGGCACCCACAGCTCTCTGCACTTCTCCCCAGCCCCATCACAGTAGTAACCGCAGAGACTCGCTTTGCCCCCACCTCCTAGGGCCAGGCGGGGCGCTCTCGAGGGGAGGGCCGGGTCCCCGAGACTCCCCATCCACCCCCAGCTCCCCACATAGGTCTGACACTTAGTGTATACTCGGGGAAACAGGGACGCCCCTTTGGGAGCTGGGAGATGGCCTGCGGGCATGAAACCTCCGAACTGCTACGTGAGGCCCTTGAGTTTGGCGTCTTGCCAGGCAAGGGCTGGGTCAGGGCCAGGGAGACCGTGGCAGAAACCGTGGAGTTCAGGTGGAAGGACATAATGGCTTTGGGCTCTGAGCTTCCCCAGGACAACTTGGGGTTCAGTTGATTCCCTGATTCTCTGGTCAGATTAGGGGTAAGCAGGCCCCAACAGGCGTGTTCTGAAGGCCAGGCCGCTGGGCCTCACCCACGCCTCGGCCCCAGCATGCACACAGGCTGCTACACGCCCGGCCAAAGGCGGCTCTCCCCCGACACGGACACACCCAACCTCCATCTTGAGAAGAAGGAAGCCAGGCCGGAGAGTGCGGCCCCGTCAGGACGGGAGGACCAGCATTCACATGCACCGGCAGGTGCACACACGTGTCACGGACTCATTCAGAAGAGACAAGGCCCAGCCTCTGCTGTGGGTTTTCATCTCCTAAATAGGTCCCTTTCTTGTCTTATGAGGATCCCTGTGGGCACAGTGCCGCCGGGGGCCTGGTGGCCGTGTGCCCGGGAGTCACACTGAGAATGAAATAGTGCCAACCACAGCAGCAGAGCAAGATGCCTGTGTGAAAGGCCTGCTATGTGCTGGCACTGTGTGAAGTGCTCTGTGCACAGCCAATATTGGCTGAGGGCCTACTATGTGCCGGCCCTGCGTAAGGAAGGCTGTTGGTGTACGTATATACAGCGGTGATCAAAGGGGCACGCCGCTCTCCGCTGGCAGCGCACGCCTTGGGGGGTCAGGTGACAGACCAAAGACAGTGAGCACCTTGCGCAGCAGCTCAGAGGGTGACAGGTTTGGAGTAGGGTGGGTGGGGGAGAAGGAAAGGAGAAGTGGGGAGCTGGGCAGCGGCACGTTGCATCTGTGAAATCGGCCTAGTCAGGTGAGCGCCCCTGGGAAAGTGACCCTGCCTTGTCTCGTGTAACCTTCTCAACAAGCTCTTGAAGTCATTACTATGATTGTTCCATTTTATGGATGAGGAAACTGAGGCCCTGAGGGGCACTGGATTTGCTCTGAGTGTCTCAGCCTGTGAGGGCAGAACTGGGATTTGAACCCATGCCTCCCTGACGTCAACGCCTGAACCGGCCAGGAGGAGATCCCCGCCCTGCGTGCCATGGCCCCGCAGGCACAAGCCCTCTGGGATGGGAACTGTTCAAAATTCCATATGTGGGTGACCGAAGAGCCGGCAGCGGAGGGCAGTGGCTGGATGTCAGAGGCCTGGCATTCCTGCTGGACATGTGTTTCCAAGTCAGACCTGTTTGGGCTGAACCGCCCAGCCCCTGGAAAAGTTCTTTTGTGACTTCTCAACGGCCTCCCAAGAGAGTTAAATGCCCTCGCATTAGTGCTAATTTGGGGCTGACTTTCCTATTCAGCCGGTGACAAAGCCCACTGTTTGCACAAGGCCCGAGGAATGGGACCACACGCACCACACCGCCAGGCAGCAGGCTCGGTGCCCGCCACCACCCCGCCTCCACAGGCACCTGCTTCTCCTGTAAGCATCTGGAGCGCCACTGGGCCTCCAGCCCCCAGCTCGCCCCTGTGTCCAGACAAGTCTTGGCCATAGGCTCTCCCCGCGCAGGCCTCTGGGAAGGGATGGAAGTCTTGTGGGCTAAAGGGTCCTGCGGGACCTGGGAGGGGCCCGGTGGCTCGGTGCCCCAGGCCTTCCATCACTGGCACCAGAAAAAGCAAAAGTCAAGGAAAGAAGGAAGGAAGAAACCAGAAAGAAAGAGGAAAGAAAGGTTTGTGATCATGGAAAATGGAAACCCGTGGGCCACCGGAGGGGAAGTGGTGAATGCCGAGCGGATGGACAGTACGTTCTCGCCACGCTGGTGTTTGAGAAGAGCCAGGCGGGCCTGTGGGTTCAGCAGCGCAAAGCACCGCACAACCTACTTTTGGGCGTAAAGCCAGCACCTGCAAAATAATGCCCGTAGTAAGAGCTCATTTAGGTTAATTTTAAAACAACCCTAAAGCCAAGTATGGCGATGGGGACTTGTAATCCCAGCTTTCTCGGAAGCTGAGGCAGGAGGATGCCAAGTTCATGCCCAGGCTGGGCAAGTTAGTAACTTATCAAGACCCAGTCTCAAAAAGAAAGAAAGGAAGGAAGGAAGGAAGGAAGGAAGGAAGGAAGGAAGGAAGGAAAAGAAAGAAAGAAAGAAAGAAAGAAAGAAAGAAAGAAAGAAAGAAAAGGGGTGGGGATGTAGCTCTGTGCAAAGGTCCTGGGCTCAACATTAATAACACACACATATACACACACACCACATACAACTAAAAATGTGGCCCTCGGTTCAGTCTTACGCTGCACATACAAAAAAAGGCAAATGGACAGATAAAAATCCAGAGCCACTGAGTTCAAATTCAGTCACGGGATGGCGGCGCCAGAACAGGACCCCGCTCAGCACAGGACCCGGCGTGGAGCAGCACCCAGAGCTGGGAAAACAGCACCGACGTGAGCGTGACGCACGTAGGCAAGGGAGCCTCCCCCAGCGCCCCTGTGCGGAACCGGCTGGCGCAGAGCCGGCGCCTGGGACGAGCTCTCCGCGCTCGGGGGAGCTCATTTAATCCTCGTATCAGCCCGATGAGATAAGTCGTCTTGTTCCATTTTCCAGGTAAGCAAATGGAGGCTCTGTGAAGCACGGGAACGTGGCCGGTAGAGGAACAGCTGGGCTTGAGCCCGCGCTGCTGGATCTGGCGTGTGTCCTTTGGGCTAGAGTCCCGGCCTGGTCCCCCTGAGGTCTCTCAGGAGGCGGGCTGCCACGCGTGGCGACGACACAGAGCTGGCGTTGTGCCTTGGGTTCCCTCGCTTGCCGTCCGCAGTGCCCGGTGCCCGGTTCCGGCTCCCTCTCAGCTGGTCCCGCGCTCAGCACTGCCACCAGCCGGCCCGTCGCACCCTGTGCCATCCTGACTGGGGGTCTCCTCGCAGCGCGCCTGCCTGCCCCGTCCCTGTCTATCCACCGTCCCACTTCTAGTACAGCTCTGATACCGAAGTCCTCGCTGGCAGTTCCTGGTAGGTGCCCTCCGCCTGGCCTGCCTCTGCTCCCATAGCTACCGCTCAGTTGTGCCGCCCTTAGGAATCCGCCTGGCCAGCACGGCCGCACCCGGGCTCCCCTCCTGGCTCGGCTGTTGTCACCTGAGGGGCAGGGAGCTTTGTGTCTCTCCAACTACCTGGGACAGGACATGGCTACAGCAACAGTAAAAGCGTGTTTGAAAGGATCTGGTCCTTGAACCCACGTCCGGCCCGCTGCAGGTAGGAGCATCTGGTGCCTCGCAGCCCTTGGGTTCAGCGTTCTTTAAGTTCTCGACAGACACCATTTCCCACCACCGCCGCCTCCGTGCCTTTGCCATACTGTTCCGGCTCCTGGAACTCTCCCCGCCACATTCACTTAGAGAATCCGATGCTTCCCAGCCCGGCTCTCGCTCCCTTCCCTCAGCCTAGAACACGGCAGAGTTGCCCAGAGGACACGACTTCTTTGCCCCAGAGCGAGCCACTTCTGCGTCGTCCACATTGCGCGCCTAGCTGGGTGGTCAGTACGCTTGGTGTTGTACCCGGGCGGATTCGTGCCAGGGACAGGTCATGTCATCTCTGTGTCCCCAGGACCAAGCATGATGATTTTAAAGCATTTTTAGTGGTGGCATTCTTTTTCCAAAAGAAAACAAAATCTTTGTATACCTCAGTATAAACCAGGCACAAAGGAATCGGTCCTTGACAGCATGGGCTGGGCAGGGTTGGCCCTGCGGGGTGGTCGTCTCAGGCCCTGCCCAGGGGCCTGGCCTGGTGCTCCCGGGCCTCCACCCATCTTGGAAACCTTGACTCACCATGGTACCTGGGATCAGATTGTAGCCCAACAAGTACTTTCTAAGTGATCTGAAGACTGTTTACTTTCAGGACCCCCAAACTTGACTTCCTTGGAGGGGAGTTCTAGACAGCTTCTCTTGAGGAAGGGGCATGCTGGGACTTTGGTTCAGGAGCCAGGGGTTCCAGGCTCAGCCCCACTGCCCATCGGCTGGGCAGAGATCTTACCTCCTGGGCCAGCACTTTGTTCATCCACAAAATGAGAGCAGTACGCACATCCAGCCAGGGTTACCCCCAGACGTTGGGCTGCCTGCCCCTCTCCTCAGCTGACGGGGACCTGTCTCTGAGCCCCAGTTTGCTCATCTGAAAAACAGGGACGGTGACCACAGTTCATAGGGTAGAGAAGCCAGGGAAAATACAGGGATTAAACATGTGGCCAGGTCCAGACTGTTCCACTTGGAGGCCTGGCTCCCTTGCTCTCTAGCTCTGGGACCTCAGGCAGGTTACTTAACCTCTTTGAGCCTCAGCTTTCCCATCTGTAAGAGGACTGGATAAGCTAATACCCACGAAGTGCTTTGAACAGTGTCTGCTCCACCACGTGAGCATTTGGCACCAGCCACCCCACAGGGCTGCTGGGAGATTCAGTTGGATTGTCGAAGGCGAGCCCTGCTAGAGCCTGCCACGGGCTGAGAGCTGACTGAGAGGAGATGCTGTCTGATATGAACTGGCTCAAATTCAACGTACTATTTATGAGCTCTTGGAGGGAAAAGTCATAACAAAAACCCAGGCAGAAACTCTGACTTGGGCTCTCACTCCCCAGTCTCTTGTGAAGAGGGCCGCAGCCACTTCTCCATGGAGGTGGGGAGGGTGGCCCCAGCCCCCTCGGCTCCCGGTGCCTGCCCATCCATGCCGTGGTTACATCTGACCCCCTGAGAGCCGCAAGATGCTATCAGCGCCCCGGGGCTGGGGGGCGGCAGGAGGGGTTATAATTATGGGTTTCATCAAAACTGTGGAAATGACGAGCACCGCTTTGTGCGGCTGCTCTGAGGCCCCATTGGTCCCTCCCCAGCCTCCTGGCGGGGTGCCCCCGGGAAAAGGCCCTGCCCTCCTGTCAGCCCCTTGATTGATGACTTACTGTGTGTGCGAGGTGCTCTACAGGAAGGATCTCATTTAATCCTCGTAGATTGTGTTAGTTCCCCCACTTTCCACGTGAGAAAAGGATCTTGGGGGGAGGGAGGAGGTAAGGTGACTCAGGAGATAGCAACTGGCCAGGACCCGCCCCAAGGTCTTCCAGCCTCTTTGATCTGAAGGTTGACCCCAGTTCACACCCCAAAGGGGTCTGGAATCTGCTGTGATCATGCAGTTAGGGACCTGGGGTCTGGAAGCCAATAGCCCCGTGTCTGGCCTTGGTTCCAGTGCTGTGTGATCTTGGGTCCTTACGTCACTTTTCTGAGCCTGAGTCTCTGCCTGGATTTACTGTGCAGATTGTGTGAGAAACAGGTGTAAATGTCTAAAAGTGCCTGGGGTGGGTGAGGACTTGGGGAGGCTCAGACAGCGCCGTCCTGTGACTTCAGTTGTTAGTGTCGCCTTCCCCAACAAACTGTCACAAAGCCACTGTCCACAGGGATACAGACAACAGGCCACTTGGGAGCCTCTTGGGATTGGACGTATGATTTGTGACAATTTGATAATACACTTGCCAGTGCGATCCAGGTCCTCAGCCACAGGTTGTGGGTGGAGTCATGGGGGTTTCATTTTGCCTACAATAAGCCATGGCCTGGTAAGATCTGTAGTGGCCACAGGATCTTTAAAGAAAAGCGAATTAAGGACTGGAGGAATAGCTCAGCAGTTAAATGCTTGCCTCACAAACTCAAGGCCCTGGGTTCGACTCTCCAGCACCACATAAACTGGGCCTGGTGGCACACACCTGTATTCCCAGCACTTGAGAAGCTGAGGCAGGATAGGTATGAGTTTGAGGCCAGCCTGGGCTACATAGAGGATTCACGACCAGCTTGGACTACAGAGCAAGACCCTATCTCTAAAATCAAATTCAGTTGACCTCTCCCTCACCCTCATTTGCTGTGTGACTGGAAGACCATCAGTGAACTTCTCTGTTTCTTAGTTTCTCTCTACTTGAATGTGTGGCCCTGTTGCCAGGAGGCTCATAGTGACCGCAGGTAGAGGGTGACACTCTCAGAGGACAAGGGGTTCTAGAGGTTTTAGGCGATTCTGTTCTTGTTTCTTTTCCATAACGTATTTTCTAGGGTTGGAAGATGCACACCGGGGACAGGGCGAGGGAGGGGACTGTTGTTTACCGACCTGGGAGCGTATCCCCAAGACAAAGGGCGGGTCTCCTTCCCCCTGACCCACTTCCCTCTGGGGCCCAGAGCAAGTATCACTCTGATTTGTCGGTGACTGTGTGCTGGTCACCTCCCTCCAGCTTACTCACCTCTCCCCGTGGGGCAGGAAGGAACCGCCGCGCCTGGCGTTGGGTAATGCCAGGGATTGTCAGGACTCCATTAACCCCAGAAATGAACCTGGGCTCGTCTCTGCCAGGCCCCACCCCCAGCCTTGCCAGGACTTCACCGGGTAATTTATAAGCTTCTCCACTTTGGCTGGTATTATGCGCCTCTTATTAAAGGGCAGGCGGAGGACATTCGGGATTTCCTTGATGAGGGCTTCCTCCTTCCTGAGCATTCTGTCTTAGGACTTCATATGTCATTTATAGTCTTGCAAAGTCTGACATGGAACTGCTCACTGGGGTTTCTCACCAGAAAGAGAAGGGGCAGGTGGAGCCGTGGAAATGTCAGGTGGCTGATCCACCTGCTGAGGTCAGGGTGGGCTCTTCTCACAAGGGCCCTGGGGCCTGACGCTTTCTGTCCCAGAGACTGAACACACCACACTCAACTAGTATGAACTGAGGCGATACTGAAGAGATTTTGTGTCTACATCTCTTTTAACACTCAAAGGCCTAAGAATTGGTCTTCAAAGACGGCATAGTGTGTGTGTGTGTGTGTGTGTGTGTGTGTGTGTGTGTGTGTGTGTGTGTGTAGAGCCTGGGCATGCCAGCCAGTGCTCTACCACCGAGCCACACCTCTAGACCCCAAAGTTTTGTTTTCTTCCCCCCGCCTGGTGACTTCCTATTTCCTAAGGTAAATCTATGTGGCCGCCTTCCCAGAATTCCCCCCTCTTCAGCCTCAAACTGAGGTGGGTGGAGAAGGGGCTGAAGTGGGAGGGACCTCGGCCTAGTCAACAAAAATTCCTTCCTTTTCTTCCTGTGGCAGCGTTTGACACACCGGCACGCTTAATAAAACAAGTGGCAGGCCCGGTGAACCCAAAGTGCTGACTCAGCCAGGCCATGTCTCTTTCATCTCAGGCCTGGACTGTTTAACAGCCACATTTAACAAGGGAAGATGGAAGAGTTTATCTTCTTAATAAGCCTCCCTGGAGTTGGGCCTGATCATTTCATCTCCAGGAGGCTGGGGGTGGGATCATTTCTCGTTATATTAATAATTTACCTGGTGTGCCTGAGAACGGCTGACACCGTCGTTAAAACAACAGCAAGAACAAAAAAAGAGACAGATACAGGTTTATCGAACAAGGGAAGTTAATAAAACAGTATCTTGTCTTCAGTTCCCTTGTGTAGGAAAAGAAATCTACTTACAGACAGAAAGAGAGCTGGGAAGACTTTACGATATTAACAATGAAAGATGGAGAAACGGTGTTTTAAAATGTATCATGGTTCATTACCTTTGGTAATTCTGAAAAAAATATTCTCTAGCAAATCTCTATTACATTTTGAAATAAAAAATAATAATAACTCAGGGAGAGGAAACCCCAGAATGTCCCTAGCAAATCTAACCC
Organism: Ctenodactylus gundi; assembly: GCA_004027205.1. Taxonomy (NCBI): domain Eukaryota; kingdom Metazoa; phylum Chordata; class Mammalia; order Rodentia; family Ctenodactylidae; genus Ctenodactylus; species Ctenodactylus gundi. Next base: position 385,658 of record PVKB01000978.1, read on the forward strand.
CGAGCTTGGCTTCAGTTGTGTCTCAGGGTCAGACTCAGCACACTAGATGTCCATGGCCGATTCCTGATATTCCTCCCTTTTCAACCCAGGCCGCTTGCCCTCAAGCCCAGGGCTGGAAGCACAAGAGGAATTATCCTTCGTCACTGATATGGGACGCTGTGGCACTTTTTCTCCTAGGCCCGGCTTCTTCCCGTAATGAGGCTGTCACTGAAGAACGCAAGGGAAGGAGTGGCTGTCTCTAACAGCCATAAAATATTTGCTTTCCCCTCTCCTCTCTATCCTCCAAGGCCAAGGATTAGAATTACTACAGAGGTCTAAAGGGGGGTTTGTTTATAAAAGTTGCATTTTTAAGCCCAGGTTGAGGGGACTAGGAGGTGGAGTGTGGAAGGAACATTCCCTCGTTTAATTCTGGTTCTGTTGTCAGGCCCTCGGCAGCAGCCAGGAAGCTGAAGTTCTGCTGCCAAATCTTGCGGCTTCCTCAGAAATGGCCGACTCTCTCCCTGCCTGAGGCCAAGCCTGGAAATGAGAAGGGGGAGGGGCTTGTGGAAAGATCTGGAAGATCTGAAAGGTGACAATCTGTTGTTTGGGAGTAAGACACCATCGGTGGCTGACAAATTCTGGAATTGATTTTGAAACCCCAGAGAGTAGGAGATGCTCACAGGATGGGGGAACATAGCCCCCAGCACCCAGGCAGGGATCAGCTGGGTGCTGGTCATGGCTCCTGCCAGGTCTCCAGTGTCTCCCCCCTGCCTACTGCCTTCCAGGGCGGCCCATGCGCTCCCCTGAGCCTGTTGCCCCGCTGCACAAGTGACTAGAAACTTCGGAGGGAAGTGACTGCCTAGGAGACTAAGTCCAACCCCTGAAAGGCTTGTGTGAGGAGGCGGTCTGGGTGACAGCGGGGCCCTGCCCTCAGCTGGCTGCTGGCAGAGGGGGCCTTAGAGCAGTCTCCCAAGTCCCTGGTAAAAGCTCTCAGGTCCAGCCCTCTGACAGGGAAAGCAGTCAGGGACAGCTCTGTGAGGCCCCGAGCGGGCCACCCAACACCAGAGCACAAGCTAAGCTGTCCAGAAAGGCGGGGCCAGGCGGCTTGTTCCTTAATAGGCCAGCACATGGTGTTTAAGTGAATCAACACCAGGGCCACAGTGGGTGTCCAGGAAAGCAGTAACCTCGCAAGACAGAAGTTCAGAACACGGACTGTGAGGTTGCGGCCCAACTCTGCTGCTAAGAGCCGTGTGGCCTTGGGCAAGGGGAGCCGGTGCCAGCTGCCTAGAGTGGTGAAGGAGGAGGAGGAGGGAGTCTGTTGCGTGTGACAAAGAGCAGAGGCCCAGTAAACAGCAAGCAGGGAACAAATGAGCATGCCCAACCACAACTAGGCCGCACCGGGTAGATGGGATTGCAGCGTCTCAGTGGGGGTCAGGACCCGCAGGACTGCACACCACCCGGAGCATGTTACACGTGAGCATGCATTGAAACACATAATCTCAAAGATTATCTCTGGGTTTGACACTGTGTGGATTTCCTCACCCATCAGGTAGAATTGATCTGAGGGGTAGGGGTGTAGCTCAGTGGGTAGAGCGCTTGCCTAGGCCTGGGTTCGATTCCCCAGCACCACATTAAGTAGGACATGGTAGTGCATGTCTGTAATCCCAGCATACATAGTGGGCTACATAGTGAGTTCAGGACCAGCCTGGACTACAAAGTGAGACTTTGTTGAGCGAGCGAGAGAGAGAGAGAGAGAGAGAACATGATATGATTGGGCATCATTGTGAGATAGAAAGGGATCTGCATAATACACCTTCCTTCAATCACCCAAGGGTCCTAGAACCAGCAAGAACCAGTTTCTTTGGGACTTACCTGGGGAGTACCCAAGGGTGGTGCTCAGAACTTCTCCTGCTTAGCAGGGCCAGCAAGCCTTCAGAGCTACGGTGTCCAATATGGCAGCCACTGGCCACTGGTGGATCTTACACTGCAAATATGGCTATTGTGATGCAGGGACTGAATTTTACACATCATTTAATTTCAAATGAATTTATACTCAGAAACAAGTCAGTATAAAAGATTTTCATATTAGACACACCTGTATTGTTTCTATAGGCATTTTATTTCTATTTTTTTCTTGAGGTATAATTCATATCATAAAATTGACCATTTTAGTGCAGAATCCAGTGGGTTTTAGTATGCAACCACCACCACTATCTAATTTTGTATCAACCCTCAAAGAAATCTCATACTTACCAACATTCATCATGTATTTCCTCCTCCCTCAAGCCTCTGGCAAACACGAATCTAGTTTCTGCCTCTGTGGGTTTGCCTGGTTTGCATGTTTCATAAAAATGAAATCACTTGATATATGATCTTCCGTGTCTGGTGAATTTCACTTAGTATGTTTCCAAGGTATATCCATATTGGACTTTACTTCTTTTCACAAGTCAATAATATTCCACAGTGGAGACACATCACCTTTTATTTAGCAAGCGCTCACATGATACACTCTGGGTTGTTTCTGTATTTTTTTTTTTTGTCTTCTATGCTTTGAAAATGCAACCTTCCGAGGAGGTGTCTTCTAAGTGCAGATTTCTGAGGCTTATATAAAAAATTTAGAAATATTTCACGAATCATATTCATTACACAATGAAATATTTTTATATATTGGATTCAATATAATAGCTTTTCAAAGAAGAGCTAGTAAACAAAGCCAAGGAGGTGTGGCCGCAGAGGAGCGCGTGCTGGGACCCTCCCTCCAGGGTCTCTCCGTGTAGAGTTGAGCTCGCCGCGCCCATTGGTAGATGTGAAATGAGGGCCTGGGTGGGGCCTGGGTGGAGCCGCCACTTCTAGAGTCACCCTGCCTCAGCACCTAGGGGAACTACAGAAAGTACAAGTCCAGGCAGGAGTTGGGAGATGACTCCCCCCTGGGAGGGGACCCAGGGCTGGAATTATTAGACAAAAGGAGTAATTGGGGCGGCCCATGACAATAATGCCTTCTCCTGGCGGCCAGCCAGTGCCAGGCTGTGGAGTTGCTCTTTGCTCAAGTGCCCACAAGTTCCCGGGTTCCTCTTTCCAACCCAGGAGCAAAGGTAACAACGCGAGGTGCCGCATTGCCCCTGGGCACCAGGGGATGGCTCCGGAGTCGCCAAGAGGAGGCTGGAGCCCAAGCCCTGCTCCATCACTCGCTGTGTGACCTCAGGCACGTTGCCTCTGTCCTCCAGAGTCAGCTGAGAACACTGGATTAAATAAGCTAGGATTTCCAGCATTTTAGGTTCGATAACAATCCTGAGTTGGGCTGACCTAGGGTCAAGTTCTAGGTGGCTCCTTAGTGGCTGTGTAACTTTTGCGCACCTGTTTCTCTATCTCTAAACCAGAATAAGCCACAAGTAGTTACTGTGCAGGGTAAGGTTTAAAAAAGATAAACATTGCTGATGCTCGGTGCGAGATACCGAGCCCCGTCCTGAGTGCTTGGCACAGGCAGGTGTTCTTAACCCTTCCAGTCAGCCTAGGACTCACTTGCCCACCCCCGCCACACACACACACTGAATGGATGGGGAAACCAAGCCCATGAGGACGAAGGGACAAGCCCGGGGCCTCTGCCAGAGTGGTGACAGTGTGAAACCCCGGGCATCCTGGCTCAGAACTCAAAAGGATGATTGAAACTGGAGCGGGTCTGCAGTCGGATATGCAAAGCTGTTGGGAGAGGAGCAGCCCCAGCCCGAGCTGATCTCAGAACTTATCACTTTCTGAGTAACAGCTGACTCCGGAATCAGGACGCCTGGAAGGGCGTCTGCCTTCCTCTGCGTGGTCTCCGGATTTCACCCAGCTGCAACTCGCAGTTGTTACGTCTTACAGTTGATAAGAGTTGGCTGCAGGGGTGTCGAAAAATGGCTCATGGCTTCTAAGACTCAGTTCAAATTTCCCTGAATCTTTTTTAAATAAAATCATCCCTTCTATTAGGATGATTTTGCGCTACATTGGAATAATAATTGGCTTGAGAAACTGGTGCGTATATACATTGTATCTTGATCGTGTTCACTTTCCCATTCTCAACCCCTCACCCCCCACACACACCCTCTTTCTCTCTACATGTAAAGTCTACCTTATTTTCTTGCACCTCTTTTATTTTGCTCTTATACTTTGTTATACCTTTGTTTTCTCATATTAGAAAAATCACGAGATATTCAACTTTCTGTGTCTAATTCATTTCTCTAAGCATGATCATTTCAAGGTATATCCATTTCCTCACTTGAGTTCTTTGTGGCAGAGTTATACTCCATTGTGCAAATATACCCCATCTTCTTTATCCGTTCATCTGTGGTTGGGCATAGGATTTCGCTGTTATAAATTGTGCTGCTATAAACACAAGTATGCATGGGTGACTCTTGTATGATGACTGGAAGAGTTTTGGGAAGATGACTCTAAGAAGCACACGGGGTCAAACGGGATGTCCAATTTCAGTTTTTCAAGAAATCTCCATGCTGCTTTCCATAATGGCTGTACCAGTTGACAGTCCCACCAACAATGCAGAGGGAGGGCTCCTTTTTCTCCACAGTTCTCCAGGCTTTCTTTCTTTCTTTCTTTCTTTCTTTCTTTCTTTCTTTCTTTTTTTTTTTTTTTGGTTCTTCATACCAGCCATCTTTACAGGTGTTAGATGGAGCCTCAGTGCTGTTTTAATGTGAATTTCCCTGATGGTTAAAGATGCTGAACATTTTTTTTTCACATATTTGCCTTCAGACATCTTCTGAGAACTGTACCGAAATCAAATCAAAGTCCTACATAGAAACACTGAACCTGTTGGAATATAAAAAGAGGCAAAATCTTTGCAGACATAGGCATAGATAAGGATTTTTCTCAAGGAAACCCCTAACGCACATGAGGCAACACCAAAAATCAACAAGTAGGCTATATGAAATGAAAACATTTCTGCACTGCAAAGGAGACAATTAACAGGGTGAGGAGAGAACTGACAGAAGGAAAAACAAGTTTGCCAGCTGCCCCTGGTACAGAGGGCTACAATCTACAATGTACAAAGAACTGAAAAAACTTGGGCTCCTCCCCCCAAAAAATAACAATCAAAAAATGGGCAATTGAGATGAACAGACATGTATACCTCTGCATGTCCTTTTGTGGACAGAAAAAAATTACACAGGTGAGATGTGCCCTGATGCTCCCTTCTCAGAGAGATCGCAGGGTCTCAGCAACAAATTCCCTTATTCAAGAACAACTGCTTCACGATGACAAAAATGATTTAAAAAACAAAAACGAATAAACTAACAAAACACAGCAATGGTGATGGTGCAGGGAAATAGTCTCTAATTCTCCGCTGGTGGGGAAGGAACTGGGTACAATCTTTCTGGAGGGCAGGTCAGTAATGGGTACCACAGTGGACACCCAAGCCTACCCGGAAAATCCTGCAATTCCACTCGAAATCAGACCCAGGGAAATAAATAATTATGGCTGCCCACAAACACTTGGCCCTAGCCATGTTCATGCAGCGTTGATTTTTTTTTTTTTTTTTTTTTTTTTTTTGAGACAGGCCTTCCTCTGCAAGCAAGACCCAGGCTGGTCCTGAACTCACTACCGGAGCCCAGGCTGTCCTTAGACTCATGGCAATCCTCCCGTCTCAGCCTCCTGAGTACTGGGATTACAGGTGTGCGCCACCGCACCCGGCTTATGTGGTGCTGGGGAATCGAACTAGGGTACTTAGCGCTTGCTAGGCAAGTGCTTTACCTGCTGAGCCATTCCTCCAGCCCCCAGCATTGTTTATGCTAATGAAATAATGGATATAACCCTGGCCACCAGCAGGGGGCTGGTAAACTGAGGTACAGGCCTTCCATTCAAAGGTCTTGGTAGAACATGCTGGAAAGGGGTTCTTACTGTTTCCTAGGCGGGGAGGCAGGCTGCATATTGTATCCACAGCAAAACACATTGTTGAGGGGAGAACAGTTTGCTATAGAGACGTTTAGCAACTGTTCAGGTGCTTTTAGGCATTCTTCCAACCTGTAATATAGACGCTCTCTTTTAAAAAAATAAGTATTCAGGTATCACAGGTGCTTTCTTAAAATTCTCACTTACAGTTGAAGGAACTGGGTCTTCAAAAATTTGAGAAGCTGGCCCACGTGGGCATCGACAGGACCGGAGTCCAGCTCCCAGCAGCCAAGCGGCTACCTGTGGTGCCGACTTCCCAATGAGCAAGGCCTATGTATGGTCAAGCAGGACGGTGGCGGGTCTCTTTGGATGAAAAATTGTGAATATTAAGGTTTTTTTCCCTCATTATATTTATCTGCATTGTTACTGTTTTTCCTACCAATGGACATTTAATGGAAAGGAAAATTGTTGTTTTATTTCAAACATCAGCACTCCTTGTCTTTTGAACTCTACAAATCAGAAAGCCCAAAAGCTGGAACTGTAGAGGGAAGCTTTCTCTGGGAGGTTGTTTCAGACTGAGCATCTCCAGAACCACACACAGCTGGAGGACCCTCCTCCCCAGCCTCTCAGAGACCAAAGCCCATGAGTTGTGGCTCCTGCTGGCAGGTCCCCATTTCCCCGTCAGCCTCCGAGAACCAAGGCCTGGGCTTTACCAGCAGCCCCAAAAGGGGGTACGCAGGTCTCAGTGGCCCCACTAGTCATGTTGAAAGACTTTCTCATTTCAGAATGAATTAGGAAAGGACAAGCTCAAAGCAAATGGTGAAGGTTCTTTAAAAACACTTTCCCCAAATTCAGGTAGGGATCCCTAAAGTCACCACCTACCAGGGAGTTAACTGACTTTTTGGACAACTCGTGAGCTGCTGTGGTAACTGTTCACAATGAAGGTGTCACCACACCTGGCCTGGGGTTCGGATGAGGTGTGTGTGGCAGGGGTGTCTGTCCTGGGTTCCCATCATCTGAGGACAGGGAGGGCATGACAGAAGACCAAGAACTGTTGTGGGGTGAGGGACTGAAGGAGGAGTTAGGTACTTCTAACCAGAGTCAAAATAGCAAAACAGTAACAATAATAAACTGCTACAATAAGCAAAGTTAGAATGTCTACCAAGAGGGCACTACACATTAGGTCATCGATGCTTCCCTACAGCCCCATGAGGCAAACACGAAGATGCCAGCTTTTGCAGGTGAGAAGAACATCCAGGCCGAGTGAGGCTGAATAACTTGCCTAAGGTCATGCAGCTGATGAACAGCGAGGTTAGCATTACAGACCCAAGTTCTTCTCCTGCTAAGCACCCCTGTCTGACCGTGAGGAACCCTGGGGGCCTGAGACAGCCTCTGTATTTCTCAGCACACATACACACACACCATATAAATATTTTCAATTTCAGGGACATTTCGGTTTGCTAGTCTCTTGGCCAGAAAATGCCCACATAGCCTCTGGATTTTTAGGAAGCCTGTTTTAAGGCACTCAGGCTTACCGACTCTGAGAGTGGTCAGTCCTGGGCTCACTTCCTATCTCCAGCATGACTTATTTTTGTAAACTTGGGCCCCAGCACAGTCGCCCCTCAGTATCCTTAGTGGACTGGGCCCTCTCAGTGAACAACCAGAATTTGTGGATGCCCAAGTGTCTTGTTTAAGATGATATGTAGTACTTACAGATCACCTACTCATATTCTCATGGGTATTTTAAATCATTCCTAATTTACATACATAAACCAATGCAAATGATGTATGAATAGCTGTTACACTGTAATGTTTAGAGAATAATGACAAGAAAAAGGTTGTGCATGCTCAATACAGATGCAATTTTTCCCCTGAATATTTTTGATCCACAGCTGATTGAATCCTATGACCAAAAACCTCAAACTACAAAAGACTAATCATATTTTTCGATTTAAAATGGAGATTTATCAGAATGTATGCATGTGCTATACTGCGACCATGGAGTATGGAAACACAGATTCTATTTTTTGCCTGTATTATACAAAATATAGATCACACATTCATATCTGTTACGTTCTTTGGCTGTTTTCAGTCTCAAGGACTACTCTCTATTTATTACATGTATTTAAAAATGTGAAAAGGAACATACATGATGCATAGTATGGTACAGCTGGTACAGGACATTTTAAAAAATGAATCTGGCTTGTGCTCAATCTCCCAAACATTTAAGGGTAATTGCTGAGGACTGAGTGGAGGAGACACTCACCCGCAGGAGAAAAGCTAATATGGGATGAATAATTTTCAGGGAAGACGGTGTATGCAATGACTCTCAGGATGGACGAAGTCTGAGACATTGAAGGACAATGGAGTGAAGTCTGGCCAGGGAAATATGGGTAGGAAGACTTTGATTTTAGGTAAAATTTACACTGCAGAGAAATGCACAGATCTTTAGTCCAGTTCAACGAGTTTTGGCAAATACATTCACTCACGTAACCACCACCAGAATCAAGAGCTAGAAAGTCTTTGTGGCCCCAAGAGCCCTTTTGTGCCCTTTCTCATCAATACATACTTCCCAAAGGCTCCATCCTTCTCATTTTTTTCCACGATTAGATTAGTTTGCCCTTTTAAAAAAATCGTTCTATACATGGGATTGTTCCGATTGGCCTTTTGTGTGTCTGCTTTCTTCCATTTGATATGGCTGTTAGTTCTGAAAGCATTGCTAGGATTAAACAAGCAACTGCGGGGACAGAGGAAGGAAACTGAGTCAAGAGGACTAGATTAACAGAAGACAGGAAGGGATAAAGATAAGCACAATAGAGCACCTGGGGACTGGGGTGACCAAAGTAAGGGGTGTCCTATTGGGCAAGGTGAGAAAGAAGGATGGAATGGTGGGTGGCAGCTTTGTGGGCAGTTTTCAGGGCCCAGACTTGATCCCAGCGGGAGTGGGAAACCACCTAGGGCAGGTGCCGTGGAAGAGAGGACCTGGTTGGCATCTGGAATGCCTTCCCCTGAAACCTCACATATTGGATGTAATGGTATATCTATGGAACCATGTGCTGTTGGGACATGGGGTCTGGCTGGAAGGGACAGATTCTTAGGGCTCTACCTGGAGGCACTGTGTCAACTTGTTGGGATTAGGAAATGCCCAGGGCAGAGCTTTCAGGTGTGTGTGATTGATTTATGGGCCAGGAAGTGAGGTAGGAGCACCTGGTCTGGGTGTGACAGGCCCAACTGTCAGCTTGAACTAAGTAGAAGAAGAAAGAAACATTGTTATGGATTCTTTCAGGGAAAGTTCGAGTTTCCTCTTAGTCCCCAGACATAGACTAGCTCCTCTCTCACTTGGCTTTCTGTCTGCCATGCTGTGAGGAGCTTTTCTCTGGCTAGACCTTGGCCGGATGTTTCCGCTGTTGCTGAGCACCTATGAATGGCCTGTGTGAGACTTTCTGAAACTGTGAACTAAAAGAAATCCTTAAGTTGTGGATGTCAGGTATTCTGTCCCAGCAGTGAATAACTAAAATGCTGGGTTTGAAGATAGGACACATATGTGACCACAAAATACACAGAAAAGAGGGTGAGGACCAGAGATCGGGGATTGTTCATTTGGTAATTCATTTGTTCATTCAGTTACAACATTGCCAACCAACAGTCTCCTCATTTATTTATCCAAAAATCATTTATCTGTACAGAGCTCTTGACTGTACACTGTCCACTACATCTCATTCCCAGCACTGGTCTTCTGACTAGGAAGCAAATAAAAATTTGGTAGACATTGTCTATGGGTGGTTTCAAATTTCTTCCCCACTCCCAAATCTGGAAAATCTTTGAATTTGCTGGTAACACCTTTATTAAAGCTTAAGAAAATGTTTGTTCTCACTGAGAATGTCTTTCCTAAGGGCGTAGATGAGTCTCGTGTGTGGGGTTAATGAATTAATTAATAGGAACAGGAATGATTTAAGTTGATGAAAGCAAAGTCATCTGCACGCTTTGCTGGAAGATGAGGAACAGCACTTTCCACAGTGTGTTCCTTCAGCGGATCCCTGGTCCTACAGGTTATTACAGATATTCCATAAGCATGGGAAAGATGAAACTGTGATCATCGCAGTTTGCCAAATCCTGGTTTAAAACAAACAAACAAACCAGGTTTCCTGACTGTAGCACTTTTCAAGGGCTTGACCGTACCTTGTTAATTTCTAAGAGGGTCGCGTGTGAAACTCTCCCCAAATATGTTTACCTTTGACCTTTTCTGCCTGCAGAGCATCTTGGTCATTTTGGCACTCGTCAGGATGCATTTGCAGCATTCCTGGATGTGATCTGAGAGAAGGCAGAAGTAGTTAAAGTTCAGGGGAGAGAAAACCAATTTCTCTGGAAGGTTGGATCAGCGCGGGGAGATCCTTGGGCTGGGAAGGGGAGGTGACCTCCTCCGGAAGGCACAAGGGAAAGAGAAGCAGGCCGTGGACTTGAGGGACCCCAAGGAAAAAAGTGGGAGAAATCTTTGATAACTGGCCACAAAATGTAACAGTGACTAGGAACCAAGGTCCTCTACTAGTTTCTACACCAAAATCGGGCCTCTTTCCTACAGACAGACGCCTGAGAGATGGAGAGCTCTGTCCTGCTCACTAATGGTTCCGACAAGTTAATTCTTTCATTGTGCTCTGGCCCTCCCGCCCTCAGCCGTCCCAGGGCTACCACAGGAGGTCAGGTGGGAGCTGAGGTTTCCACGAAGGTGACTCATCTGCATCGCATCCCAGCCTGGGCAGAACTTCCACACCGGCTTCTCCGCAGAACTGCACATGACGCCCTGAGGTTCTGCAGGAATCAGGGACCTGGGTCCACATCCCAGCTCCGCAGCTCGCCTGGAGCCGGTCCCGCTGGCTTCTCTAGGCCTCCGGTTTCCCACCTAGAAAATGAAAAGCATCATGCTGCTTTTCTCCAGGTGAAGCCTATAATTTAAAAATAATAAGATAATGGGTATGAAGTGCTTGGCACACGGTGGGGTGCCAAGGGCTTAGCAAAAGGTACTTGTGTTTGTTTGTCAGCACCACTAAATTCCTCTAAAGCCATTGTCTCTATAAAGGGAAATTTGTAGCATTAAAATAACGAAATGACTTTTTTACAGTAGGGGGTAAAAACAGGTAGGACGGGTTGAAACCAATTGCTTTCTATTTTCTGTAAATCCCACCCTTGTCCTCCCCACCCCCTCACCCCCAGGGTTCAAACGGGGCATAAGAATGTCTCTGGGACTCAGCACTACCGGGACTCCCAGAAGGAAAAACTCCTCCAGGATGCTGAACCATCATTTGCCCCCCGCGGTGATGACTAAAGATTGCTCGGAGATCTAGAAAGGGTTGTGTGTGCCATAGGTCACTAGGCCCCCCCAAACAGAAATGCCCCACTTCCCAGGTGAGGCTTGTTTTATGACGGAACAGCCTATCCTCGGATTCTCAGAGAAACACCTCTCACTTGCCATAAACTAATCCATTGGGGAAGAGGGGAGGGACTCTTGCCCAAGGCACTGAGCGCCAGCACCCCCTCCTCGGAATGAGCGCCTCTCTCTGCCTGGCTCCCTTTGTGTTGCTGGCTTTGCTTCCCTGCCCGGTACCTTCCCCTGGGGCTCCGGAAAACTTTCTGGGATCTTGCAAACCGGGGTGAGAAGGTTCTGCCCAGAAACTGCTGGATGCGGCAGATTTTGAAGACGATGTCAAGGCGTCCTGACACTAATCAGTTTTCTTTTCTTTTTCTGCCTTTTTTCTTTTTCTCTCTTTTCCTCCTTCCTTCCAAGAGTCCTCACAGTCATAGATCCTCGCCCACTGGAAAGTATCATTGGAGTTCAGGAAGGAGGTGACCTGTCAGGTCAGCACCGTCAATCCGCTTCCCTTCACTGCAAGACAGGAGCATTTGCGGGGTGAGCCATGGTATTCAGGGGTTCCCATGAACTCTATCCTCACAACCAACCTATGAAATAAATACTATTAGTATTTCCGTTATACGGACGGTGAAACAGACTCAGAGGTCACAACAAAAAACTGAGTCCGCGTTCAGTCCTCGGTCTGTCCCCAGCCTGGTGCTTATCATCGGTGACGCTAATTGAAGGGATATGTCTTTAAGCTGAGGATCTTCACTTTTAAAACCCCAAACTATCTCACTGGCTTCAAGGATGGGAGAGTGGAAGAGGGAACTGAACTGTTGCCAAACTGGTCCCACTCAGGGGCGCTGGATCTGAGCGGTCGCTTTATCCTACAGCAGCTCCTATGACATCTTGTGACTGCCCATTGAATTGTCCGTCCATTCAGAGGCCACTGGGAGTTCTGAGATATGGCCAAACCACCACAGTCCAGTCTTTGTCATCTACCTATCAAGACTCCTATCCTCTTGGAGATCTCTGCAGGGCACCAGTGGGTGTCACAGGTTGTCTGTGTGAGACTGTGGAGGGCATACATGACTGAGCTCCCTGGGGCTCATCTCCGTAGGGAGAGCCGCTACAGCATGATTCAGATTTCTAAGGAACCTGGGAACACAGCAAGAGTCTTGCTCACCTCCTCAGGCAGGGGAAGCAGGTGACTAACCCCCCAGTTGTCAGGCACATCTGCCCTGGGTGGCAGAGGGCGAGGCAGAGACAAGGACTCACTGTTTCACAGGGGTGGCAAGATACGCCCGTCCCTAGAGATCAAGATGACAACCAGCTTGTGTCAGGACTCTTAGGCACCAGAACGGTGCTCACTGTTTTGGGGATCTTCTACCTCATTTACAAAAACCTTACTGGGTGGGAGTGTTGCCTATTTTACAGATGAAGAAACTGAGGCTCAGATAGGTCAAAGGACTTGCCCAAGGCTGAACAGTGGAAATGGTAGTTAGGATTTGAATTTAAGTAGGCTGGCTTCAGAATTCAAGCTCTCCACTGGTTACACTTTACCTCTGTGTACTTGTGTCTGTCTGTCTGTCTAGGCAGGCGGTCCACAGTAGAACTTTCTGAATCTTCTAGGAGATCAGAGAACTCTTGTGGCCTCCTCTAACAGAAATCTGTGCAGTCTGGTAACAAAACCAATTATGCAGAAATCCACTGTGGGACAAGGGAGGAAAGTTTTCCAGAGTAAAGGGGCTTCTGAAGGTTTCCCTACTGGGCTTTGTGGTGGGCAGGAACAAGCCTGGTTCATTTCTTTCCTCAGCCTGTGGTACAGGTGCTTCCCCCAGCAAGTCCTCTCCAATTTCACCGTGTGACTGCTGCTCACTGAGACAATGTAAGGCGATGGACAGCTGCTCAGACAACTGACGAGTGTCCAAATCTCAAAGTGCTCCCTCTAGACCGCACGACATGGTTAGTTCCATGGTCGTAGTTCTCCCATTTGTAAAACAGATGTCAGCAGCTCTGAGGATTGAGTAAAACCAGACAGGTCGCAGGAACTGACCTGGTGTATAGTTAAGCACTGAAAGGTGAGAGCCAGTATGTAATTTTGAGTAGGACCAAGTTCTGGGGATTGAGTCCAGGACCACACACACGCTAAGTGCACAACCCGCCACTCCCAACTCCTAGTTATTATTTTAATGATCAAATAAGTATTCATTGAAAGCATAAAGGAAGAATGCACCAATAGAGATATCTCAATCTTGAGACATCAGAGCAACTAGGGAATGTTTTTTTTTTCTTTCTTTCTTTCTTTTCTTTTTTGAGACAGGGTCTCACTCTGTAGCCCAGGCTGCCTTGGGCTCATGGCAATATTGAATGAGCGAACACAGCGTGGAAAGGAAAGCTGGCCACAGCACGGCCATGCCCCAGCAGAAAGGGCAGAGGGGCAAGGGAAGGCTGGGAGCCTGGCGGTGACTCTGGTGCAAGGTGTGGTTGTTGGGCCTCTCCAAAGACCAGAAAAGGAGAAAAAGCCACAGTCTCTGAGTCCTTCCCTTTCTCATTCCTCTTCGTGGCTCACCTGGCTCCAAACTGCCTTTAAAATCTTCCCAGCGGGCCAGCTATTCAGCTAGAGTCAGAAAATCCTTCATGAATGTTCAGGGTCCAAGACTGAGCACCTAACCTCTGTTCTGTGGCCACCACCATTTTAGAGGGGTGCCGGACCCAGAAAATCCCTAGTAAAACCCTCTCTCTCCAGGGACGCCAGATCTAAAATCCTAGTGCCACCTCTGTAGGAAAAAATCCTAAGAAACAGGGCTGGCAGCACTCCAGAGGTTAACTGTGCATACCGGAACCTCTGAGCCCAGAGCAGACCCCACCTCATCCCACCCTGACCTAGAAGGCTGCCCTGTCCCTTCCTCTTGTCTTTTCTGGTCAGCACTGGCCCCCCCAGGACCCCCTCTGTCCAAAGCGGCCTATGGCCCTTTTCCCTCAGTTGTTCACCCCAGGAAACCTCCACACCTCACTCTTCCACGCCCCCAGGTTGACCTCTTCAGAGGGGAGGAAGTACATCTTCAGCGTTATTTGCCATGGTGGCGGCAGGGATTAATAGGCTTTCTCCAAGATGCACTTTTTATTTGGAAGTGGACAGTGTTTTGTTTAATGGCCTTTTAAGGTACAGACTTGTGATGGCCCAGCGATAGCAGTCGGGCTTGTAGGACCCAAGTCACGGGCCCTGGGAGAGTGGGCCTCAGGGCTGTCCCTGGGGCCAAGCAGTCTGAGTTCTGTTCTGTCCAGCAGGCCTTCTCCTTCCAGGACTGAGGTTCTTCTCTGGCTGCATCCTGTTCTGGCTGGCTCCTGGCCACAGGGGAAGGATCTCTAGGCAGCATTTGGACTGCCACCTTCTCAATTTCTTTGATTTACTACATTTTTTTTAAGACAGAGTTTTGCTCTGTTATCCAGGCTAGTCATGAATTTAGTATTCAGCCCAGGCTGGCCTCAAACTCGTGACAATCCTCCTGCCTCAGCCTCCTGAGTGCTGGGATTACAGGTGTGTTACGACCACCACAGTTTACGTGAATCTGAGGAATCAAACCCAGGACCTTGCACTTGCTAGCCAAGTGCTTTAACCACTAAGCCACACCCCTACCCCTGATTTGCTACTTTATAATGACCAGAAAAGTTTCTTTTCTCTACAAACAGAATAATGCACAAACAAGCAACAAGAAAAAACTACAAATCCCATCTGCTCCCATTATCCCCAGGGATCTCTAATGAGTCTCCTTCCTGTTCTTTATCCACATAAATGGACTTTAAATATGGGACCCGGCTCATTGACTACAGGAAGAGTAACAAAGATGTAATTGGAGGAAACAGACCCAGGTGAGTTGCTCCTCCTGGCTTACTTCCTCAGTTTGTTAAACAAGGACAACAGCACTTCCCACGTGCAGTTGTTGTGCAGATTAAACGTGGATTCACAAAGGCTAATAACAGAAGTGACCTCGGAGGCGTCCCTCTCGTTCGGTGTCTTGGCTCAGTTTC
The DNA here is from genome assembly GCA_004027205.1 of Ctenodactylus gundi. Taxonomy (NCBI): domain Eukaryota; kingdom Metazoa; phylum Chordata; class Mammalia; order Rodentia; family Ctenodactylidae; genus Ctenodactylus; species Ctenodactylus gundi. Next base: position 400,890 of record PVKB01000978.1, read on the forward strand.
CTGGGCCTCTGCTGAAGGGCCTCTGTATTAATCCTTCCTTCCTGGGATTATCACCAGAGCTCTGGTGCACAGCCTTGCAGATAACTCTTTGCACACAGAGATTATGTGCCTGGACTAAATTCCTGTGGGGGACACTGCTAGATCAAAGGACAAAAGCCCAAAGCCAAAGTTTAAGCTGGTTCAATCTTCCCAGGGAGGAGAGAACCTGTTCCCTCCCGCCCCTGCTGGAGCAGGGGTCAACCTTTCCTTTCACTATTGACAACTTGATAAGTGATAAAAACCTCTGCGTGTTTTGAGAGGATCGTCAGAAAGGTTCTCTTGCACTGATTGGCTGATTGACTGACTACAGTTCTACGGATTGAACCCAGGGCCTTTGCACTGAACTCCATCCCTGGCCATTTTCTTAATTTTTCATTTTGAGAGAGGGTCTCACTAAATTGCTAAGTTGCCAAGGCTGGGCTTGAACTTGAGATCTTCCTGCCTCAGGTTCCCAGGATGCTGCAACTACGGGTAACTAGGCATGGCTTCTCTTGCTTTTAATTCGAGACTTCAGGATGACTTTAGACCCTATAATGAGTCCTTATGACCTACAACAAACATGTAAGAAGGAATGTAGGTGGTGTTCCTGGCAGAACTCTGATAAGAATCTGAAGTACAGAGTGTAAAAGGGCCTGGAGGCCACCCACCCGGGCCGACTCTCCATGGGCACAGCTTCCAGGCCCAAGCCCTCAGAGGCAGGTCACGGCCTCTGTCCTTCCACTTATATCCAGTGACAGAGTGGAGAGAGAAAAATCAGGGTGAATCATTTACAGACCTTTCAGTGTGTACCCCAGACAGTCCTTCAGGGACCCCTAGGATTCAGTGTGGCCTCTAGGGTGATGCTCCATCAAAAACTGAGGTTCAGATCCAAAGTCCTTTGGTTAACTGTGAGTATCCTCTCTGGACCTCAGATTATCTGTCACAACGGGTCAATAACACACTCTAGCCCTCTTACCAAGGTGACTAATGGATCAGAAGAAAGAAAGAGAGAGAGAGAGAGAGAGAAACATAAGGCCAGTGCTTGTAAAAGAGCCCTATCCATAGAAGAGCCTGAGAGCCAAATGCTATGAGCTTAGCTGTGTAGTAAGGCTGAAAACAGGGAGTAACTGAGACGACCCCTCTCTAAGTCAGTGCTCCAATGGTTCGGAAGCTTGCCGAGGCCACACAAGGCACTGAGTTTTGTTCCCCAGCACTATATAAAGTAGGTGTGGTGACACATGCCCTTAACACCAGTTTTTACTTGGTACCTACCCTTCGCCCTTGACTTTACATCAAGACCTCATTTCATTCTCAAGGAATGAGGTTTGAGGGGAAGCTACTTATAGAAGTGAAATCACAGGTCCAGAGTAAAGTCACTGGTTGTGCTAATAAAGGGGGAAGGCATTCAAATCTCAGCACCCTTCTCAGGGGGGCGAGAGTAGCAGGCAATAGTCAATTTACCCACAGCGTTCACATTTTTGTGTAAATTATTCAGTCATCTATTTTTCACTTGGTCAACAAACATTTATTGAGCACCTATGATGTGGAGACCTGGGACGGGTGCTGTTCTGAGATTTTTCTCTGTACAGTTTCTGCCCTCTGGAAGCTTATAAACCCTGCCTACCTTATACGTCCTATCAACCCATCTATCATTTTTTCTTCTCTCTTGTCCCTTCTGTTGATCCATTTCACGCTTAAAAAAAAAAGTGAGGCGGATGTTACATCATCTCTCTGTACCTGTTTCCTCTTCTGTAAAATGGGGATTAACAATGGCACTACCTCAGAAAACTGAGATAATTACATGACATGTATGTGAGGCCCTAAAATAGTGCCTGGCACACCCAGAGGACACTGTGTTACCATGTTTAGTCCTCATGGCAACAAGTTCACTGAGGAGGAAACTGCAGTAATGAGAAAGTGAAGTCGCCTGTCCTGGGCCTTATATTTTTCAGTAACTTGGACAACACTGCAAGAATTGAGCCTATTTGGATGGATTGTGTGGCCCAGTTTTACAGACAGGATAAAGCATTCAAAGCTGTGTCACAGAGTACTCAATATAGGATTGTAACTGTAACTGCTAGGTCAAGGTCAGGTGCAGCACCGGAGCACGCTGATTAGAGTTGACATGACACCCCCAGTCTCCGCTCCTGAACTTCCTAGGAAGCTCTAAGCAAGGAAGGACTTCCAGCCTTTTCTCTGTAACCCCACTTTTGCCCCAGGAAAGAGGGGGACACACTGAATAGTCAGTGAATATTTCTTTTGGTTTAATGACATTCAAACCATGGTTTTATGTAGACTTCCTAGTTTTAAGAAATGATTCAACCTCAACAAAGAAGATTTAATGGGGGACAGAAAACTGAATCTTGACAAGTACTTAGAGAAGCACTGCTGGGTATATATCATTTCAATATTTTTGGATAGGCTGACAGAATTTAATCAAAAACTATGAGAAGCCTCTATACGCCCCCCCTTTTTTGACAGGTTCTTGATACGTAGCTGGGTTAGCAACCCTCCTGTCTCAGCCTCCTGAGTATTGGGATTACAATGGACTGGATTAAGCATGATGTCTTAAAGTAGAGAAAAGGAAGAACTATTATCAGGACCATCATGTTAAATAATGGCACATTAGCTGTACAATACCAACCTTCACAGACATACAAGACAGCTTTCTCTCTTAGGGCCTAGGCAAATGGTCATAACCTTCACTACGTACTTCAAACATGCCAAGAGTGTCACACTCTTCTGAAACAGGTGACTCATGGGCAATCATAGTCTTGAAATGAGAAAAAGGTGAGGGACTATGTCATCTTCCAAGGGGACAGATCATAACTTCTGGAGAAAGAAGGTACCTGGAAAAGAAAACCTAGATATCTGAATAAACCATCTGTATAGTGATTCATGGATCTGGTCTTATAAGAAAGGAGACTTGGGCTCTGAGAGGATATGGCAGGTGGCTAGAGGTGCAACAGAACTTGAACCCAGGACACTAACTTAGGCCAATACTCTAAGCATGAAATCAGAAAGATGTAGGTTCCAATCTCAGTTCTTTCTCTTACTAGCTTTTGGCTTTTGCAAGTCACTGCACTCCAGTCTCAGTTTCTCCATTTGTAAAATAAGGTTATCATCTTTTCCATCGGGTTTAAATAAAGTTTAAATTTAAATAATAAAGGGCTTTTGTAACAATTGAGTGCTGGGTACCAGGTACTACCTAATGCATTTTGCATACATCACGTCATTTAATATAACAATTCCCACAGGAGGGGTGCAGACTAGTTTTGTATTAGGTGAGGAAACGGAGGCTCAGAGCCTAAGTCCTTTACCCTGCACCATGGAGCCAGTAAAATGGCTGGGCAGAGAGTTGAATGGACGTCTGCTGGTTGGGAAGCAATCCGGTTCTATACCACAAAGAACTCTTGGCACAGCACTTGCAAAATATAAACACTAAACAGTAGTTGTCTTATTTACTGCTATTAGAGTGAATATAATGGCTATGTTCCATGTGATTGGCTGGTCTCTCCTTTTCATCTCCTTGATAGAGAAACCAAGAGCTGGGTTGTCCAAGACAGAAGGAGGTGCCAGCCTCGCTCGGCCTTGGGCCTTTCTGGAGTTCCCCAAGATAGGAAAGGGGTGGTGCAAGGCTTGGGCAGCGTCTCTTCAAATCCTCGGCCTCTCTGGGTTGTGAGGAAAAGGAGTCCTGCCTACTGACAAGGATGTGTGAGTCCTGCTGGTGCGCTGCAGACGGGTTGGTGGCATCTGTGTCTCCCTGTCCCAAGCCATCTGCCCCTCCATCCTCCTCTTCCTGGGGCCTTTCTGTCTGTGAAAACATACCCACCCTCTCCCCCAGGACATGGGCTTCTGCTGATCTCTAAAGGGTATCGGCGATTAGAGGCAGACAGAGGGGACCCATTTTTAAAAAGTCCAGCCAGCACCAACACGCTAGGAGGAATCCCAGCCTCCCCTGAGCCCAGCCGGCATGAGTCACCCCACAGCCCTTCACCTGTGCATTGCAACACAGCTGACAGAAACCACAGCCTTCCACGAGGTAGGCAGACAGGCACACACAGAGCAGTGTGCCATCCTTTGGGCTGGCAAGCTCTGCGGTCACAGCTGGCACCAGTGACCTCTGTGCGGTGGCTGAGCATCCCAACTTTGCTCCCAGATGAAATCCCAGATCTAGCTCCCCAAATGCCCCGCTCTAGCTGAAGAGTTCACCTCAGCACTCTGCACCTCGGCTTCCTCGTCTATAAAAAAGCGCGTAGCTCATAAGGTCGTTGTGAGGACTGAGGTAACACGCATAAAGGCCCGGATCCAGGCAGGGAAGAGGCCCCTACTGAGAGCCACACACTGCAACTGGCTCGCAAGATTCACCAGCGAAAAACACACATGGCTTCTTTACTCTTAACGAGTTCATATTTCAGAGGAAGGGAAGATAATTTTGAAAAATATCAAGAAGACCTTCTTAAGGCTTATGAAGGCTTTGCAGGGAATACAAAGTGGTGTGATACCAAGTAACTAAATGTCTACTTATCTATGAAAGGGGACGGTGGAGGGCTGCTCTGGAGAGGGGACTTTATTAGCAAGTACTTCCTATTAGGGCCTCCTGGGGTGCCCTCCACACAGCCTCCAGTGGAATATCCGAAGCGTCTCTGCAAGCCCGATCTCCACCCAAGGAGCTCTTCTGATTTCTAGCTTTATTCTAAAAATCGCTATCAAGTTGGCAGGAGTAGCCGCAATCCCACGTGCCTGTTCCAAAGAGAGGCTGCCAGCGCGAGGTAACAATGCCCAGGGCCGGAGGGAGGAAGGGGTCGGAAGACGGAGGAGCGAATTCCAACATTTTCGGTGTCAATTCGATTTCAGGTTATCTTTGTGGATCTTCCGGGTTTTCACCAACCTTGCTCTCTACACAGACAGCTCCCAGCAATTGCTCCCCAAGTACTTCGTCTAAGAAGACTCTGATTCCTCCAGAGCTCCCCATGGCAGGAAGAAATATTTAAAGTTTTAGAAATGACCAGCCAGCTAAGGCTTCAGAGGTGGCCAGCTTTAACTTTTCCATCCTTTCTGTGCTGGCCCGAGGTATGTGGTTTGCCCACATCCCATTCAGATCCATATCAGGCTAAATAAAAGGCCACCCCACCCCGCCTCCCTCCCCCACCCCGCCTCCCTCGCCCCCCACACCCGCTGCGGATGGGAAACTGGTCCACCGCAGTAGCCTAGTGCCCCCCCCACCCCGATTTCTCAGAACCCAGAGCAGGGCCTCCTAGACAACAATGAAAATCTGTTGAACTGAGGCCACTGGCTTGGATCAGGGGACAGTCAGACTCAGGACTGAGGCTGCGGATCCCAGCTCTGTCACTCACTGGCTCGTGCCCTTTGGCAAGCCACTTCGCTCCCAGCCTCCGATTCCTCCCTCATCTGTAACGTGCGTGTGCTGACTGGGAGGGAGGGGAGAAGTGACAGTCACCACACTGGGTTATCAGGTTATCGTGAGAATCAAAAGAAACCACCAAAATATTATCTTAAGGAGAAAGCCCCGAAGCAAAGGAAATTATCCAAAGAGCCACCCGGGGCGGAATCCGGCTCTGCTTTGAGATTTCCCCACGGAAGACAAGAATTTGGTGGAAGGGATGTTTCTGGGATCCGGGATACCAACTAGAAGCTTGGATCTAGGTTTCCTTTAAGTATCTGCCCCTGTATTTTTCCTCCAGTTCTTTCTCCTCCCTCATCCCCGCCCCCCGCCCCCTCACCACGGAAGGAATTGGCCAGCGCCACCTAGCCAGCCCCCCCGTGGCTCCGCCCCCACTCGGAGGGCCAAGAGTTAACAGCTGCACCTGTTGAGGTATACCTTGCAGTTGCTGGCACCTGTACCTGCAGCCAATCAGCACAGGCACTGCTGGGAACTTACCTGTCAGCAAAATCCCAACACTTCTTCACCGTAAACCTCACCATAAATCAAACACTTCCCTGGGCCGGGAATGTCTACGTCAGGCGCGAATTAGACACAAGCGGTCAGCAGAGCCTCAGTGCCGGATCGCTGGAGCCCGGGAGGAGGAAGATGACCAATGAACTTGAGTGAGTAAACACTGGCAGACGCCGCCTGGTGCTCCCGGGGAGCCCAGGCTGGACGGGGTTTCCAGGAGGCTGGCGCCAGGATTCCCACGGCAATTTGTAAGGGTAAATGAATGGGCTGACGGTCTTGCTGTGGCGTGTCAAGGCAGGCCCTGGTCTCAAGCGAGGGCTGGATGTTTCCCTGGGAAAATAGTTTTTTTTCCTCTCACTCTGCTGAGCAGTTTCGAGCCAGGCAGAGAAACACAGCCCCGAAACTGTGAAGGCTTCTGGCACTGGTTTTTGATCCTCCGAAGGAGCCTTGGAAATCAGAGACAACCCCAGCTCCTTGGAGGCTGCCCGTCTCCCTGCCAAAAAGGAACTTCTTTGAGGTGCTTCTAAGAGCTGTCTTAGGCAGAGCTGAGTTTCTCTAAAGGGACTTGTTTACGGAGTTGGAACAATCCCAAAAGGGAAGGTTATGGGGTGGTAGTGTAGTGTGTACACTCTCTGTAGGGGCTTGACCGAGGTACAGAGCCAGGCTCTGGCCCTCATGAGGTGAGATCCTGAGCAGGTCACTCAGCTTACACACTTTGCTGTGTTCTCCTCATCTGGGAAATGGGTACAAGGATGTTTTGTAGGAGTCTTGAGTGTGCTAAAGGCTGTAAAACGCTTAGCATGGACTCAAGGTCTAAAGATGCTTTCAATAAAATGTGGTTGATTTTATTCAGAGGCAGTTCTAAGGCTGGGGAAGCTGAGGAGTGGTTTCTGATGAGATCATCTCTGCTGCCTGGCAGGGTACAGGTGCATTCCTGCCCACATCAGGGATCCGGAATCCTGGCTGGCTGATGCTGATCTTTGCTGCAGACCCTCTGCTCGCAGTCTAGACCCCAGAAAAGGTGGGGTGGGGTTAGACTCTGAGCCACCTCAGCATGGCTTCAGGGAACAGGCGGGTGAAACCAGATTTCTTAAACAGTGACTGTCCTCTTCCTGCCACCCTCAGAGGTGAGTGGGTAGAGGTAAGGGTGGGACAAGCCCTTTTTTCCCCGGCTACGAGATGCTAGCTGGCTCTTAGGTTCTTCCGGGTTGCCCAATTATCTTCACAGCAAAGTCTCTGGGCTTAACAGGCATCCGGTTTCTTTTGAGTGAATTCTAAGTCGACAAATATACATATAAATATAAATACAAGCATTACAGTAACACCAGGGTTCAAGTCCCAGCTCTGCTACTTATTGTCTGGATGGCTTTGGGCAAGTGACTTCACCCTAGTCTGGTTCCTCACCTGTAAATTGTGGCCAATAGTGGTACTCACCTCACGGAGCTGGTAGGAAACTCTGCAACTTTAGAACAGCAGTTGCTTGAAAGCCCGATCGGGAGCAAGCTAATAATGCGACTGTGACTTCATTGGTTACCTTTTCATGCCTTGAATACAAAAAAAAAATTGAGGTGTCCATCACCCCAGTAGATATATTTATGTTGCTGCTTAGGGAGGAACTGTCTTGAAGCTGAGTTACTGGGGCTGAAATGTTTTCTGTTTTTCTCTCCCTTAATGATTTGGGCCTGAAGTCAAATCCTCTGACAGATGAGGTTGTTTCCTTTGAGGTCTGTGAGAGAAGCCAGTGCCTGCTGAGTAATTGCCGGCAGACTCTGAAGTCACCATTTCAGATTACAATGGCAGAGCCTGAGGGCTCGGCTGCCCCTACTGATGGAGAGGTGGGTACCAGGTGCTTGGCTTGCAAGCTCTGAGCTGCGGCTGTGGCCTGCATCTTGTTGTATTCTTTTAGGAAGCGCTGAGTTGAGGACCGGTCCAAGCAACCATCTCGAGCCCTGATAGAATGACCAGCTCTTGTCAGCCCAGGTGCAGTGGGAGGTCGGGCTTGTACCTACTACTTACCCGCTTTTGGATCCTGGAGAATTTATTTGTCCTCCCTGACCCTCAGTTCCCTCGTCTGTAAAACAGAGGCTGTAAATACTTACCTGGCAGAGGGAACAGTGAGCTCGCGTATCCGGACCTCTGGGCCCAGAGTAGAAGCTCCATAAACGCCAGCCTGATTACTAGGCCTTGGGTGGAGAGCAGCGCCTCGAAGGCTGGGTGTGAGGAGCACAGAGGCCAGGCCCTGTAGTCAGAACCAGCTCGAGGCAGCAGGTGGGTGGCGATTGCCCAGTCCTTTCATGTGGTTGGCCCCAGCGCTGGGCCTCCGCCAGCCTGCGGGCCACAGCCAGCCGCCCTAGATGTCTCCAAGTTGCAGCCTTGCCATGTCCTGGGGCTGTATCCGCCGCAAAGAACCCTGGGGCAGCGGGCCGCAAGGCATCCTGGGGCAGCAGACCACAGGTCTCGGGTCTCGCGGAAAACAGCCTGCGCCTGCGCTATATGGCTTTCCAAAGCTGCTGACACGCAGGCTTGGCGGGGCCTAGTCCAGATGCTGCTGCGTGGCCCCTCATAAGCAGAAGGCGCCAGGTAACCTCCCAGCCCCTCTGTGTGCCCTGCGGGTACCTGAGGGCCTACTGTGTGCCTGCAGTACTTGTGCAGCCTGGCCCCGGACCTGGAGTTGACATTGGAGGAAAGCAGTTTCACTACATTATGGAATTTGGGCACATAGTAGGTCTATCAAATAAGAGTGAGCATGTCACAATTAGCAGCACTGCCTCCCTCAGTCCAGAGTCTGGACCCCCACCCTCTTTGCTTGGGAATCTTACTCAGACCCCCCAATCCCTGGAGAGAGGCCACTGAGGGTGGGAGTGGCTTGGACGGGCACAGCCAGGGACCAAAGGCCCAGCCTTGTCTATCTGATCTCCGGGAGGCAGGCTCCAGACGGCCTGGAGCGCTGAAAGAGTTAACCAGGAACGCCTCCCCGCTGCGGTTTTGTGGTCGAAACCATGATTGCCAGAAGCAAATTTTTGTCGTGCACAAGGTGTGTTATTAAAAGTCGGAGTTACACTGCCGGTGAATGGAAAGTTAAAAGCCCTCATTAAGCTTGGGCTGTAAAACAGGAGACCTGGGCGGAGAGGCAGAGAGATGGCGCTAACGGTGGACCGTGGTGCAGCAGGCTCCTGTCCTGCGGCTGGGGCAGTCTAGGCAGCGAGTGGCCAGGCCGGGAGAGCCCGCGGAGGTCCCACACTGAGGAGCAGGAGGAGAGAGGAAGGGCAGCAGAACTGAAACACCGTTTGGATCTTCGGAGCTTTCTGCTGGGCTAAAACACAAAGAGTCAACAATTATTGAGCCCCAACTCCACGTGAGTTGTGTCCAATGTTGATGAACAAACACATTCCCCCGTTCCTCCTCGACAGCCCAAGCTGGGTGGGAGGGTAAGGGCGATTCTTCAGAAGAGGAGACTGAGAATTGGCCAGGCTCACTGGAGAGCTCAGGGAAACATCTCAACTGGGGGAGCAGAACAATATGCCACCTGCTTCCCAGTGTGTAGACATGGAAGGAGGAGCTGGAGGTGGCCCAAGCTGTTCAGTTTTCCGGGAGTGGATGAGGGTGAATGAACTCTCTTCTCTGCTTCTTATTTTTCTGGAGGTTTGACATTTTATTTATTTATTTTGGTCTAACATTCTAGATACGTGTATTTTACAAACCTTTGTTAGTTTAGAAATGGGAGAGGGAAGAGAGGAGGTGATTATTTTTCAAATGAGAATAATTCACCACCAACTTGGAAATACAAATTCTCAGACCTACCCTAAATTGGTGGGATCAGAAACTCTGGGGGTCAGGCTCTTACGTGCTATAACAGGCCTTCCAGGTGGTGATTCTGGTGCAGGTTCAAGATTAAGAGCTGTTGGCCAGAAGACCGGGCATGGAATTATGAGGCAGTAGGTTCCCAGATTGACTAAATGACCTGCTGTGTAGACATTGAGTCAGCAGGCTGAGAGCCGTGCTCCAGGGTCGTAGCTGTGTTTAAAGTCCTCCAACTTCGCTACCTATGGGTTGTGTGATTTTTTACAAGGGCTCTTTAACCTAAGTGTCGGTTTCCCTGTGTGTAATGTAATGGGTAATATGGAATGAAAACACCCACCTCCCAGCCCACAGATGAAAAGAAAAAAAGCACAAGGCCTAATTGTATCGTTTGTTTTTGTTGTCTGTTATTTTTAGTGGTACTGATGATCGAATCCAGGGCCTTCACACTGAGCTATATCCTAAGCACATTTTTTTAGTTTTGATTAGAGACAAGGTCTTGTCAAGTTGCCCAGGTTGGGATAGAACTTGCAATCCTCCTGTCTCAGCCTCTCGGAGTTCTGGGATTACAGTCCTGCGCCACCTGGCCTTGTGTGAAATCATTTAGTTCCACTCCCATCTCTTGCTCTCCCTCCCTCTTGTGGAACTCAGTGCTCTCATTTATAAAATGCAGCCAATAATCCTGGCTGGGGCCTCTTATCCCTTCACCACCTAAAAGGGTCACATCAACTGACCTAGTGAGTCTTAAAGATTAGTTATCTCTCCAGTGTTTGTTATTTTACTGGGCTTTCTCGGGAGGTCAGCAAGAATCAGGAACTTTTGAGGGCAGAGACACGGTGGTAGTCCCCAGTGCTAAAGGTACGTGGCCTGTTCCGGAGTCATCCTCAGTGAATATTTGTTGAATGAATTCAGTGAAGGAATAAATGAGAGAATGGGGCACGTTGGATTTAGAGCTGGATTCAACTTCTTTCACACCCCGATTGAACATCTCAGAAAAAAAAATAGGCTATTAGATAAGAAGCTAAGGGGAGAATCTGGCATGAAAGAAAAATTCTCAGTCGTGCCTGGTGTTACAGACTGTTTGTTACCTTGGCACACTCTGGGAGGCAGAGGCAGGAGGATTGTGAGTTTGAGCCCAGCCTGGGCAACTTAGTAAGATCCCATCTCAAAATCAGAAAATGAAAACGGGCTGGGGATGTAGCTCCACACGAATGCTCTGGATTCCATCTTCAGTACCACAAAATAAAATTTTTTTTAAAAGGGGGGAAAGACAGGAAAACTCTGATGCAGGGAAGAATTCTTCAAAGGGCAGAAAATGAGTTTCTGGTATAATTAGCAAATGGCGTATAATTAATTTACATGCAAAAAATTAATTTACATTCAAGTAGAAGTGTTTGCAGGAGCCAGACTGCCTTCAAGTTGGCCCCTTGAGCCCTTTTTTTTTTTTTTTTTGAGACAGGGTCTTGCTCTGTAGTCCAGGCAGGTCCTGAACTCACAGTGGAGCCCAGGCTGGCCTCAACTCACAGCCATCCTCCTGCCTCAGCCTCCTGAATGCTGCAATTACAAGCATGTACCACCACACCCAGTTTATGAGGTACTGAGAGGTCGAACCCAGGGCCTGGTGCTTGCTAGGCAAGCGCTCTAACCACTGAGCGATCCTTCCAGTGCCCTTCCCACCTGGATTCTGATAAGGAAGCCCTGGTGGTGCTTATCCTTTATCTCAGAACCTCCCAGCACCAAGTCCACTTCTGCGGGCTGGGAAGAGATGCCCCGTGTGCCAGGCGAGAGAAAGAAGCTGTGTATTCTGTAGTGTGCTGGGGTGTTTCAATAAATTAAGCCTCAGTGGGGCTGGAGGCATGGCTCAGCGGTTGCTAAGTTCCCAAGTTCGATTCCCTAACACCACATAGATTGGGCATGCCTGTAATCCCAGCACTCGAGAGGCTGAGGCAGGAGGATTGACATGAGTCCAAGGCCAGCCTGGGCTCCATAGTGAGTTTAGGACCAGCCTGGGCTACAGAATGAGACCCTGTCCTCCACCACCACCCCCGATAAATTAATTAAATAATTAAGCATTAGTGATAATAAAGGGAGCTCTCATTTTTATGTGCTGGTGCTGTGCTGATCACTTTAACACAGTACCTCACTGCAGCTTCCAACAGGAACACTTCCCCAAGTTATTGCGGGTATTAAAGACAATGGCCAGGAACTGTTTAGCCAGCACTTGGCACTTGGTAATCCCTTAATGAAGAGTAACTATCATAATAATCCTAAGAGGTTAGGACTCTCATCTTCCCACATTTTACATATAAGAAAACCGAGACCCAGATTTGTCAGGTTGCTTGCCTGCAGTCACACAGCTAGCAACAGGGCCAGAACTGGAGTCCACGTCTGTGTAACTCTGGGGGGCCCCTCACCCCGGAACTGGGAGCTCATAACTGCCACATTCAAACTGGAGTCAATGCCCTGTACCCCGCCATTTCTCCACCGAGGCCCCTCAGGGATACCCAGCCCAGGCGACAAGGCCCATTTCACAACCCGCGTGCCCAGAAAACCAGATGAGCCGCTGGTAGGTGCGAGAAGCCTGGGGCGCCCCTGTCATGCCCGGGAACACCTTGTGTGGGGCCGCTGAAAAGCGATTCCTCCGTGAGCACCTGTGGCAGGGCCTCCCTGTGAGTGATTAGAGAGTGTGACTGATCGCCGCTCATGAGGCTGGGTGGCTCACGGCAGGGTTTGGCAAGGCACTAACTGGGTGGGTCTGGGTGTCAACACCCAGCTCAGGTGGCCCCTGAAACTCTTCATCCTGAGGCTGGCGGAAAGTGGGACCCGGCTCTCAGGATCTATCCTGGCCCAGCCACCTCAAGAAGTAGAGTTCGAGTCCATCCCTCCTGGTGGTGGGTTTTCTCCCACCTGCTACAAAACAAGACTTCGTGCCTTTCCCTCTCTGAGCTATCAAAATGCCTGTGACGCAGGGCAGTGGGTTGGACGCTAGGAGACTTGAGTACCAGTCTTCCTATATGCGGTGTATCTTCAAGCAAATACACCTCCTCTCTGGGACTAGGGTTCTAAGGTCTCTTAGCACCCTAAGTTGCTAAGATTCTACCAGAAGGGAGTGATACTGAAAGGCCTCATGCAGCCTATGGCTGAGACAACATCTACTTCATTCAGTGAGAGTTTGGAAGTGGCTTAGCCTTAGCCGGACAGTGGCACTTGGCCTGACCTGGTTCCCAGAAGGATGCATGTCAGGTCTGGAGGCCTAGAGGCCGACTAGGCATTGGGCTGCTGGTACCACACCCTTTCGTGCTATGGGTCCAGAGTGAACTATTAGGGGATGGAAGGTCCCACCCACCGTGGGGCCCCTGCCTCATTACAGGAGCCCTCAGTGTAGCAGCTAGACCCCTGAGCCCCTCTCTTTTGATTCTAAGTGCAACTCTCTCCCACATAGAAGAGAAAATGGACCAAGAGCCTGTTGGTGCTGGCAGCCACAGCTCTGGGCCTGCCTACCCCAAGATACCAGCTGGGAGGCCTTAAGTGAGCCAGGGGCCCATCCATGGCTGTTTTTCCTGCTGTCAAATGGGGACAGTCATACCTTCCTTCCCCACCTCAGGGGCGTTGCAAGATCTCAGGTATGACAGATACGAGAGAGGCATGCTGAAATACATAACACGCTATGCAAATGGGAGGCATGATCACATCTCCAGTTGAGTTTCCTCCTGGGCTTGCTGGCCTTCCTTGAGGAAAAGTGATGTATGCAAAGTATCTGGCTCACACCTGGCACCCAGCAGGAAGCTGTCCCAGGGTAAGGCCTCTGCTCCCACCTGAGGGTCCCAGGTGTCTCCCTCGACTCCCACTCATTTCCATTGACCTCTCCCCCACTCCATTCCGTTCTGAAATATCCTTCACTCCCTGGAGACAGGCAGGTCAAAAGTCTGTTGGCTTCTGTACCTTGTTGCTGTCCTCACCTCTCTAACATTATTAGCTAATTGTTTTGTGATTGTTTATGTCTTGCTGCTCCTGGAATGCACCCTCAGTGACAGTAGGGACAGCTTGGTCTCATTGTCCTAGGATAGGGCCTGGCACACAGCAATTACTTGCTAAATATATGATAAAATGAGAGGTGGATGCCAGGAATGAGCATTCAGGTCTTTTCCCTCTCTGTTACATCTCTTGGTGGATAAGTCATGATGTTCCCAGGCCAGAGCCCCGGTCACCTAATGTCTCCGTCATCTATTTCCGAGTCTGTAAACTAGCAATAATAACATACCGTGTATGCTGGGAGGCTCCGGGAGATAATGAGTGTGAAAGTCAAGGCAAGAGGTTATTACCTTATCTGTTTTGTTTTTGACATTGAACCTGGTTCACAGACAGAGGCTGGGGAGGGCGAGGGGGCCGTAATTGAAGAACCTGAGGCAGAGTCTCCCCTCTACTCTCATTCTGGGCTTCTGGGATGATGACTGTCACTTACTGAAATTATTCCCTGGCAGGCTTTGGGCTAAGCGCATTTCTTATGATAATACACTTAATTCTCCTAACAACCAAAGAGATTAACTGTAGTCTAACGCAACCACCCCTGGTGACTCTCCATTACACTACTGCATTCTAATTTTCCTCACAGTATTTATCACTAGCTAAAATTAACTCATTTACCTCCTTGTTGATGGTTGGTCTTCCCCAATTAGAGTGGAAGTTCCGTGGGAGCAGAGCCTTATCTGTCTCTCTCTTGACCTTGGCCAATTTCTCCATGCCTAGAAGAGTCCCCAGTAGACCCAATTAACAGATGAGAACATAGCCTTAGCCAGGCTAAATTCCTCATTCAAGGACATAGTCACCCAAGGCTTGGGCTGTGACCCTGATGCTGCTTCCTTTCAGGGTGTATCCTCTGCTGGGCTGGGCTGAGCCCTGGTAGAGAAAGGAGGTCAAGTCCTCTCTCCCCCCACCCTCCCTCATCCCTCTTTCATCTTCTAATAGCTCCATGGCTCCATCTTGGATGAAGGTGCAACAGAACGTTTGTGTAGGCCCTAGAGAAGGTGACCTCATAGAACGAGAGTCACCTGTTCCCCTCTTTATCTTGGCCCTGTCTTTCAGGGATAGGGCTAATGTCTCCTTGAAGTCCACTTCTCCTTCGTCCTGCATTAGCCCCTGGGGTGTATTTCCATCTCACCCACTGAGTCCCAACCCTTAGGACCAATCTTTAAGACAGCAGAAAGCTGAAAGTTGTCAGGTTTGAGGACTTGACACATGAATCAATGCTAATCTTATTCATAGTTGAGATCTTCTAGAAACTCAGTGTTTAGTCTTAGGAAGAGAGATTGATGGGTGGTTGAGCAGTCACGGGACTCAGGACTCCAGGTCTACTCGCTTCCTTCTTAGCTCCTCCTGCCTTGTGTGGGTGGGAAATTCTTTTCTGCTCAGTAACAGAGAATTATTTCAGTGTATTCCAGAGGAGGGAACTCTGCAGAATAGGAAAGGTGTCTGGAGGGAGATTAGCACAGGAGCTGCATCTTGAAATCCAAGTTTAACTTGAGCCTCTACCATTTACTAACTGAACTCAAGCAGGTGAGACTGCCTGCTTGAGCCTCAGTTTCCCCTTCTATAAGCAGAGCTGCGTAATTTCTATTTCCTAAGGCTGTTGCTGTGGCAGAGGAGATCACACAAACCCGTCTGCAGCATGTCTGCTTGGGGTAAATGCTTAAAGGAAAAGAGATGCTTTGTATCAAGGAATCAGACTTTGGGCTCCCAACAGGCTCTACTGGGGGTTAAAGCCCTTGCCTAGCAAGTGCTAAGTACCTGAGTTTGATTCCCCAGTACCACATAAATCAGGTGTGGTGGCGCATGCCTATAATCCCAGCACTCAGGAGGCTGAGACAGGAGGATTGCCTGAGTCCAAGGCCAGCCTGGGCTACAGAGAAAGACCCTGTCTCAAAAACAAAACAACCCACAAAACCAACAGGCTGTACTGGAGACCCCCCCAGGTGAGCAAAAGATGTCAGCTGTTCTTTTGTTTTGTCCATAATTTTATTGTTCTCTTCTAAAATGTCTCTTTTTTTTAAAGGATTAAGATTACTGCCAACTCCTCATAGCTGTTAGTGGTCATTTCACCGAGCAGCAGATTGGGACCAAATGCCCAGATCTGCCACTATTTCTGGATGTCTGTGTCTTGTATCGTGTGGCCTCTCAGCATCCAGCTCCATGCTGGCCTAGCATGCGGGAAATGACTTGCATGCACTAGGCACTGATGAAATAGCAGGCACGCAGTTTGAGGCATTTCCTGAGTGCTGATATTCTCAGCCCTCATAGCTCTTCTATGCACTTTTCTTCGATTTCTTTATGAATGAGAAACAGTGGCAAGCAGAGGTGGTGACCACAGGGGAGGGGAAGGACTTTCCCTGCTTCTCCCTGGCTCTCCCTGCCTCCTTTGCTTGGGGGTTTTCCTTAGCCTGGCGCTGGGCAGGAGGGAAGAACAGGTACCCAGCAATGGCTCAGTAAGTTCCACTGACCCCAGGCCCACAAGGAAGCTAGGATGGGCCCCTTCTCACCTCTGTTCTGAGGCCCCTTGATTTATAGCAGCAGAAACTTGGGGTGTGCCTCTCTGGCTGTGCCCCCAGAGCAGGAAGGTTTCTGCCATTTCTCTCTCCTGTGTGACAGCTCCTTGTGTCTCCCTCTCAGAGCCTAATACCCTGGAGCCTGGAGCCCAGTGACAGGGGAAACCCTGTTTTGGGTGACACCCCTGGAAGAGCTACACACACACACACACACACACACACACACACACACCACCACCATCCAGCTGCGTAGGCCTAGCCCAGGCTTCTGTTTCCCACTGTGAGTCAGAGAATGTGACCCTGAGCCACTAGGCAACAGGTGGGGACTTCCTACAAGGTGACTCCTAAGGTCCCCACCCATCCACGAGTCTGCCTTAGTGCCTCGAATTTGACCACTAGCGTGTTTATGTGGTTTTTATTCTAGTCAAGCCCAAATTTAAATCCTGGTCACATCACCCATCAGTGGAACGATTGTGGGCATTTTCTTACCGCGCCACATCTTGGGTGACCTGGAGCCGATGACCCTTTTCCCTGGCATGCCTGATAAAAACAGAGCGAACATGTGGAGCATGGTGAGGAGCAGCTGGCGTTGCTCCCGTGTCCCAATATGGATGAGCTCATCAGGCCCATCTAGATGTAGAAAGGGTGGCTGCAGGACACCAGCAGGCTCGGGAGCGCCCCCTCCATCTCCGGGGCTGCCCCACCCCCAGCCTGAACAGGCTGTCCTCTCCCTGCCTGCTTCCTCCACACACTCTGCTCTAAAATGAGCACAGCCAGATCTTTGCTCCTGATTACATGGGGACCTTACTGGTGATTCTCAGAGTCTGGTCCTTAGGATACCAGCAGTGGCGTCAGACCTGGGGACATTTTTAGAAGTGCAACTTCTCAGCTGCCCCAGGATCAGGCACTCAAGGGTCCGAGCCCTGCAGTCTGAATGTCAAGCCCATCAACTCCATCATGCAGCTAAAGTCTGCAAGCGTGGTCCTAGACAATAGCATCCTTGTCCCCTCTGAGCCGCCCCCTTACCGGCACCCTGGACAACTTCCTTTTATTTGTTGGGAGTTTTAGTTCACCCATGGAGCTAATAATAGCACCCGCCTTAAGAAGGTTGTTATGAGAATTAATTGAAACAGTAGTTCATGAACAGTGCTTAGCTCAGGGCCCAAAACATGGCCAATGGTCGGTAGCGATGATGTGTTATATTGACAATTATCTATGTCCTGTATAATTTCCACCATCTTTGCTTCCTCCTCCAATTTCTGAGAGAAATAATCCTGTGCTGAGTCTCTCTGACTAAAATATCTGCCTCCTCCAGACAGCCTCTCCTGACCGCCTTCCTCCAAGCCCATCTCTGGCACAGGGCCCGGGTTCTGCCTGCCTCTGTGTGCCCTCCGGCATTCAGCTCCAGTTCCTGGCACCTGAGCCGCTCGCTGCTTGGGGACCCTTTAAATAAATGTTGGTCTGAAAGGCCATTTCCCAAGAGCCAGCACTGCCTAAAGGCTGCTGCGCCCTGGTGCTGTCTGTCGCCTGCCATGTTTTCTCTGGGACCACCAAGACCTGCACCCTTCTGCGCCTTTCACGGTCTTGAAGAAAAGCACCTCAGAAGAGCAGACGCTGGTTATCTGGAAGTTAGGTTGACTGCAGCGTGTCACTGTCCTCTCCCATCCCGTCGCACTCCTTAGCGGGGAAGCGTTTTAATGCACCCTCCATTAGCAGCGTGGCCTGTGTGAGGGACCTGAGGCCCCAGGTCTGCGGTTTCCACGTGGCAGCGTTTGGACCTGATCTAGTTTCTGAGTGCACATTGTTCACTGCCACCCGTGGCCCGTGATGACAGGAGAAGCACCGGCAATGCTCTGAACCCCTGGGCCTTGGCCTGTGGCTGCACCCCGGGACCTTCCTGGGGGCCTACCTCTGAGCCTCTGTCCTTGCCTTCAGTTTCAGGTCTGTGCGGCTGCTGAAGAACGAGCCAGTCAACTTCCAGAAGTTCCCCTATGCTAACGAGGATGAGGCCTGGAAGACGTACCTGGAAAACCCCCTGACGGCTGCCACGAAGGCCATGATGAGAGTCAACGGGGACGATGACAGCGTCGCAGCCCTGAGCTTCCTCTACGATTACTACATGGTACTCTCACGGCTTCTGGGCATGCCCAGTTCTGACTCAATGCACATCTGTTTAGGGCCACGGGCAGCATCCCAGCCCCTCACCTCCGGGCCTTTGTACCTGCTCGCTCCTCTTCTTGGCCCCTGTCCTTTCTCCTGATTCAATCCATTCTCAGCTTGGGGCTCAGTCGAAATGCTACCTCATTCTTTCATGGAGAAGGGGACCCGTTCTTGGATTTCCCATTCCATGCCTTCTCTAGGCCCCCTCAACAACCCATCGTCCTCTGTATCTTTAGAAATTTGCTTTAGGGTCACTTTTGTCCTTCTCCCCCATAAAACTTAGCTCCTGGAGGGAGGGAGCATACCGTCACTATTGCTGAGCTCCCGGCAGCCCCCATGCCCTGCTGTGCAGGGCCCAGCACATGCGGGTTGAGTGGCGCAGGCGGCACCTTGGCCAGGCGTGCTCCATCAGGGATGCACCCGGCCACCATCCTCCCTCTGCCTCGTCCCTTGGATCACACCAGCTGCCCATTCGTTGGCGCCCTTCTAGGCCACCACCCAGCACAGAACTTCTGCTCTTTGACCCTTCCCCTTCTCTCCCCTCCCATGGACTCCATCCTGCCATTTCCCCTTTCCCTCTCCAGAGGATCTTGTGCCTGCTACCGTATTCTTTTTCACTGTCCTCTAGTTATTCCCAAGGCCTTGGCCTTGACTCTGAGACCATTGGTCCTTGAGAACAGGAATTAGACCCTGCAATGGCTGATAGATGAGGCTTGATCCAGTTGGCTGGCCCAAATGTGAAACCCTTATGACAGGCCCACCACACACAGTGCCCGTGCCAGACATTACTCATTGATTATAGCCGGTATTCTCAGTGAAAGAATATGAGGCTCCAGGATCTCTGTCAGCTTGAGACTATAGCCAGCCTTCCCCTCCAGCTGAACTGACGTGAGCTAGCAAACTTACTTGCTATCCCTGAGCTGGGTGGTTATTTGAAGAAACTGTCCTAGATTTGGGGTGAGGGACATGAATCCCAATTGTTAAGATAGCTGGCTAAAGCGTGAAGATTTAAATTCACCTCGTCCCTAAGTCCTCAAACGTCTTAGCTCTAGAAATATTTTATCCACCCTACTGTAAGGAGGAAGGCAAGCTCTCTGCCTGAACTCAGAGGCCATTGGAGGGCAGGCACGTGGTCCCACGTAGGAGATGGCCCTGGTGACTTCTCAGGCTTGATTCTTGCCCTGGAATGAGTGGTGTGGCCACCCTGTCCTAGCTCCTTCCCAGCTGCCTTGGAACATCCTGGAGAATCTAGCCCAGCTTAGTGGAAAAGGAATTGTAATGGCTACTTTAGAGTAAGACCACAGTAGGAGACAAATTCTCTGTGTGGTCCTGAACCTCCAGCTAGGATTAAGGTTGAAGCTGAACTATAAACTCAAACCCAGCAATATCTGATGGGAGAAAAGAGGCTATTCCCAGGGCCATAAGGGTGAGGCCAGGCTCCAAAGGAGACCCCTGTACTGGTTTTAGTGAGAGCCAGTGTGGGTTTTGAGCTGCCCTATGGGCAGCGAGGACCTGGGCTGATGGTGTGGCCAGAGCACCAGCTTGGGATTTGAGACCCCATAGCATGCTAGCAACATGGCTCCAGGCAATGCAGTGCTAAGTATGATGGTCACTGCTCCTTACCGAGTGCCTCATGCTCCCTCGGGGGTGTGGCCACCAGCCCAGCACCGGGTCACTAGACTGTGCTGGGGAGGTGGCACCAGCTTTCTCAGCCTTAGAGACAAGTGAGTTAGAATATTCTAAGACATAAGAAGATGATACTTAGGATCCTGAAGGGGCACAGTTACGCACCAAGCTGCCACCGCTCAGTGCTGTTCTCGCAGTCACAACAACCCCAAGGTTGATATTGCTATGGTTGTCCATACTTTCCAGATGACGGTATGAAGTACAGAGAGGGTAAGTGACTGGTCCAAGGCCACACAGCCAGTATGTGCATCTAGAAACCGAACCCAAGAAATCCACATTCCCAGTTCTAAGCACTGGGGCAGTAGCATCTCACTAGCTCCCATTCTCCTTGTCCATGTCAGGATGATGATTTCTGTGGGTGTCTCCGAGCGGTAGTGAGGGTTCCGATGAGACGAGAGGCCTTCAGCACAAGGTCTAGTGCATGTGAAGCGTATCCGCCTAAACTGGGAGGCATTATGTTTATTAATAAACCTTTATAAGTCCTGTGAGGCAGGAGTTACAATCCCTCACTGAGTTTCAGAGTGGTGCAGTAGTTTATCCAAAGTCGCACACTTTTAAGCAATAAAGCCAGGAGGTGAGCCAGGCCTTCCTGACCCCAAATTCCATGCACCTTAACTGCTAATCCTGGGGTACTTCTCCCCAGTCCTTAACTTGGAACTCACATTAAATGGTGGTTAAGAGTTCCTGCCAACCCGAAGAACTTTGGTTTTCTCTGTCTCGTAATGCCTGGCCAAGACAGGAGGCATTGCAGCTCCCAAGGGCCAGGTCTTAGCCAAGCACTACATATAAATCCTTCCTTCCTTCCTCTCAGGGCCCCAAGGAGAAACGGATACTGTCCTCCAGCACTGGGGGCCGGAATGACCAAGGAAAGAGGTGAGACTCGTCAAGACCCTGCCCCTCTGTGCCTCTTAATCCAGTGCCCCGCGCTCAGCAGAGCCACTGGTCAGACACACAGAGGAGTGTGTCCAGGGCCTGCGGCAACTGTAGGGGCTCGGGAAAGTGTTCTCATTTCTTTTAAAATAGTAAGAAAAGAATTAATATAATCCAGCCCACATTATACCTGTCTTTATGCCGATGAAGGGAAGGGGCTGATGAAGGCAGAAGAGTCAAAAAGCACACACACACACACACACACACACACACACCACACACACACACACACACACACACACACACACACACACACACACACACATTCACGTCTGCAGGCCATGTGGGCTGGGGTTTACTGAAAACAAACTTCAAAGCTCTAGTAGTAGAAAGCCCTAAAGGCAGTTTTTCTGTCCCGGCTCCAAACCCCTCCTCCCTGCGGCCTCCTGGGGAGGGAGACCGGGCACTGAGTTCCCGGACTTCTTCCCCTGGCTCTCTGGCCCTCTGCCTGGCGTTAGTGCCTCAGGCCACCTGTGTCCCTTTCCTTGTAGAGAGCAGCCCAGGCCATGCATGAGGCCAGGCGGGCCCTAGAGGAACCTTGTCCCTCTTCCTCCTCTTTCTCCTTCTGTGCCCCTTGGGGGCTGGCCAACCATGGCTGGGCCCCTGCTGGGATGTCTTGCTGTGCCCCAGTGTGAGCTTAAAGCTCTCCAGGCCACTGCTTACCACCGCTGAGACCCCGTCTCAAAATAATTGTTTTATAGGTGCTGACAATTCTTCTATTTACAAAGCAGTATTTACTTCTTGCAAAAGACTCAAGCTCTCTCTCTCTCTCTCTTGCTCTCTCTCTCTCTCTCACTTTCTCTTTTCTCTGTCTCTCCTACACACACACACACACACACACACACACACACACACACACACGTGAAATTTTCCTGCAATTCTCTATACTTATCTCCCTCAACAGTTTGGGGGACATCCTTCCAAATCTTTTTCTAAACATAATTACTGCCCTCACAGAAACACAGTCCCTCCCGTACACACCCATCCACCCACCCTGGGATGACTCAGTGCAGTTGGTTTGAAGTGGGGATGTTTTGGCACAGGGACATTTAACGCTGGCTAAGACATAAAAGATGAAACTGTCAGTCTCTTTAATTGACAAGTGCTATAATAAGGGATGAAACAGGTGTCTCCCCGGCCCTGAGCCTGCACACAGGTCATCCTGACTCCCCTCCTCTCACTGCTGTGGTGCGGCCTCGCGTGTGCCAGGAGGGCCCCGAACAGCACATTGGACCACAGGAAGTCAGCGTGTCAGTGCCGCAGTCACCCTCCGGGCCAGCCGAAGCCCCCTCCTCCCCAGAGAGAAGAGGTGCACTCACTGTGGCCCCCTCCCCAGGTTCTATCATGGCATGGAGTATGAGACGGACTTGGCCCCCCTCGAAAGCCCCACGCACCTCATGAAATTTCTGACGGAGAACGTGTCTGGGACCCCAGAGTGCCCTGATCTGCTCAAGAAGAACAGCCTGATGAGCTTGGAAGGGACCGTGCCCAACCCCAGCAAGGCCGTACCCCTCCCCCCGGGGCCCAGCAAGCTGGAAGCCGGTCCCGTGGACAGCTACCTGTTGCCCACCAGTGACGTGTATGATAACAGCTCCCTCAACTCCTTGTTTGAGAACATTCACGGGGTGCCACCCACGCAGCGCTGGCAGCCAGACAGCACCTTCAAAGATGACCCGCAGGAGGTGAGGGCCCACTCGCACACCCTCACCGCGTCCTTGGATAGGCGTGAGCATGCGTACAGGAGAAGATAGTAAGGTCAGCGCCTTGAAATCCATGCAGGAAAGCATCCTCGAGCTCAGGCAGGGCTGCCAGGCTCTACTGTCCAAGTTCCACTGTGTGACCGGCACAGCTGTATGTGTAGCCCTGGGATGATGCTTCCTACAGCCTGAAATGTAATTTGTTCTCTTGGGATTGTGTTTCTCTGCAGTCGCTGCTTTTCCCAGATATCTTGAAAACATCCCCGGAACCAACCTGTGCGGAGGACTATCCCAGCCTCAAGAGGTAACCCGGCCCCATAGGCTCTGCCTCGGTGAGAATTGGGCAGAGGGCCGCAGACAGACCTGCACACTGACCCTTAAAGAGTAGGCGTAACCAATGCATGAGAAAAGGGGTACTGGAAAATAAAAAGGGGGAGAATCACATTCACGTCCTTTTCCCGGCTGGGGCAGAAAGCTGAAACTCAGCACCAATGAGGAAGCATCGAGCCGCCGCCACCTTTGGTCACCCTGTGACTTATCTCCCCCAAGAGGTTCTTGGGCTTTTGTGGGGCATTGTTATTCAGTAGGACCGTGGCTCGGGACAGCCATTGAGTAGAAGCCTTAAAATGTGCAAACTGAGGCCTGAGAGGGTAAAATGAGTTAGAAGGCCCCACAACCAGCCTATGCCAGCGCTCCAGGCTTCCTACTGCCCGCCCTAGGGCACCCCAGCCCAGAGCCAAGCCTCACTGTCCTCTCCCCTCCCTGCAGTGACTTTGAATACACCCTGGGCTCCCCCAAAGCCATCCACATCAAGTCAGGCGAGTCGCCCATGGCCTACCTCAACAAGGGCCAGTTCTACCCTGTCACCCTGCGCACCCCAGCAGGCGGCAAAGGCCTCACCCTGTCCTCCAACAAAGTCAAGGTGCGTAGCCCCAATGCATCGTGAAGGTGGGCACGGTGCACTTGCTGGGCAGGCCCGCCAGGGCCCCAGAGGCTGCTGGGTAAAGCCTACTTGTAGTGGTATGGGGAGACTGAGGCAAAAGGCAGAGCTGCTGGGCCAGGATCCGGGCCTCCCAGGTGGGGGTGACATGACCGCTGTGTTGGCAGAGCGTGGTGATGGTCGTTTTCGACAACGAGAAGGGCCCGGTGGAGCAGCTGCGGTTCTGGAAGCACTGGCACTCCCGGCAGCCCACGGCCAAGCAGCGGGTGGTTGACGTGGGTGAGCTGTGCCCCATCCCCTCTGACCACTCCGCCCTGTCCCCTCTGACTGCAACCCTGGCCCCTGCCCTCCCCCGAACGGGTGGGGGGCATAGCCCACCTTGACCTCAGCACCTTTGGGATCCAACCTCTCCTCCCAGCTGTGTGACCCAAGTCCCAAGTCACCTTCCTCCTGAGCCTCAGTCGGTCTATCCAATGAAATGAGGCCAGCTGCCTAGTGGGCCTACATGCAGGTTTTTGCCAAGGGGCCATGTGTCCTGGAGAATGTGACACAGATAGGGGACTTGCCAGCGACTCACCTGAGAGGCTAGTCACAGAGCGGGCAGTGGCACGGGCTCAGGAACCGGTGCCAACCCTGGTTAGCTGTGTGACCTTGAGCAAGTAACCTAACCGCTCCTGTCTTCATTTTCCTCGTGTATAAACTAGTATTTATGGCAGAGCTGTGAAAATTAACCAAGGGCTCACCATATTGTAAGCGTCCAATTAATGGCAGTTGTCACTTCTACTAGAGTAGACACTGGGAACAGTAGCCACACCTGCTTCCTGGCTCCCCCAGCGACTAGGGCCACGATGTTTCCCTTTCACTGGGACTGTAGTGTGGTTCTTGGGGGAGGCGTGCCCCAAGCGACTGAAGCGTTGTCCTAAACGCCTCGGTCCTGTGCCCAGGTCCCCTTCCCTTGACCCTCCATTCTTTGTGGTTTCAGCTGACTGCAAAGAGAACTTCAATACCGTGCAGCACATAGAGGAGGTAGCCTACAACGCACTGTCCTTTGTATGGAATGTCAACGAGGAGGCCAAGGTCAGTGCTGGTGGTGGCCAGGGCGGGCGGCCACTTACAAGTCCCCACGCTAAGGGAAGGACTCTCTCACACCCAGCACTGTGGCATCTGCTCCAGGGCAGGTACTGAAGAGGAAAGACAGGGTCCTCCGTGGTAGGAGGTCCAGGCTCTGGGGCTGGACAGGATCTTCAGCATCCATCCATTCTGCTTACCTACCATGTGACTTTGTCCCCTGTCACCTTTGGTGTCATGGCTATTAGATGAGAGTAGATCATAGCATCCACAGGCATCTGGTAAAAATCTGGCCTGGCACATAAGTGGTAGTTGTTATTGATCCAATCCACCCATTTACCAGAAGACTGAGCCTTGTGCAAGGTCACATGGCATGCCACTGATGGCTTGCTGGCTCCTGGGCCAGTACAGAATGCAGCAGAAGCACTTGGAAATCTGGTGGGTGGGTGGTGAGAGCTCAAATCCAGTTCCCTTACCTTGCGAGCCTGAAAAACAAGACCAGTAGATGACCCACCTGCTGGGGCTATGGTGAGGATTCCACAGCAGCCCCTGGGCCTATCGGGTGGCCTCAGAGACAAAGCCACTGGTAATTTCTCATGCCAGCACTTAGCTCTTATGAGAGTCCCGTCTGATCACCAGCTTGCCTAGCACTCATGGACCTCTGAGTCCTGGCTCTGCTTGGAGAGCTGGCCTGGTGCATGGGACACTTGTCTGGGATTGGGGTCTGGGTGACCTTGGGTCTGTCCTTCACCTGCCTTGGACCAGGCTTACCTTACCCACATGGACTGGGTCTGGCTTTGTCCCTCCAACCCAGGCCTCCTGCCTCAAGGGACAGCAGGCTGCCTGGCACAGACTAGGGAGAGGCCCAGGCAGGATATGATTATGCACAGAGCGCGGGAGCTGGAGGGGGAGGTGGGGAGAGTTTCGTGGGAAGGGAGAGGTGGGTTTCGGTGGGGATTTTCTCACAGCCTCTCACGCTCCCGGGTCTCTCTCTGGTGGGGCTGGTGGGGGCTGAGGGGGAAGTATGCCAGGCATGTGCCTAGGGGCCTGGTCCTGCAGCCGGGGAAGAAGAGGATCTGCTCAGGCTCCCCATCCAACCCTACTGTTCAGGTCAGGGTCACTGCCAAGGGAAATGTCCTTAAGACCTAGGGACAACATTGGGCTCAGTAGATACAGTCGCCAGGGCTTGCCCAGCTGACACCGACCCAGGCTACCATCAGCTTTGGGTGAGACTTCCAGCTGTCCCTCTTACAACATTCACAACATATCGAGCAGTCACTCACATGCCCTGATTGCCACACAACAGGTTAATCATCACCATTTTGTAGCTGAGCACACTGAGGCCAAGTGAGGTCGCAGGATTTGTCCAAAGTGACAAAGCTCATGAATGACAGAGCCCAACATCCCACTGCAGGTCTTGTGGGGGGTGAGGGCGCTCATCCAGGCTCATTTGGCCTGACTTCCTGGGAACCTTGGTAGCTTGCGCTGCCATTCAGAGCCTCCGTGGCTGTAGGTGACCAGTGTGACCCCCTTGCTGTGAGGGGGGAATAAGAACCTGTTGCTAGAGGCCCAGGGACACTAGAGCTAGTGGTCAGGGGGGAGTGACTGCGTCTCACCCTCTATACCCTGGGCCAGCAGGAAACTGGTGTTCCTGACTGACTCTGAGTTGCAGAACCATGGCATTCTGAATGTTCAGTCCCTGAAGGACTCTTAGCCGCCTTCCCATGGTGGGGGTGTCCTGCCCAGAGGCAGAGAGCCTGGACTGTGAGCTGGGCACAGATTCCCTACCACACAGGGCCTGGGTGCAGATCCATCCCCACCTGTCTGAGGTTCAGTTTTTCTGTGTATAAAAAGGTCACTGATGTCTGCTCCGCGCAGCCCCACGGGGCTCTGGGGCACTCACCAGGCACACAGAAAGCTCAATTCACGGGCTGGAACCTGGGCAGGCCACTCACCCACAGCCCTGCTCTGCCTGTAGGTGTTTATTGGAGTCAACTGCCTGAGCACAGACTTCTCGTCACAGAAGGGGGTGAAGGGTGTCCCCCTGAACCTACAGATAGACACCTACGACTGCGGCTCGGGCACAGAGCGCCTGGTGCACCGCGCTGTCTGCCAGATCAAGATCTTCTGTGACAAGGTGGGTGGGTGGGGTGGGCAGCCGCCCCACTGAGCCCTTGGGGGGAGGAGGGTCCCGTGCTGCCATCACCATCCTGGCCTGTCTCCGTCTCCTCTTTTGAGTGACTGTCACCATTTCTCTCTCTCTCTCTCTCTCTCTCTCTCTCTCTCTTTCTGGATCTCCGTGTGTCTCACTCCACCCCTCTTTTCTCTCCACATTTCTTTCCCACTTTCCCTTCTGCCGTCTCTCTGGCTCTTTGCCCCCCTCCACCTTGTGTGGCTGTCTGCCTCCCGAAGGGTCTTCCTTCCTTCTCCCACCTCCCGGCCAGTGCTGACCTCCTGCAGGCAGGGCCAAGTGGGTCCAGGTGCTGGTGTCTTTCTGTTTGCTTGTCTCCCTGTGGGAAAAAGCAGACCCAAAGGTGTGGGCCATATTTAAGATGCAAAGTCCCACTTGTGGCAGTAGCCAGCCCCTCCTGAGGCCTCTGGGTGCTGCCCCCTCATGCCTGCAGGGAGCTGAGAGGAAGATGAGGGATGATGAGCGGAAACAGTTCCGGCGGAAGGTCAAGTGCCCGGACTCCAGCAACAACGGTAAGTTGAGGTGGACATAGAGGGACGGCAACAGCCGGGCTGTGGGGGGGGGGGGGGGGGGGGGGGGGGGGGGGGGGGGGGGGGGGGGGGGGGGGGGGGGGGGGGGGGGGGGGGGACAGCGAGTGGGGAGGTAGGTGCCAGGGCCCTAGTGGAGGGACCTCAGGGATCAGCAGCTTCCTTTCCCACCAGGCCTCAAAGGCTGCCTGCTGTCGGGCTTTCGGGGCAACGAGACCACCTACCTGCGACCAGAGGCTGACCTGGAGACCCCCCCGGTGCTGTTCATCCCTAACGTGCACTTCTCCAGCCTGCAGCGTTCTGGAGGGGTGAGGCCTGAGGCGGGGGTCAGGGTCCCAGCCCTATGCGGGGGGCCCTGCCTTAGCATAGGCGGGGGAGTGTCACTCATCAGTTCCGGCCAATTGAGATGTTTTAAGGGTCTGCTATTAAAAAAATCAAAAGGAAACTATCTTTATTGAACTCAAGGGGAAAAGAAATGTCTAGAAATTCTGAGGTAACTTCAGTGACCTATTGATTGAAGGACAGTGTTAGTGAAGGAAAGGATTTTTGGATCCATAGAAAAGCTCACAGTTGGGGCACATGCAGAGGAGGTTTCTTGTATCTGAGCCCCAGATTCAGCTGTAGCTTCCCTGAAGCTGGGGGACAGTAATTATCATGGCAACATGAGAGAGAGAAAGTGCTTCTTAGGCACCTGGTGCTGTGCTAAATGCTTCCTGGGTGTCATCCCCCAGCCTAGACCACAGACCTTAAATGTCAGTAATACTGTCTCCAGGGATCCCTGCACCGGAAATGAAGGCACAGAGAAGTTAAGAAACCTCCTGAAATTATATAGCTAGTAAGCGGCAGAGCCAGAATTCGGGCCCAGCAGCCTGGCTTCCAGATCTACGCCTTTGACCCCTGGCTGCTCCACCTATCAAGCCACGGGAGCCATTATGAAGCCCCTGCCCAGCCAGGGGTGGGCTGGTCGAGCACTTGGTGGCCTCCTCGCCCTGCTCCACCCAGCCGTCCTTTGGGGGAGACTGTGCTCGCCCGCATTTTCAGACAGGGACGCGCATGGGCGCCGAGGTCCCAGGCCCACCTCCACCTGCCCCATTTCCTCCCTCCTCGCTGTCTCGGAGGGGATCTGCGCAGAAACCAGCCCTGGTGCACGAGATGTGTTTGGTGTGTTGACTTAGGACGAGGAGGAAGATTGTGGAGGGAAAGGGCTGCCAGTGCTGACAAGGCCTCTGGCACACTCAGGAGTCACCCTGTCTCCACTGTCCCGGGAGCAGCACGGTGGCTGCTGTGGCCTGGGCAACTGCACTAGCTGCTCTCCCTTGGTTCTTCCAGCCTGCCAGGGCCCCTCACAGGGATTAGAGGGGCTGTGGCCATGTTGACAGGCCCTCTGGGGGTGAGGGGACCTGTGTCTGCTCCAGTGAGCCTGGGAAGAGGTGGCCCAGTGAAACAGCGCACAATGAGCTCGGCCCGAACCCTGCCTCCTGCTGGGTACGGTCTCAGGAGGGCTCTGCCCTCTCCGCACACAGGTGGCAGATAGCACAGTAGCAGCAGCAGTGCCAGGTACACAGTGGTGCCAAAAGGGTGCTTATTCTCCACCCTGACCCCTGCCTCAGCTCCCGGTGCTCAGTTCCTAAGTGTAGGACCAGCTACAGCTCCTGGAGGGCAGGTGCCCTGGGGCTCAGGTGGGCTCACTGCTCGCCCGTGGTGCCACAGACCCTCCTCCAAGTGGCTGCTTGCTTCAGACTCCAGAGCCAGCCTCTCCACCCCTGGGGCCTCCTCTGAGGAGA
Organism: Ctenodactylus gundi; assembly: GCA_004027205.1. Taxonomy (NCBI): domain Eukaryota; kingdom Metazoa; phylum Chordata; class Mammalia; order Rodentia; family Ctenodactylidae; genus Ctenodactylus; species Ctenodactylus gundi. The sequence continues at coordinate 430,145 of PVKB01000978.1, forward strand.
GGACTCCAAAGGCCCTGAGATGCCATCACCCCCCAGTGCTCTTCCCTAGAAGCCTCCAGCGGCTGGGCCACCTCCCACCTCCTGCCAGGGTTACACGTGTCTTTTCTCTTTGTTGCAGGCAGTGTCCTCGGCGGGACACAGCAGCTCCAACAGGTACGGAGACGCAGCCAGGGGCTCCCCTCCCCGCCTGCACCCCCTTCCAGCCCTGTGCTCAGTGTGCTTCGTCCGCCCCTGTCCCAGGCCGCCCCAGCCCCCAAGCCGCAGTCATACTCCTTCCTCACTGAAACTGCTGAGGTTTTTATAGGTTTGTTTTATGTGAAAAGTTGGCGAATCTCTGGCGAGACACTTGCTTGTAAAAAGCCCCATCGCAGAGGGGGGAGGCATGCAGATCCAGAGAGCACAGCGGGGCTGTGCGGGACGACCCGGGGAGGAGACCCGCACCCCTTTCCCACAACACACCCCACCGGAAGCAGCAGTTCCTTCGCGTCTCCAAGCCCCAGAGCCTTGTGAGGAGGGTCAGGCTGCAGGAGAGGCAGGGCAACTTGTGTGTGCGCACGTGCGTGTGCGTGTGTTCACATGCATGTATGCGTGCACACCTGTGTGCCGTCTTTGCAAGAAAGTACTTTCATAGTTGTTAGATTCACTTGTCCTGTGGTGCTTTCACTTACTGCCTCGTGGCCGGTTAGGCGAGAAGGAGCAATGGCCTGCTCCGTGGGTGGAGACACTGCGGCTCAGGAAAGGGGTCACCCTGTTGTTCAGGAGCAGAGCACAATTGGAACCCAGGCCGTCTTACCCCAAATCCCACAATCCCTCCTCTTCCCAGCCCTTCACACTTACTTGACCTCATTCTTTCAAAAGGAGCGAAGTCTCAGATGACGATGAAAGTCCCCTTATACGGAGCCACCTGTTCCGCCATTCCTCCCGCAGCCTCGAGCTGCCTTGTGCAAGATTATTATTTGTACTTCTGCATCATCACTTTTAAGACGGGGTCACCTGAGGCAAAGGAGCTCGGCCCAGGGCACACACCCCGGGCACAGCGGGCAGAGCTGGGATAGGAGCTCAGGCTGCCCACCTCAGACCTCTGCTTTCCTTGAATCCCGCTGCCTTGCCCCCGCAACCCATGGTCTCCCCTCCTGTAGGGCCCATGGCTGCCCGGTGGATCCTCACCGGCCCTCCCTGCTGTCTCCATAGGCTGCCCCTGAAGCGGGCCTGCTCGCCCTTCACTGAGGAGTTTGATCCTCTGCCTTCCAAGCAGGCGAAGGAAGATGACCTTCAGAGAGGTAGGCTTGCCTCCCCCCCGGGCTCTGGGAGCCCTGGGACCACTCATGGGACCTTCCCCACAGCCTCCTGGGAAGCAGGAGAGGTGCTTATTTCTTGGAATAGATTTGAGCCAAGACTTGGGGGGGTGGGGGTGATTGAAGAGACCACCTTGGGGCTGGAGGCATCTGTCTGCTTTGACCTTGCTGGGAGCGTAGTGTCCCAGTTGGCAGGTGCGATGGGCCAACAGAGGCGGGAGCTGCGTGGAGGCTTTGTAGCTTGAACCTGTAGAACTGTGGCTTCTCAGTGCATGAGGAAGGGACAGTGACAATCCCCAAGCCTCTAGAGACAGCGACTGACCAGCAGGAAGAAACCCTCAGCACCTACACTTGATCAAAAGCTTCAAGGAATAATGAACCAGCTTAGCAATGCACTTGGTGTTTCCAAACCCCATCGCTAGTTCCCACATCTGCTCTGCACTGGGGGCCGGGCCACTGGCGTTTTGCTTACTAAATAAAACGGGGCTCAGTGATGGGAACATGGGTTTTGCAGTGCCACCAGCGGGCCAGTAGTGGGGCATGGATTTGCAACCTGCCGGCACCAGGGCAGTCTGGGAATGTGTGTGAGAACCAGGCTCAGCCCTCCCTAGCCAGGGTGGCCCCACAGCGGAAATCCATCCTACATTAAAAGAATATTTTTAAGATCCCCCAATTCGCTGAGATGCTCCGGGGCTCAGTGTTTTCCTCGAGCCCCTAAAAGCTGCCACATTGGTTTCCAGTTCTACTGTATGTGCGGAGGGAGACGGAGGAGGTATTTGACGCCCTGATGCTGAAGACCCCAGACCTGAAGGGGCTGCGGAATGCGGTAAGCCACCCGGCTAGGCCCCCCACCCCCACCCGCTCCCCGTGATTCTCATTGGCACTGGGAAGCACCAGCAGAACCTGGGCCTCCTGGTGGCCTACTTGGTCCACCCCGCTGGGGGGCTGGCAAGCCCTGCTCAGGGGGGTACGCCTCCAGATGTTATCTCCCCAGAACCCCGGCTCCACCCTGGGAGTCACATAGCCATAAATCCTCCTTAATCTGATGGCTGCTGTCTGACAGGCCAGTGCTTTGTTGGCTTTGCAAACCTGTTTCTGTTTTAATGGGAATGAAACCTAAAAGGCCAGGCCCAGAGACACTCTTTTTTTTTCTCTCCCAGGGGGCCCCATTCCTCCAGTTTGCGGTCAGCTGGGGGTGTGGGCTGAGTGGCTGAAGGTGGCGTCTAGGCAAGGACACCTTCCCCTTCCCCCAGCTGCCAGGGAGAGGCCCCACCCTGAACAAAACCACAGTTGGCTTGTGCCAAAGCCCAGCCGAAGAGAGAGCCAACCCGGGCTCCACCAGGGTGGCTGGGCATGAAGGTCGGACCCCTCAGAGAAGGAAAATGGTTTTGCAGTCTCCCGCTGGAGGAGGGATGACCTCAGCTGCCTTTCATCTTAGGCCCACTGGGTGCCTGGCTTTTTGTCAGGCCCACTGCCCTGGCTGGCTCCTCACACTGTTTAGTATGCCTGAAAGGGGACACTGCTAGTGGCCTCTCGTCCCGTGAGGATGCTGCTCTGAAAGGTCAGCTGACCTGCCTAGGTTACCAGTCAGGAAGCAACACACTTTGATTGTCCTGATCAATTATAGTCAGCCTGCTTGGCATCATCCGGGCAGCTGGGCTCACCAGAGGCCGTTAGTGTCACCTGAGTATGGCCTCAGAATCTGTGGCTGGGACAGTCTTCCAGGCCAGCTTCCCGTCTGGCGCCACTGCTCCCTTCCCGTAGTTCTCCAAGTGGTACTGACCCCTAGGGGTCACTGTCAGGAATAACCCCGGAGCTGGGCCCAGTGACACAGGCCTGTCATCCCAGCATACTCTGGGAGGCCGAGGTGGGAGGATTTGGAGTCCCCAGCTGAGCACTGCTGTCGCGTCAACGTTGCCAAACACCAATATTTAAATGAGTTCTTATGGCGGGACAGCGCTGACTGAGTGCTTTATATAATTGTCTCAGTTTAAGTCCTGAACCACCCTTTGGAGATTTTATATATATATATATGTATGTATGTATGTATGTATATACATATATGCATACATATATACATACACACACACACACACACACACACACAAACATATCCATTTTACAGATGAGGAAACAGACTCAGAAGAGCAAGGTGACCTACCTGTAGGGTTCTGCAGCTCAAGCAGTAGAGCTGGGACCAGGCAGGACCCACTCCCCCAGAAGAACTTTGGGAGTTCTGGGGAGAAGCAGGTTGACTCCGGCTACACAGCTTAGGCAGGCCCCTCATCTGTAGCACAGGGTTCAGAGTCTGGGGCACTGTGGAGCTCACGAACCTGGGCTCAGAGCCTCACAGCGCCGTTTGCACTCTTGGAGCTCAGCATGCACAGCTGTGGTGGGTCGTCCCTGTGGGTGGGATTCCTCATAGCAGGACCAGGAGCAGCCACCTGGTGCTTTGGATCCCCAGTAATGACAGCAGCCACGTGGAAGGAGGGTCCAAGGGTGCTCTGGGAGTTCTCCTGGGTGTTGCCCATGTACCCCCGGGCTTCGTGCTCCCAGCAGCCCATGGATAGGTGCTCTCTTGCACCATAAAGGGTTGCACAAGGTCACAGGATGGTGGTGGCGCCCTAAGCACAGGACGATTCAGGTGTCTGGCACTGAGAAGGAGTTAAGGTGGACGCTCATGAGATTTTGACAGCCACCAAGAATAGTGTCTGCTGTGATGCAGGAAGGCTCTTCTGTTGACGACGTAATAACCACTACCTATGTGGAATACAAAAATATTTGTACACACGGCCAACGGGTGGGAGGACAAACACCCAGAGGTGAGTGGTGATCATCTCAGGGAAATGAGATGACGGATGAGTGTAATTTTCTCCTTCATCTCTTTCCACCATGTACATATATAAAGAAGTGGGTGTATGAAGTTTTATGTATATTTCTACGTATTTCTGTGGGCTTATACACACACACACACACACACACACACACACACACACACGCACGCACGCACACAAGTTTCATAATCAGGAAGTAAGGAGTGATGGTGAGAAAGAGAGGTGTGAAGGCAATTTGGCAGCAGGCCGTGACCCCCTCTCTGCTCTCCTCCAGATCTCCGAGAAGTACGGGCTCCCTGAAGAGAACATCTGTAAAGTCTACAAGAAGTGCAAGCGGGGGTGAGTGCCCATTCTGCCCTCCCATCTGCGGCTGCCCAGCGTGGGGTGCGGTCGCACTTGGCCTCCGTTGAGGGGCCGAGGGGATGTTGGTCACTTCTCTGCCTACAAAGACCAGATATTGGTCACTAGCAGGAAGGATGGGAGAGCAGGGAGGGGTGTCTTTTTGTGACTTTCTAGGGGAAAGGGGAAAGTACAGGGTCACATGTCAGAAGACCCAAGTTCAAGTCCCAAGGCCCCTGGATGACCAGGTTATGTGGTTATAGTGCTCACCATTGGCTTAACTACCTACTATGTGTCACTAACTAGGTCAAACACATCTCATGTAATTCTCATGGTCATGCTGAGAGGCTGTTATCATGACCTACTTTTTACAGATAAGAACGTAGGTGCTCAGAGGGATTAGGCAGTGGTCAGGGAGGCAGGAAGGCCCTGCAGAGTCAGGCAGAGGGTGTGGCTGCAGCGAGCCTGTTAAGGGTGCCTGGCAGGGGTGCTCCAGTTTGGATGAGACAGGAGAGAGTACAGCTCTGCCCTCCAAGCCGGCATAGTACCTGGCCGCCCACGTGGGCCCCTGGGAACCTCGGCACCTCTCCTGTCTGCCCAGGAGACCCCTGGTCTGCAAGTGGGGAGAATCACACGGTGACCACCCTCCCAGCCTCCAGTCCCCCTGGTCGGAGCCAATGAGCTGGGCCTCTGCAGCCCTTCCTGGGGCCCAGCATGGCACCCTGGACAGTGTGGGATTCCCAGCCCTCCCTGTGTCTCAGCTCAGACCTGAGCTCCTGCTTCAGTCTCACTGCAGCCACACTACTGAGTGGCCCTGGAAGGTTCTCAGCAACCCCATGGCTGCTCCAGGCGTTTCCCTTTTGGAGGACTTCACAAAATGAACCAGGCCCAGGGCCCTGGCCTTACACCTCTTCTGTGGTTCCTACCTGGCCTCTCACAGAAGGCGGGACAAGGTCTCCATCTCTGCAGCCTCTGGGAAGGGGCCCATTTGGTTTGAGTTATGTGAATGTCTAGAAGGGGCGTGTGTGTGTGTGTGTGTGTGTGTGTACAGTTTTCCAAGTTTTGGTTTCAAACTGAGGCACGCACACTCCAGAGCTGAATCTCCTTCACAGCGCTGCTTTGCCCAGACTGGGCCAGCCGCATGTCCCCTTCAGTATCCCTGGCTGCAGCCTCACAAAGCCCGCCCCAGCCCGGGCAGGGGCCGCAGGGGCCAGGAGGCGGCCACCTTGTGTGTGATGGAGGAGGCGGGCCCATCTGAAGACCCTCCCCGCTCACACCCGGGGACCCAGGCTTTCCCTTCCGCCCCCCAGCTGTGTAACCCACAGTTGTAACAACTTCCACTGGCAGAGCCCTTCCTCTGGCCCTGGCATCCATTCTTCACTCTTCGAGCCTGGGGGCATTGTCTGTTCCTGCAGTTGAGGAGCTAAGGCCCAGAGCAGTCAGGAAGCGACACGTTGGTGACTGCGTTAGTGACTGCGCGGGAATTGCGCCTGCCTACGGCCGCGCACGCACCTGCTCTGTCACGTTGCTCCCTGCCTGCTTGTTCCGCTAAGCTAGACAGTGTGCAAACAATGGCCAGGCCGGCCTGTTTATCTGCCCAGTGTCATAGCCCATGGCATCAGTTGGTGGCTCTGCAGAAGTACCTGGTGCCCCCACAACCCACAGCTATGGGACCCCTGGCCCGAGGATGGCCCAGAGTGCCCTAATCAGGATCTTCCCTAAACACCACCTGGGAGGGGAGGTAGCCCCAAGCGGGCCACTTCCCCAGGACCCTGGTCTATTCTCAGAGCCCTCCAGAAAGTCCCCTGGACAAAGGCAGATACAATCTGCTTTACAAGCTCCACCGAGTGCTTGAAAGATTAGCAAATGCATTGTTTTAGCTGGCAGCTGGCCAGGGCTTTAATGCCACCCACAGCAGAAGACAGCCAGAGCTGGGAGGTGAGAGCAGGCCCACACTCTGTGGAGCTCTGGGCCACTGGGGGGCCCAGCTCGAGGGGGAGGAGTCAGGCTGGGAGGAGTCACTGTATCCAGTGACCAGCTCCTGGAAGCACCCAGTAAATGCCACCACAGGCAATGGGCAAACAGAACCACCCTGGCATTGACAAGTGCCCACTCCTCTGTCCAGCCCAGCCTCCAGCCCCTGCTGTGCGATGCAGGAGCTCCAGGCAGGCCGCAGGGTGAGGGATCCTGCTGTACACACTGGTAGTCCACACCTGGGGCCACGGCAGGTCTGCCCGATCCTCCTGAAAGGAGCCAGACGCTGGTGTGAGCTGTAGTCTCAGGGTCAGAGGTGTTCCCAGGGAAAGCAGACACCTACCTGCCTCTCCTCCCACTCAAGGCCATCACCCTTATCTGAGTTCTCGCATCCTGTATTTTGCCTCTTTTATCTTCTACTCCACAACTTGTACTTAAAGGGCCTTTCCCCGCTTCTTCGTCTAAAAATAAATAATACAGTGGAAAGAGACAAAGGTTTAGATTCAGATCTGTCCTGGCACCCACTGACTGTGTGACCTGGGGCAAATGACTGTCGCTTTGAACCTAAACTGGAGTAGCCTAGTTGCAAGGGCCGTCCTCCCTGTCTGGTGAGATCCTGGCCCCCTGCAGGGAAGAGCTAGGCTCTGCACATCAGCCAGACCTCAGCAGGTGCAGGGACGGAGGATGGAGAGGTAGTGGAGGACAGCTGGGTGTGTGGGTGGTGGCCAGGTACATGGCCAGGGGACGATCTGATGAGTGGAGAAGCGAACGGACGATGTACTCAGCAGCTCACAGGGAAGGAGCAGAGGAAAGGTGACAGGATCATCTCAGGACACCCCTTGGGGGTCCTTCCCTAGGGAGGCAGCTGGTAGGGCGATATCCTCCAGTGGGAACCATGGCTTTGACACTTTGCAAAGGAAGTTCCCACCTAACAGCGCCCAGGAGCCTCAGGACGGGGGTTCTGCCTCCCAGGTTAGCCAGACCCTTGCCTGGAGAGTGAAGGAGGAAGCCACCACTCCCCTCAGGTCCATGGTACAACCTCATGGGGATTTCAGCCTTGTGGGGATGGGCCAGAGGGGGCTATGTGGCACATCTGAGTGCCACAGCATAGCCTCCTGAACCCAGACTGCTGTGCCTCCTGCACTTGAATTCACACTGGGTTTTCATCCTGTACTTGGTGACACAGGGAACTCGGCACCTCTCCCACGGCTGCTGTCAGCTGCCCAGCAGGGTCATACTCGGGGGACAGTTACAGGGGCAGCTGATCAGGCGGATGTGAATCCTCCCTGGCAGGTTGGTTTTGAGGACCAGAGGGAAGTTAGTGAGGTGTCTGAATGTTACTACCAACCCCGTCACCCTGAGCGCCATGAAACAGGGCCTGTCACATTCCAACCACATCTTCTCTCTTCTAGAATCTTGGTCAACATGGACAACAACATCATTCAGCACTATAGCAACCACGTCGCCTTTCTTCTGGACATGGGAGAACTGGATGGCAAGATTCAGATCATCCTGAAGGAGCTGTAAGGCCCGAGTCCCACGCCTCAGGCCCGGGTGTGGGCTCAGGCCAGGGGCCAGCTGGGAGGTGGCCCCACGCCACACACAACCTGTCCACATGCCTCAGTGCTGTTACTTGAATGCCTTCCCGAGGGGAGCCACAGACGTCAAGGACAGAAAGGGACCTTGCGGGTCCCCCAACCTGACTCCCACCCATGCTTGAATCTACCCTGAGTTTCCAAGCAGTGTCTGCCCATCTGGAGACAGTGCCATGTGGGTCAACCGGTAGCCACAGCCTGTTTCCTCGTGTTGCCCTACAGATCTCCCTGTCAAAGGGCGAGGCCCGCCCTCCTCCCACAGGGCCAGGCCAGCGGGCTGGACTCCACTCCGGCCTCCATCCTGGATTCTTCCTCCACCTTCAGACCTAGGATTTCTCACCCTTTGGTTACTCAACTCCTAATTCTCAGAGCAAATGACTTTCAAAAAGACACCTGAGTGGAGACAAAGCCTTTCTCACCAACTTCCTCAATGCAAGGTGTAAACGACAGAGCTGACTGGGACAGAGCGGCTGCCATGTCGAATTCCCACCCTGCCACTTGCTCTTGTACACATTTCTGATTTGCAGTTTTCAATTTATAATTCTTATTTACAATGTTATGTTATATATATATATAAATATA
>PVKB01000978.1:438863-528419 GCA_004027205.1 Ctenodactylus gundi
GGTGGAAGTGCTTATTGCCATGGCAACTGACACCTGCTGCAAATCAAGCCCCTTGTTTTCCCCTACAGAATAAATCACAAGACAGGGCTTACTTCCTTTTCTTCCTTCTTTTCCTTCCTTCCTTCCTTCCTTCTCTGCCTCCCATTGCTACACCAAGTCCTCTTTCTACACGGGTATAGCTACTATTTCTCCAGCCTCAGGATCCCTGCTGGGCTTCCAAGGTCCACAGTGTGAGGGAGGGAATCACATCCCCAACCCCTCCCTAACTTCAATCCTAGGAGCTCCGCTTTGCACATAGGAAGATTCCTTAGAAACGTTTGCCTGCACAAAGCTTTTTTAAAAAAAGTTTGAAAAACAAGATTCCTGTAACAACCTCCCAGCTCCAAGACAGTCCATAGCCCTAGGTCCCAAGGCCTTGCCGGGAGTCAGTGAGGTCCTAGTGTCAGGCCCAGGAATTAAGGGTTTCCAAAGAACTCAACAATGAAAATAATAGTTCAATGCAATACCTTTTTTAAATTTAAAAAAATATGCCATGAGTACTGACGCATGCCTATAACCCCGGCCCTCTGGGAAGCTGAGGCAGGACAATCTCGATTGAAACCCAGATTCAGCAACTTAACAATTTAGTGAGATTATGTCTTGAAATTAACAAACAAAAAATAAAAAAGGGCTGGGGAAATAGCTTGGTGTGAAGGCTCTGGATTCAACACTCAATATGAAAAAAAAAAAAAAAAAGCAAGCAAACCCACGGTGAACACAATCTCAGAATTTTAAAACCAGAGTCAGCACTGCTGGTGCTTACTTTTCTTCAGGCTCCAACACGCCTGCGTGGCCCTGCTTGTGGCACAGCCAGGATTGCCGGCCCAGCCCAGGCCCTGCTGCTGCTGACACCACCCAGCTGTCACGGCTGAGGCGATGTGTCAAGGCTAAAGGACAGGAGTACAGCGCAGCACCGGGCACTCCAGTACTCAGAGTGCGGTAATTTCCTTTTGTGCTTCCTGCCCAGCGTCCTGCCTTCCCGGGGCCAGGCGGAAAGCCAAAATCTAGTATCTCTCAACCTCAGTGGCTCCTTTCGAGCCACTCCACCCCCCACCCCACCACCCACACCCCACCCGGAGCGATGAGGTTAGCACGGCCTGTGGGAAGCCAGGCATCAGGACTTGGCGAGGTTCCGGGGAGATTAGGGTGTGCCATCAAGGCCGAGAGCCACTGCTCTACAGAGACCGCAGTCCCACCGGCTGGCAGCAGCCGCAACCTCTCAGTGCCTGCCCGGGCTCCCTGCACACGAGGGGTCAACACATTTGGGCACAGCCACCTGCAGAGTGTTGGAGGGGAGCTGGCAGCAACCCATGCCCGGGCATAGGGACCTGAGGGCAGTCAAGATTAAAAAGGCCACTTAGACCCCAAAGAGAGCCCCACAAGCCCTGAGCAAGTTCAGTGCTGCCCTTCCAGAAAGCTGGGGAAGAGCGGGCTGCCCTGAGCCCACAGCTCCCTTTCCAAGACCATCTCTTACTCCAGAGGAGAGAAAGTGACAAGGAGCAGACAGCCAAGCCGTCCCAACAGGTGGGCGGCCAGGGAGGGCAGCGTCAGCTGCCTGCAGGTGACCGTCGCCCAGTGGACGTCCAGCATGTGAGGGTAAGTGTGGGGGGAACGGGGAAGACAGGAGGGAGGGAAGGAAGGAGGGAGGGAAAAGGAGGCCAGGGAGAAGTAAGGGAAGGAGGAGAGAGGGAGGGAGGGAGAAGAAGCAGATGGAGGGCAGGTGGAGGGCTGGACACTCCGTGGTATTTATATGTTTGTGGTATTAGGAATTGAAGCCAGGGGCACACTACCACTAATCCACCCTTTATTAAAATATTTCATTTTTTGTTCATTGATTGATATTGAGGATTGGGCCCAGGGCCTTCACACTAAGCCTTAAACCTTTTATTTTTTTTATTTTTTTAATTTTTTTTTTTTTTGAGACAGGATCTTGCTAAGTTACTAAGTTGTCCAGTTGTCCAGGCTGGGCTTGAACTCATGATCCTCCTGCCTCAGCCTCTCAGAGGACTGAGTGAGATCTGACTTACACTGCCATGCCTGGTTAATTAAGCATCTTACTGCCTTAAGTGTGGCCCGTGGACCAATAGCATCAGCATCACCCACACTGTTAGAAATGCAGAATCTCAGGCCCCATCCCGGACCAACTGCATTTTAACAAAACCTCCAAGTAATTTGCATGCACATTAAAATTTGAAAATACCCTGGCAAGATGTATTGGGTTGTCAGGAAAGTCATGATGCGTTTTTGCAACTGATGGTGCTAGTTCACGTTTAGAAGTACTAGAACCATTTGTATCTATGTGATTGCTATGCCATTTGATGACCGATAGTCCTAGCTTCATTCTTAAAGGTTAGGGAACAAAGTGGGCAATACATCATTGATTGATCTTTCTTCTTTATATAAATAAATGACCTTCAAAAAATCAGAAAAAATACGTGACGACTTTTCCAACAATCCAATGTTAGAGTCATACTAAGAACTTTGATATAGGTCCTTTAATAAAGGCAACATTGACCAATAAAATCAGAACTTCGAGATGTGGGGCCTGGGCATGCTCCTGAGGTGAGCCTAATGTCCCTCTTGGAGTTGGAAATATGCGTTGGATGGGGCTACGGGGCTGGGAACAATCATTGCAGGACATTCAAGCTTATGGCCTCAGTATAGCCACATTGGCTAGGCTACATTGATTCTGATTGGCTGAAAGCTGCCTGGTACTCTCTCCCCTTTTTGTATTTTTAAGAACAAGAATTTTCCCAATAGTCTGACAAAAACCCATGGCCCTTTCCCTACAGCATAAGGTTGGCATGCTCTTTGTCTGCAAACAATCTGGTCACTGGCCACCCAGATAGGTCTCTGACCTCTTGGGCCTTCCTGGTCCTCAATCTGAATCTCTGGCCTAGACCATCTCTAAGAGCCCTTTTACCTTACAAAACAAAATATTTTTGTACTCTGAAAATGGGTACCCATAGCTCTCCTCTCACCCCTGTAACCTGCTTGACCACTTACCTGACCACTCCTTCTGGAGATGGTGGAATCATAGCGGGTTAGACAGACCTGACGTGGCTTTCCTGTCCTTTACCACCAGTGACTGCCCAGAAAGACCCCAGGACCAGTAGATCTCAGCCCAGTCACCTGATGAGGTCACTGAGGGGCCTCAGGGGCACAGGTGGCTACAAACCAAGGCCTCAGACCTGCCCCACTGCTAAGAGTCTGGGGCCAAAGGTACAGCTCCAAGCAGCAGCTCTGAAGAGTTCTCCTAAATGTCTAGCACCACAGTGGACAGCTACAGTCTGTGGGATTTCCTTTGAAACAAGTAAGAATTTTATGAGACTGATTCCAGGACATTGTGAAATAAAAATATGAACTTGAAATACAGTTGTCCAAGGCTCACATCAAGAGATTTCATGTTGCAAAATATTTCCCATCCTAATGAAAGCTGCAGAGCCAGCAACCAATAGCTGAAGTTGTGCCCGATGCTGTCTGATGGTGGCAAGTTTGGCTCCAGGGCCCTGGTCAGGTGGCAGCAGCCTCCGTTCCAGGCCCAGCATCCACCCAACCTGTGTCACTCAGCACTTCACTGTCTAGCCCCGAGAGTGTTAGACCTCGGGGCTCTGGCCTCCAGCCAGTGCCATCCTTCCAGGAGAAGCCAAGGGCCTGCACAGACTGAGGCACAGGTGGCTCTCCATAGCCTTGGGGCCTTCCTCGGAAGCTCAGGTCACAAAAAGGCCAGCTTTTGTGGGAAGCAAGAATTCAGTTTAATTGCATATGTTATCCCATCCCTCCCCCTCTCCCTGCAAGGGAGAGCCAACCGGCGGCCATTTCTGACCGGTGGCTCAGGATGCCACGCTCACTGAGAAAGGTAAAGGACAGAGACAGCTGCAGGGAGTCGAGCAGCCTGGGGCAGGGAGGGGACGGGAGAGTCGAGGGGAGACGCGCACAGGGACTTGCACTCACGACACGGACAGTAACATCAACACTCAGGGAGGGTGGGCATGGGCGGGGAGATCTGTTTCATCTTGGTTCTTTGGTGACCTCTTCCGCTTGCCAAGGGGAAAAGATTGGCAAGCCAGAGAGATGCAGTGAGGACTGTGCCAAAGGTGGCCAGCAAGGCTTTCTCTCAGGAGGGGATGAAGACCTGGCCCAGGCAGAAGACAGGGTCGGGGGAGTGATAGTCTGCAGGCACAGGGCACGGCATGACTTCCTGTCCCTCAAAACATGGTTTCTAGGACTTGGGCCCATTAACTGCCGGGCAGCCTCCCCAGAGGCGGGTGATGAGTAGAAGTAGCTGCAACTAGCTTGCATGTTCTTCTGGAAGATGCTGTTGGAAGGCTCAGCTGGGGCCAAGGGGTCTGGGAAACACCTTCACTTCCCTGTTGCAGGTGCCTCAGGGTCTTCTTGGCTCCTGGAAACCAAGGAGCCTAGCAGCCAAGGGCAGATGGGTGGGCCTACTCCTGGGCAGGATCAGGCCCCAGAGTCCCAGCTGGGCATCAGACTTCTGGGCAGGGGCTTTGTTACCGGCTGCCTCTGTGGGGAAGGGGCCCTCTGTGGAGTCTGCGTGTCTTAAGTCTGTGGAAGGGTCATGCCAGAGCCACTCGCATGGGGGCATGGGGAGTAACGGGGACTCCATCCAGGGCTGCTCAGAACACCTCTGGGGTTAGCAGGGTGAGTGTGGGCTGCAGAGGCAGTTCGAGCCAAGGGCAACCGCCACAGCCTGACCGTGGTGGCGGGAGGTCAGCTGTCACACACAAACACACATTCTCCCAACAAGCATCATACAGAGCTGGGGTGGGAGCTTGGGGGCTCACATTCTTTCTACCTGACTCTGGCGTTGCTACATCACTGGGATCCACTTGTTGCCCTCATTGTAGAGGAAGGACTGCTTCCCTGGGAGCTCGGGCTTGTATGTGGCTGAGGAGAAAGAACGAGGAATGAGAGAAGAAGGCGAGTTGCTAGTCCTCAGCTAACTTTGTTATTTTGGGACAGGGTCTCGCTCTGTAGTCAGGCTGGTCCTGAGCTCACTATGGAGCCCAGCCTGGCCTCAAACTCACTGCAATCCTCCTGCCTTGGTCTCCTGAGTACTGGGATAACTAAGTTTCTGTAGTGTTAAGGGATAGAACCCAGGGCCTTGAGCACACTGTACCCTTCTAGCCCCAGGGTCTGGCTTTCTAACTCAGAGCTGGGAAGGCCACGGGGCAGCCTGTACATGAGGAGCCAGAGAGGAAGGCACTGTCTTCATATCATGTGGCTCTTAGCTGGCCATGGCTGGACTTGAACCTTGGCCTTCAGTATCCATTAACTCTTTTTAACTTTTTTAACAGAAAAAAAACTTGCAAAACTATAAGAGTTGAAAACCATTTTGAGAAAAGCAGTATTTTTAAAGAAGCCAAGGGTTGGTTTGGTGTGTATGTTTTCATATGGTTAGCAAATTTCCGGGAAGGTGAAAGGCATGGCAACTGGAGATGTGTTTCTCTGGAAACGGGCAGCCGAGAGGAGCAGGGCCTGAGGTGACAGGAGATTCTTCCATCAGATGGCCTGGGTTCACCAGGGCCCCTTGCATGTTCTCACAGGAGCTGAGGAGGAGAGCCATGGGATCCCATTGTACCGGTGCTTCCTGGAAGCCATAGGAAGAGGCCTGCAGGCAGATTTGCCCAGAAGGCCCCTCTAAGGTGAGCACAGCATGAGGAAGCTATCTTATGCTTGTGTGCTGGGCATAAAACTTCCAGAGGACAGGGCCACCAAGGTCAGGCAGCATCCCTGCCTATTCCCAGGCTTCTGAGGGCTCCCCACTCATATGGAGATGGGCACACTTGTCAGACCAAACTGTGATCTCCTGGACCAATCAGATGGTCCATAGTCAAGCCTTGGCGGTCTCATTGGTCTGATTGTCTGTGTCATGAGGCCAAAGCTAGGAGAGTGACTTTCTCCCTGTCCCGGCTCCCTGACATTCTCCTTACTTGTTAGTATGGGGAGAAGGAATCTCCTTTACCAGCCCGATGCCTCTGGATGTGAGCACCAGACCTGTCACCTGAGCCACGCAGGGTGACAGCGTGCTCAATGTCTGCTCATCTCTGCTCTGCCTTCCTTCTCCTGTGGATGTGCCACGCTTATCTGCCCCAGTGCCAGCAACTCTGGCCACGGTCAAGAAGTGGCGATAGCTGACAGGGAGCTATGTAGAGCTACAGATGGGTGAAGTATAGAGGCCCCCTAGGAGTGAGCCCTGGGGACATCAACTCTCAGGTGTCCCATGTAGAATGGAGCAGCACTGCTTTAGTTCACCTGTACGAAAGGACTGGTTCCAGGTGGCTTCAAAGAGCACATCTATTAGATAGTCCCTGGTTTCTTCACAAACGAGCATGGTGATAAACAAGGTATGGTGATAATATGCCTGGGTGCTCTACCCTGCCATGAACACACTGTGCTCACACCTTACTGACTCTAAAATGCCTCAGCCAGACTAGACCAGCAACTTTTTGTATTTTTAAGAACAAGAATTTTCCCAATAGTCTGACAAAAACCCATGGCCCTTTCCCTACAGCATAAGGTTGGCATGCTCTTTGTCTGCAAACAATCTGGTCACTGGCCGCCCAGATGGGTCTCTGACCTCTTGGGCCTTCCTGGTCCTCAATCTGAATCTCTGGCCTAGACCATCTCTAAGAGCCCTTTTACCTTACAAAACAAAATATTTTCGTACTCTGAAAATGGGTACCCATAGCTCTCCTCTCACCCCTGTAACCTGCTTGGCAAACAGCCTATAAACCAGTGGTATTTGATGGCCTAGGAATGACAAACAAATCTAGAACATTAGGTTTTTTTTTTTTTTTAACAATTGTTTAAAACAATCCTCTGACCTGGGCCAGGCAGGTCCGGCTGGGATGGCCCCGCTGCCCACCGACTTGTGTTGGACACAAAGGACGCGCTGGAGATGAAGCGCTTGGTGGGCCCCTCGTAGTTCACGATCTCGTACTGACCAGGCCCCGGAGGAGGGGGCTTCGGGGGTAGAGGCAAGGGCTGCGCCGAGAAGTTAAGGATGGGGTTTCTCCTTCCGAAAACAAAAAATAGAAAGATATCAGGACAGCAGTCCACTGGGGAAATGCCACCTTTTACAAGCAGCCAAGGCCTGTTCAGCACTGAGAGGTCTGCAGAGGCATGGACGTGGTGCTGGGAGGCCCGGGCAGAGCCCTCGCTTTGCGGCTGTGCAGTCAGGGCCTCGGGCCTCAGTGACCTCATGGGCATGGTGGTGGTCACGGCAGCACTTGCCTCGTAGGCTTGTGGTCAGGGTTACATGGTACAGTATACCTAAAGTGTGGTGCTCAGTGCGGAGCTGGCACAGCGAGAGCTCAGGGAGCGGCGGCTGCAGCATTGCTGCTGGGCTAATGAGGACGGCAGGCAGCCCCCATCTCATGTGCTGACTCTGACACACTGGTACCTTGCTGGAGCACTGTGAGTATTTTTGGGTCACGCATAGGCTGTGAGCGACTCCTCAACCATTCTCCTGTCAGTAATCCTAAATACTTGTTGGTTCACCAAATGGACTTTGGTGTGATCATTACTTTAGCCATCTGCTGTGTCCTGTCCTGAAGAGAGGCTCATGCACGCCTTGGAAACCTTCTTGTGACGTTTGCTGTGACCTGGCGAGGTGAATAGGCATCTCAGATCCCAGCAATTTGCTACCTCACAGCTGACGCATTGCTAGAGTGTCTATTCTAGAACATTCTAGAATCCTGCTAAATACCTTCCTGGCCGGGCAGGATGCTGGAGTGGGAAGGCATGGGATAGAAATGCACAGCCTTCTGTGTAGCACTCAGGGCTCACACGCTCACTGTTTTCACGCTGTGTTTTACCTCCTTTAGAAAGAAACCTGTCTTATCCTTGGAATTGAGAGATTAAATGAAAACTAAATGGCAACCGTCCTTGCGCCCAAGTCCTCTCGCTAATACTCTCCAGGGCTCAGCTTCCCCATCTGTAAGCTGAGAGGCTGGACAACATGACCTCTCAGGTCCCTTCCAGCTGTGACCCTTCAGCAGGCCTCAACTCACAGGTGACGAATGTGTGGACTGGATGCAAAGAACAGAGCCATCCATAGGAAAAGGGGACAGTCTCCTCCAGTCGCGTAGAAGAACAATCAACACCCTCTTCCTTAGAAATAAACACAGGCTTCTCCTTCTTCTGACCAATGTATGAGGTCACTTGGCTAGCCGGCATCACCTCTAAGCCCAGTAATTTCTCTTTCTTTGAGGAGATCACAAGGTAACTGCTTCCCTAACCAGGGACACCTGTGGGAGGCAGCAGCCAGCTAGGTCCATGTGCAGAAATCACCCCCTGGAGAGGTCCCAGTTTCCCTTCTGCAGCAAGGTGGGGGTGTCCCCTGTGGGCACAGTTGGGGCACAGCATGGAGGGGAAGCAACGCCCCCAAGGGTTCGGGACACACAGATGAGGCTGCCTCCTCAGCGACCTTCACCGTCCTTCCTCCCACCTGTGAGCTCTGCTGGCTCTCTTGTGCCCACCCCCTATTCCAGGCCCCCAGGAGAAATGAAGGGGAACGTGGCATTTATGGCCTCTCAGTCCAGCCCACTGTCCTGTGCCCGTCCCCACTTGGTCTTCCCAACACAACACGGTTCTGCCACTTGGTACCTCTGCTCCCCAGTCCCTCCCTCCCCCTCTTCCTGCAAGCTGACTCACTCTTCACATTCCCACCCCTTGGGAAACCTTCTCTCAGCCCTCCTCCCCCATGGCCTAGCAGAGCCCAGGGATTTGGTTACAGATGGCCCTGATTCCGGGCCCACCTCCGGCACCACAGCAAGTCTGCAGCTCACTATGGTCCCCAGAAGCACAAGGAGAGGTGGGGGCAACACAGAGTGACCCCTATAGAAGCTCCCAGCTTGGGGCATCCGGCTGCCACATTCTGGGGGTTCTTTCCTCTTTCACACATATATACTAGGCTTCCATGCTCCCCCTTCCTGGCTGCCCAACTCTGCAACAAAAGTGCGCACCTCATCCCCACCTGACAGGTTTCCCTGCATCCTGGGCGGGTCCCTCAAGTCAGGCTGGGGCGGGCAGATCGCAAAAGTCAGGCAGATGGCACCCAGAGCGGCCCTTGATGATCCCCATCCCTTAGCTCTGACAGCTACCCTGGTCCTGCCCTGTGGAAATAAGCCCCCCATCAAAGGCTCTGAGTGGGCAGCTGCATTAAATGGGCTGGCAGCTTCCAAGGGGAACTTTTTGCAAATGGGCTCAAATGATGGATGTCTTCAAGCACACAGGCACAGCAGGTGGCTTGGGGAAGGTATTCGAGACCCTCAGGACACTCCCAGGCACAGACTCACTCTGCCTCAGGGGTTCCCAGGGTTGGAAGGGACAAAGGGGCTATTTTTCTGAACATTAAAGGGCAGCCAATTGCCTCTGGGTGGAATGCAGTATCTGTTTAACAGGGTAGGGGTGACAGATTACAGCTGCTTGGGAAGAAGCACCCCATATCTAATTGAAAATCCCAGGGGAACTTTAGGTGAGTCCCACATAATTACCCAAATTGGAGTGAGGCACACAGGCTGAATTCTCCAGCGCTGGCTGGGACCTGGTGGTGGGCGTTTATGCAAAGCCAGTGGCTTAGGAGCTCCAGGAAGCTGACAAGGTTTAGAGAGATGTCTTGGGTGCTCTGCCGCCTCTGGTGAGCAGGAGGTAGGCACAGCAGGAGCGAAGTGACCTCCAAGGCCCCCATGCGGGCCCACCTACACCTCCCTGTCACCACCGTGACAGGTATCAAGACTTCAAGAAGTGAAACCTTGGCTCACCCTCACACCACCTCCAAAGCCATGCTGGAAGCTGAGGAAGCCTCTCAGCGTCAAATCAGCAAGGTGGCCTCGGTAGGGGCTCAATCCTGAGGTGGCCACAGAGTCACTGGGGACGAGCTCCCAGGCTCAGGCAGAAAGCCGAGAGCTGTGAGCTCAATGGGACGTCCCCTTCCGTCCTTGCGATCACCTTCTCTGCCTTGCTCTCATTCCATTTCACCAGGATGATTTTGAATTCTTGGAAGCTCCATGACCTACTCCCCCCAGGCCCTCAGGCTGGTAGGAGGGGGAGGCAGGAAGCACCCCACGTCCTGACTCTGGGGCCTGGGCTGACCCCCACCTGGCTCCTGTTCTGGGGGCCACCTCCTGGGCATGTGGGCACTCAGCCATCCTCTTGCCTCTCTGGACCTCACTTTTTTGGGTCAGTGATATGTGAGTGACAATCCTGGGAGTTCACACTTCCCCCACGTCTCCCTGTACCCTGCTGGAAGCAGAGCCGGTGCACACTCTTGCAAGATGTCACCCTCCCAAGGTCAGAGGGTCAGCGATTCCAATCCCGGACTAACAAGACAGAGCTCACATCATCTCACGTGCGTGTGGAGCACGTGAGATAAGCACTACGATGGGTCTTGGGTTCCCAACCACAGCTCCATGCGGCCTCAGAGGTCCACAGGTGACCAGACCTAGTGGGGAAAGAGCCTGCTCCAAAGTGACAGACAGACAGGGAAAAACAATGCCGAGGTGCACCCAGCAACCCTAGAACACGCCCCACGGGCTCCTGTCCCTCTGCCCTAGGGAACACAGGAGGAAAGATGACTGGAGTCTGGGAGGCAGGAGTGGGGCGGTCCCTTCAGCACGCCATCATCCTGCTGTGTCTCCGCTTTGACATCTTCCTTTCATCAGCATAAAACAACGGTGCTCTCTCAGAACAGCCCAGAACCTAGCAGTCTTCTCTCCTTGATTTTTAACAGATTTCCCAGCTTCATCCTTTCCATGTCACTTCTAAAATGTACATTTTGGACCTCCCTGCGCACCCAGCTGGCTGCAGCACACTGCCCCTCTATGCTCCCTCATTAAGTGACATGGCAAGAAAACCTGGGGTCCTGAAGCGTCATAAGTCAGCAGACGCCCCTCTTTATACCCAGAGAAAGGAAGGCCCAGAGAGGCACCAGAACCAGCTGCAGACCACATAGCCAGCTGTCAGAAAGGTCTTGCTACAGCATCTGGGGTGCTCTCCACTCATCAAGGGGACCCCCAGTTAGGACACCCTGTGTTTCACAGGTTCCTTTACCGCAGACCTTCTCGGAGCCCTCCATGCCTGGGCTGGAGCGCTGGCTGCCAGGCAGAGGGTTGCTGTGCAAACCAACGACCCTTCATTCTGAAAACACAGCCAGGCAGCGCGCACCATGCTCCAGATCCTGCCCCACTGCTGCCCCGGGAATGGGAGTAGCCACGTGAACTTTGCTTTGAGGTTCCCCGCTTTGCTCTGACTGTCCCCAGTTGAGCCTGGTCTCCCCTTCACCTGAGCACCCCCCACAGCCTCTGGCAGAGGACTAAGACCTCCGGGACAGTTCTGAACTGCTCCTCCAACACACACCATAGAACGAGAACAGTCTGAAACCCCTCGTCCAAACTGGAGCAGAAGCTGAAAGACGCTCCGCTGCGCAGAGGTGGCAGCTGAGCATTTAGGCCTGGAGATGCCGCTCCGTGTAGAGCGTCCGCCTGGCACGTGTGAGGCCTCGGGTTCCGTCCCAGCACCTCACACGAAACAAAACCAGCAACAGCACAACAATGGGGTATTCATCATCCACTCTCCTGTCCTATCCCACCATTTGCCTTAAAGAAGCTTCCAGATTTGCACCCACAAACAGCTGCATCCTATTCCTACTCTGTCTACGAGGCGAGGTGATACCAGCCACAGTAAAAGCAGCTGGAGGCAGGGACGCCATTCCTGATGCAAACAGTAGGCGATGTGCACACGTGCAGAGCTACAAAGTGGAGGCCCACACATGTGCCAGCTCCCTTGTGTCTGAGCCGTTTTCAAGGTTCCCCTCACCTAAAGCCCCAGAAGCTGTGCAGGCTAAGACTCCACCCCGCCGAACAGAGGATCAGGAGGGGGAGGCCCTGGAGGGACGGAACTGGGATTTGTGCTCAGGTCGCCCACCTGCAAGGCCTGTCCTCTTAGCTACTCTGTTTTGCTGGCTGAGGAGAAGGGGAAAGGCTGCGTGTGGAGGTGACCAGCCTGGAGGCAGGATATCCCTAACGTTTAGATACCGGCCAGCCCCAGTCCCTCATCTAAGGCCCAAAGAGCAGGAAGGACATCACTAGTGGCCTCCATCTGAGACCTGAGTCCCTTCTCCAGATACTGTTTGACTTGGTGGACCTACTACTTGCTCCTCTGACCCGTCCCCTCATTCCCTTAGGCTGATGGTCACTTGATGCCCAGTGCTGCCAGCCCCAGAGGTTGCCTAGACTTCCAGCTGCTGTGGCCGAGGCCCCAGGTGCCTGCCAGCCTTCTGGGAGGACCCATGTAGCCACATGCTTAAGCCCAGCCTGTCCTGCAGCCAGCCCTGCTTGAGGCATTAATACTATGCTGGGGTGAAAGCTGTGTGTACTTAGGAAAATCTCTCAGCCACGCTGAAACCTAGTTTCTCCCTCTATGATGTAAGAATAATTATTCTTACAATAGAGTTATCATGACCTTTGAGCTTTCAAGTTTCTGAAACAGCCATTGCTCAACAAATGTCATGCAATTCCCAGGTACTCACCAAGATCCTACTATGTGCCAACAAGGGCCCCGGCACTCCCAGGCCCACACTGAACCCGGAAAAAAGAGGAGAGAAAAGGGGAGAATCAGGACTCACGGGATATGAGTCTTTTTTGGCACTTTGATGTGATCATCTGGGTTGTAATAACCTGGCCCTGGGCCTGTTGAAGTCACTTTGAATCCACGATCCGTTTTTGATTTAAAACAAGACATTAATATCTTTGGTGACTGCT
The DNA here is from genome assembly GCA_004027205.1 of Ctenodactylus gundi. Taxonomy (NCBI): domain Eukaryota; kingdom Metazoa; phylum Chordata; class Mammalia; order Rodentia; family Ctenodactylidae; genus Ctenodactylus; species Ctenodactylus gundi. The sequence goes on from PVKB01000978.1 coordinate 451,688, forward strand.
TCACAAGGGATTCATTGATATTGTAATGCCCTAAAATGAAAAGAAAATGTAGAACAGTATAAGGAACTCTTTCTCAAATAAATAAACAGCAGAACTGCACACTAAGCCCCCATGTCATGGCTCTAAGGCGGTCTCGTTGCAGAGTGGGCAAGCGGCAGGTGGCTCAGGGCTGTCCCCACCTCTCAGAGAACGCAGGTCGTGTGCATCCACGCTGAGCTTGTCTGGTCTGCGCAGCAGCCTGGTTAGACGGGTGTGACCCTTCTGCTCTGGGCACAAGACACAGAACAGTTTGCTAGAGGACATTCCCCTCTAACCAGGGGCTTAGACAAATCCCCCAGTCTTGCTGAACCCCAGCCTCCTTCCATAAAGGAAGTAATAATAATAAGAGTAATAATAAGTCTTACAGTACCAGAGCTGTTACAGTTGAATAATACTGTTACGGTTGCTCTTTCAATATTACGAGAACAACAAGTGTTTGTTGAGCGCCTACCATGTGGACAAGGCCACTGCCTCCAAAGCTCATGTCAGTGTGCTCTGTCTCAAGAAACTGTGACAGGGGCCAAGTACTTCGGGTGCAGAGCTTTGAGGATGTGACCTCACCTCCTACACGGTAGGTAGCTCTGGGAGTGGGCATGAGCGCTCTGGAGTGAGACCTATCATCCCGGGCCAAGGCTTTCAAGATGTCTGCACACTGAGACCCAGGCTTCCTGGGACTCACAAGGGAAGAGACTCTGTCAACAGATGGGGAGTTCAACGCACCAGGCGTGCACAGCCGCGGCGGCTGGGGTGTGAGCAACAGCCTACAAGTATCCCAGTCTGCGGCAGAGTCAGGTCAAGGGCCAATCCCACGGGATGTCAGCCCTAAGCCTGGTAAATATGGAGACCATGAGGCCACAGGACAGGTTTGCAAACCCACACGAGTGACAGAGACTGATCAAATAAAGGCTAAGCGTCTGTGTGTACTATGACATCTATGAACACGTGGACGTTTTGAGTAAAAATAGGGGAGACACGACCATCAGTGGCAGCCCTGTGGGCGGGAAAAATATTGCAACATATCAAAACAGTGTAAATTGTATCTTGGTTCTTTTAAATAGAATGTCCTTATCCATTGCTAAGGTACTGAAAACAATGACAGGGTTCGTAGTAGCCAGAATTTATGGACAGAATCACTTCCAGAGTTGGCAGAAGGGGGAAGACAGGCGCTCTGCAGACCAAAGAGGGTAAGTGACCCTTACACTAAAGGGGAACTGGGTCACAGCATCAAAAATCTTAAATATTTTACATGCCTTTTCACCATGAAGTAATCCCACTTGAAGCAATTCATATAAGGAAGTAATTTTTTTTTTCAGTTCTGGGGATCAAATCCAGAGCTCTACCACTGAGCTGCATCTCCAGGCCTTCCTTTTTAAAAATTATTATTTTGCCTCGCTGAGTTGCCCTAGTCGGTTTCAAACTTGCAATCCACCTGGCTCAGCCTCCTCAGTAACTGAGATCTTAGGTGTGCCCCTCTGCACCTGGTTTGGGAAGTATTGTGAGTGTACACACATTATTAGCTACAGGGAAAGTCATTCTATTAGTAAGAGTGATTGGCTTACAGCCGCGCACATTTCCAAGAAAAGGACATCTGTGCCTGAACGTGCAGTGCCACCACACAATCCTATACACTGATGATGACATTGTGGAAAGATTTTTAATAAAACAAAATGATGTCCCCAATATACACTTACATTTTTGAAAAGGAGGTGCCAGCAGTATTTGTAACATGATAGACAATGCTTATACATTTCTGTTTATCTCATATCTATCTATATATGTATATAATTATTTTTATTAAAAAGTGTTAAAGGGTTAGAGGTGTACTCAGTGGTTCAAGTAGTTACCTAGCATGCTCAAGGCCCTGGGTTCAATTGCCCAGCATCACATAAAAACTAGCTGGGTATGGTGGCACATGACCGTAATCCCCACGCTGGGAGGCTGAGACGGGAGGATTACTGGGAGTTTGAGGCCAGCCTGGGCTACACAGTGAGACCTTGTCTCAAAAAAAAAAAAAAAAAAAAAAAAAAACCTTGAAGGAAAACTTGCACTACAAACTGTGGAAAGTAATGAGAGCAAAAACAGGGAATAAAAGGCAGAGACCCAGCCGATGGGCAGCACCGCAAAGGCGGCTGGGTGTGACTCGAAGGTGCCGGTGCGGATGGAGCTGAAGGGGCCGGGACTCACATCCAGCCGCGGGACCTTAGGCTGCCTGCACACCTGCTTTGATTGCGTCCCGTTTACCCACAAAATGGGAATAAAGGAACAATGGCCCAAGCTTTGTGAGCACATGGTCCGGGAATTTTTGGGGTGCTCGGTGTGACACTGGGTGCCCAGCACACAGGAAGCCCTCAGAAGGTGCTGGAACACACTGCCCCTCCTGTTGTGGGTTACCAGGGGTTGGGGACAACTCCCGAGACTCCAGGAGGGCACAGGCCCCCGTGGCTGGTCACCGGGCGCCCACAGCTCAGGGCTCCCTGGCGGGGCCTCTGGCCGGGATGCCAGCTTCGGTCTTCCGTGCAAACAAACAAGGCAGGGCTCTGCCCGGTGCGGCCGGTGGCCGCGGCGGACCCTCCTAATTAGCGCGGGTTTTGCTCGTCAGCTTTACGCCCGTCTTCTCGACCTGGATCTGGATTTGCTGAAATCTGCTCAGCATGGCAGTCCCCGTCCCCCCAACCCCCACCCCCGGCAAGAGCCGTGACTGCAGAAGTCAAGCCTCCCCGGCCCTCCTCGGGGCCCTGGGGCCACAGGCTGTGGGGCAGGGGCTTCGAGACCCCTCCGCGTTGACCCAGGGGCACGGAGGGCTCACAGCAGCCAAGGGCCACCACCTTCCCCAGCTGAGCTCCTGCAGCCAGGACCCCAGGTTCCGAGGCACCATGGGATGATGGGCTTAGGTCTGCCATTTACTGGCCAGGTGACCCTGGACACGTCATTTTAACTGTCTGCGCCTCTGGTTCATTCTCTGAAAATCAGGGCTGAGTGCACGGAGCTGCGAGGACAGCCTACAAGGGCCACACAGCAAACAATGTGGAATGGAGCGGTTACCCATCGTGTGTGACGTGTTGGCCAGGTCACCTCGAGTCATAGGAGAGAAGGATCAGCCAGGCTGTGGCAAAGCATCGGGATGAATTGTCACTCGTCCACCTCCCCCGGGGCCGGGGCCTATACTGGCACCCGGGACAGGTGACTATGCACCCTCCTGAGGTGACAGGCCGCTTCCCACTGGGCTGCCAGAGCAGGTGTGGCTGGCCAGGTGACAGGAAGCCAAGAAGGCCGCTCAGGGCTATTCCTAGGGCCGGGATGGCTCCCCACAGGACCTGGTCTCTCACCCTTCCCTGTGCTCAGCACCTGCCACCTCCTCTCTGTCCCCAAAGCCCAAGTCCCTCCCCAGGACTCCACACACAGAAAACGGTCCCCCTCCATCCAAGCTGGAGCACGAAGCGTGGGTGAAGGCCAGAGCTGCGTACCTGGAGCAGGTCCCGTTTCGGCAACAGAAAGCAATCCTCTCGGGGTTCTGGACAGAAACCCAGCCTGGGCACACACATTATTTTTCTGCTTGCAGAAAGAGGTGGACGCCTAGGGGGAGGAAAAACACTCAGTGTCACCCTGCCCAGAGAGGTGCCAAATTTGGGTTAAAAAACAAAAAAAAAGGTCAAACTTATCCTTAGAAAGAGAACCAACAGCAGTTGAAAAGGGCACAGCAGCTGTGTCTTCACCATCATCCAGTGAAGAGCCTGTGATTCCCAGCAAGCCTGGTAACCCAAGGTGGTGCAGGGAAGAGCACCCAGAAGAAAAGACTGAAATCCTGGCTGCCGCCTCACTCCGGCTGAGGCCAGGCTGCGTGACCCTGATCAGGCCGTTGAACCTCTCTGAAACCAGGTTTTCCCATCTCTAAAATGGAACAGCCAGTTCTCTGTTTCTTTGCGGCATGGCATTGCAGGCGCCATGTAGGGGCGTGTCAGCTAACAGAAATCACCGACAGGGATGTGTTTTACAAAAATTGTGTAATGCTACACACGCAAGTTTTATCATTTTTTTCTACTGATTCTACTCTTTTCAGAACCTTTAGTCCCCTCTGTGTCCCCCCATCCCGATTCATCCTTGGCTGTCTTCCCATGGCTCAAACAGCTCTTATAAATACAACACTTGGGGCACACAGAGAACCAGGCTGTAAGCAACTTTGTCCCGTCTCAACTTTTCTGGACTGACCAGAAATCCAGCATTTGGTCAGATCTACACAATATGCATTTGAGAGAGCCTGATGTGTTTCGATCTCGAAATATAATTTAAAAATAAAAATCCAAGCTCATTCTTCTGTTACGTATGAATCATAAATACTTTAAATACCGATTGGCAGCCAGTCTTCTGTATTCATAAGATAAGAAATACAATAAAAATCGTCCCTGCATCCCTGGGAATATTTACTGAATGAGAGAAGCTGTGTGCTGAGGCCAAGATGGTTTGATTTTTCTGCGATACTCCTTTGTCAAAAAATAAATGTTTCTTAAGAAATGCAGATGGTATTTTGATTTGGTGACACAGGTGGGGAACTGTTGCTTTCCCAGGGTCCTGAGGGCCAGGCTGCATGCAGAGAGGGCAAACAAACAGGCCAGATGGGCAGGCTAATTACTGGACGCGGGAGAGGAGCCAGGTCACCAGAGAGGAAGTAATGACACAGTACCAAGGGGAAGGGCGGGCAGGGGGGATCAAGGCGGTGCAGGCGGAGATGCCGCCAGCCCTGAGCCCAGTGCAGCACGACTAACAGGATTATCGCATTTCCACGGGTGCCAGCTGACCCCACCATTGTTCTCCCAGTTGGAAAAAAAAAAGCCTCCTGCAGACAAAACAGGCCTGTAGCTTTAACCCTGCCCCAGACAGAAAAGCCACCGAAAAAGGGGGCGATTTTGTAGACACTGTGTCCCAGCTGAAGATTTCACCACCTGACTAGGGAACCCTGCCCTGCGGCCGTGAGGGCTGCCGTAGGGAGCGGACCCACAGGTCCTCCGCCTTCGGGCCCATGGGTCTCCATGGTGCTGAGGCCTGTTCTGTGATGTGCATCTATGATTTTCAGAGTCATCTTAAAACAGTAACCAACGAAACGGAAGCACCTATAGTCGATTTATTGGCAGACAAAATCCTAAGTCGGGACATGGTTCCTTTCAGATCAGCGTTGATGGGGGGACTAGGGGTTTGTCTGCTGATGTCACAGATGTCCACCCTATGCTGGCTGCACCCAGCGCCCATGCTGGGCACAGGAGCGAGGACACGGGGCCTCACTGCCCGCAGGGAGGGCTGGCAGTGCCCATATGACACCCTGGCGACAGTGGGAGGACATGGGGATGCTCTGGCTGGTGGAGTCCAGCTGCGTGCCCCTTCGAAGTGTTCTGGGCTCCTAGGAATGGTGAGGGGCATGTGGTCCCTCACCTTGACCAGCACGTCCTTGGGCCACACCGGGCCCATCTCTTGTTGGCCTAAGTGTCCCCACTCACTTGTCAGAACCTCCCTGCGCACACAGTGCGGCCACTCTCCACCAGCAGCTAGTGGGGCTGTTTGGAACAGGACCTCAGACCCCATCCCCCCACACTTCCCACCCCCTCGTGGGCTTCCTGGTTCACAGAGCAAAAGCTGAAACTCCCTCCCATGACCTTTAGGGACATGCTAATCTGGCCAGTGCCTGTCTACCCAGCCTCCCCTTTCCTCCTCTCCCCTAGCCTACAGCACAATAGCCATTTGACCTTTTCGTAATCCCTCATAATCAGCTCTTTGCTGCCCCCAGGATCTTTGCACATACTGTTCCTTCACCTTTAGCTGTTCCTTGAATCCTTGGAGCTTCTGAGCTTTGACCACCAAATCAAAGTCACAGTCCTGCCAACCCCTTTATCCTGACATGTTTTCTCGTGCTCCAAAGGCTTAGCTCTCTCACAGCTGACCCCAGTTGGTAATTATTTTGTTTACCTATCTAGGCCCCTCATTAGAATCCAGGCTGAATCACCAGCTCAGCCCAGTATAGCAACAGAAGTCACGTAGGGAAGCCTGCGAGGGCCAAAACAGAGCGACTCCCATCATCCCCTGCCTTCTCCTGGTGCCCACAGATGGCGAATGACGCCTCTGAACTGGGTAGCTTAGGGCAAGACCCTTCACCTCTCAGAGCCTCAATTCCTCTTCAGTAAATTAAGAATAAGAAAATGTCCCTCAAGGATTCTCATGGGTCTTACAGGGGACCAACACGAACCCTTAGCTAGCACTCAGCCCGCAGAGTCCCGTTGTTGTTGCTGCTCTAGGGCCACCTCGCCTTGTGGGGCTTCCTAGGGTCGGAACACCCGCGACAGGTGCCACCAGCCCACTCCAGGTGACACGGCTGTTCAAAATGAAGACAGGCTGGGAGTGTGAGACACGCTCGGGGCTTAAGGACTCAGGACAGGAGGCGGATCGTGTTAAAACATCTAGCGAGCAAGTTTTACATTGCGTAAATGCGAACAGGACACGATTTTGGCTCTGCCAGGGTGAAGACGGGGTATGAAAATCCCTTCACGTATTCCCTTTCATGTTTTAAAGAGGGCGACTGGGAGATTTTAAATGACACAGCTGGGTCCCCTACGTGCCCTGTAGACACTGAGGACACTTGGGTTGCTTTGAGCACATTACAGCTGTTTGACTCAATTGTGGATGAGGAACGGGATCTTTGTAGTCAGAAAAAGGGTTGTAAAGATAGAAAATGCAATAATCGGAGACTAAGTTCAAAACACAGCATAGTAACATTAATCTTCTATGTCTTGTGTAGTCCAGGCTAGCCTGAACTCACTATGGAGCCCAGGCTGGCCTCAAACACGCAGCAATCCTCCTGCCCCAGCCTCCCAAATGCTGGGATTATAGGTGTGTACCATCATGCCCAGCTTAGGGTACAGGAGAATCGAACCCAGGGTCTTGCGCTTGCAAGGCAAATGCACTACCCGCCGTGCCATTCCTCCAGCTCCAGGCCATGAACACCTCCCATCTCACCACTAGAGGCGCTCTCGCATCTATTGTCTCATTGGTCTCTCATGCTAACACTCCAGGGCAAGTAGAATTAATCCCATGTTACAACTGTGGCCGCAGGGATCGCGTGATGGCCCGATATTTGCATTAACACTATAAACTGGACATGGTGGCACATGTCTGTAATCCCAGCACTCAGGAGGCTGAGGCAGGAGGATTGCTGTGAGTTTGAGGCCAGCCTGGGCTCCATAGTGAGTTCAGGACCAGCCTGGGCTACAGAGTGAGGCTATCTTTATAAAAAAAACAAAAACCACATTGCATTAGCACTATGAGACAGACATGTACCCCCATCACACAGCCCAACAAACCCAGTCCACACAGTCGAGAGGGACAGCTGAGACTCAGACCAAGCCTTCCTGTGTGCATGTCTTAACTACCTGTCCGTTCCACCCCGTGATTACAGGCCATCCTAATTAGCAAACATGACTGTTGAGAAACCAACTTTCTAATGGAGACAGGAGTTGATTTTCCCTGTAAGAACCTAGAAAAAAATGGATTGTGTCTGTACATAAAGCACAAAATAATGTGCCCATTGCAGATGAGGGAGCTGTGCCCCCATAAGTTGGCATAGCCAGAGTGACCGGAACGTGCGTCTCTTCGGGCACTGGTCTTCCTGTGGTGGCCCCCAGGTCCCTGCCCTTCTCTCTGGGTTCCGCAAGGTCCCTGCTGGGTGTTCGCACAGTCTTAGGCAACCGCTGGGTAGCCAGCGCACGCTGTCCAACCAGCAGCCTTGGAACACGGCTCCCCCAAGCTCTGGCCCCTTCTCCGCAGCGAACCCCTCGTTCAGCCCCCTCGGCAGCCACACGCAGGTTCTTACGTTGTAATGGTTGGGCGCTGGGGTTTCCGGCTTGCCCAACCTCACGAACCTCGGCAGCTGGAACATGCTGGAGCAGGAAGTGCTGAAGTCTTTCTTCGAGGTAAAATTGGACGGGATCGTGTACGCATTCGCCGCAGGGTATTTGGACATGATGGTGGCCAGCCGGGCACTCTGTGAAGAGAGAGCCAAGGGAATTGCATGGCCATGAGTCCTGTGGTTCTGCAGGGCAGACACTGGAAAGATTATGCCCGACAACAGGTCTAAAAGCATTTTTTTTTTTTTGAGACAGGGTTTCACTTTGTAGCCCAGACTGGTCCAGAACTCACTATGGAGCCCAGGCTAGCCTTGGACTCACTGCAATCCTCCTGCCTCAGCCTCCCAAGTGCTGGATTACAGGCGTGCACCACCATGCTCAGCCTTATGTGGGGCTAGGGAATTGAACCCAGGACCTTGTGCTTGCAAGGCAAGTGCTTTAGCCGCTGTGCCATTCCTCCGGCCCCTAAAAGCACTTCCTAAAGAGGTGACCCCGTGGCAGGTGACAGTGACACAGGTGTCTCTGGCCTTGAGCATTTGCTCTCAGAACACGCAGGTCCAGTCCTGATGCACTTCTGTGAACCAACTGGAATTCCTCTTCTTCTGCTTGGGACCCTGCACAAGTCATTTTTCCATAAATGCCTTCCCACTCAATCCTGTTGCAGGCTGCTTCTGCTTGATTCACCAGCTATTGGGCAACGCAGGTGGCGGGAGACCGGGGCCTCTCCCGCCACAGGCCATGCTCCTCCCGCGGGAAACCTCCCATTTTGTCACTGGGTGGGACGATGTAAACAGCCCACAAGCTGTGCCCTTGCTCCCAGCATCTCCAAGGCACAGGCTGTAGCAGCCTTGTATCCCACATCCGGCAAACTGCTGTTTTCCTAAAACCCTAAAATCTTTCCACTGCCTCCGCAGAAGCAACGCCATGCCTTTCAGGAAGCCGTGACAAAATATTTTCAGATAAAAACAAACAGAACCAATGTTTGCCAACTGCACAGGGACAAAAGCCGTACAGACTCAGCGATAGCATCGCTTTGCCAGGAGACCACGGCACATACTGGCGTCTGATAAAATGTTTCCCATAGTTTCGTGGTTACGAACTTGAGAACCTCACGCTGGGATTTCTCTGCCTGCCATGGGAGTCAGAGACCACACAGCACAGGACGTGGCGGAGGCCGAGGGCGGCACAAGGTCCGGCCCCGCTGCACTCTGTGCCGTGCTCGGTGTAATGGCTCCGAGGCCCGGCGTGTGGCTGGGCGCACGACCAGATGCAGGAGTCTTCTCATCAGAAGCTTGTGCTGGGTTTGAGTCCTGGCTCTGCCTCCTTATAGCCACAGAGGGTTTTTTTTATTAATATGTGTGTGATCCAAAATAATTATACTCATCTTGGAATATTGCACTTTAGCTGTTTTTTTCCCCTCCCTGTGTTCCTGTCTCGCCCCACGCCCAGCTCTTCTTCCTGTCTCCCTGTTCCCTACCATTTCTCTCTTACTTTGCTCTTTATTTCTATTTTAGATTTCCCATACAAATGAAACCATGCGACATGTACCCACCTGGGTCTGATTTACTTCATTTAGCATAACAGTTTCAAGGTGCATTCATTTTTCTACAAATTACTCAACTATGTCCTTCTTTATGGCTGAGCAGTACACCATTGTGCCTATATATCACATCTCGTTTACCTATTCATCTGTTGATGGCTATATAAGCTGCTTCTGAGGTTTAGCTTTTATGAGTTGTACTGCCATAAACACAGGTGTGCATGTATCACTGTAATGTGAAGATACTCGGAAGAGGTACAGCTGGGCCAAGTGGAATTTCTGTTTTTTAGTTCTTTGAAAATTTTCCATACTGATTTGTGTAGTGGCTGTATTAGTTTACAGTCCCTCAGCAAGGCAGACGGTTCCCTTTTCCTCACAACCTTGCCAGCATTTGTTTTTGTTTTGTTCTTGAGTTCTTGGTGATGGCCATCCTTTCTGGAGCAAGATGGGTTCTCAATGTCGCTTTCAGTTGCATTTCTTTAATAGCCAAAGATGTGAAACATTTTTTCACGTACTTATTGGTCGTTGGTACTTTGTTAAGAAGAAATGTCTATTCATTTCAATTGCTTAGGTTCAACTGGGTCTTATATTTGGGGTAGTTAAGATTTGTTGACATCCTCGGAAGAAAGGACACCTCCGGCCGTTCCTATACCTTTGCATTCTGGTCAACTGCTTAGCCAGCACTTCTGTTGCCTTTGGTCCTTGTGGAACTCTGAGCAGTGGTCCTGTGGCTCTTCCCACTCTGCAGATGCGACTTTGGTGGTGGGGCCAACATTATCTGCCGGGCAGCCTGGTTCCTGTGATGGGAGTCAGACACCCCATTCCAAAGAGAAATGGGTCAATAACATGGCTCCAGAGGGACGGCAAGCTTAGTTGACCATGGAATCTTTTTTCCGACTTAAAAGACCTATTCATTTTACATTTTGGGAAAAATTCTAAAATCTTCCCATGAGGGGCAAGTTTCATAAGGTATCCTAATAGGATTTGTTTCAGAGTGTGGCTAAAGTAACACTCAGTCATCAGCACTCCCCGCCCTGGGTTACCTCCCAGCCTGTGGTCTCCACTGTGGCCACAGACTGGTGTTTGGGAGCCTGTCTCCAGCACATACTACCTTTTCCATGCACAAAAAGGCCACCAAAGTCCTCATTCGTCTGCCTCATTTAATTCTTAGGAAGTCCTGTGAAACATTCTGGAGCAAAGATCTGGAGTGAATTAATGAGGTGCTGTATATATCATCAGAACTTGGAGACACGACAGGTCTTCTCAAAAGGCTGGGTGGAGGTATCCCAGCAGGCATCAGGAAGTTTCTAAAGTTCATAGACCCACAGAGTTTTTTGGTCTGCCTCACCCATCACTAGACTCCTTTGGTCAATGGCTCTCTCTTTCTTCTCTCTTTCCTCTCCTCCTCTCTCTCTCTCTCTCTCTCTCTCTCTCTCTCTCTGGCAAGGCTATTCTAATTCCCTCAGAGACTTCTGATCCAGAAGTGGAGAAGATGCTACATATTAAAGGCTAGAAAGACATTGTGTTCCAGACTACACAGAAGTAGGAAAGACATGGAGGTCTCCTGACAGACCTCATCAACCATGTGAGTCCCCGTCCAAGAACCCAGACACCTAGGTGCCTAGAAACACAAGCACAAAGTCCTACATCCCCATCCAAAGCAGGGACACCCAATGCCTTCCATCTTCTGACTGTTTAGAAGACTTGACAATCTTGAGTACTCTAAGACCTAAATCTCTGCTATGGCTCCTTCTCTTCCAGCAGCCTGGCTTCCTCATTTGAAAGGTTACTGCAGGTAAAGCCCAGAGGGACACTGACCATGGGCTCCAGCCCAGTCCCTTCCTTGCACCAAAAAGGAACGGGCAGTGCCACTGTTTGGCAAAGAGGCTCTGGGAGAGAAGACCTGGGAGTTGCAGGAAGTAGTGTTCGTGACTCAGGCGGTAACAATCATAATATTTAGCATGTGTATAATGCTTCGCAGTTTCAAAGAGTGTTTTGCTCATTGAAATCTGCCCAGAACCTCCCAGGAGTCTCTACTTCCATGAGGCAACCGGGACACAGCAAGCAGGGTGACGTGCCCGAGGTCGCATCGAGGCTGCACCGCTGAGTCAGGATTAGCTCTTAACTCTCTTTTTCTGTGCCAGAACATTGTGAGACAGCACCTGTTCTGCCAATTGCTTCTTAGTTTTTTCAGAAAAATCAAGGCGTGGTGGTTCTGTGCAGGGGCAAGGGCCACCTCGGCTTCTTCGGTACTGGGGAGTTAACTCCAAAGCTGGTTTGCTCCGTACGTATTCACCTCTGCCAAACTCTCTTCCAATAAGCAGCCGCTGCATTCAGTGTGTCTGAAATGGCGTCTTTGTGCGGTTAAAAAAAAGCATACATCAATTCCAGTGCCAGACAGCATATACTTCTCTGCAAGAGACTGTCATAACTTTTAGGGGGACGAAAGGGCACATGGGTTTGTTAACGTTAGACTCTGGCCTATTCTTGGCTTCCCACCTCAGCTGGCCTTGTCCTTATTTGGCTCTTGCCTCGTTGAGATTTATTTTTCTTGCCAATTTGTAGTTTTAAGACCTGTTAAGCTGGGACACGGCTTGGCCATGGAGCACCTGCCGAGCCCTGGGTTTGATCCCCCACAAGGTAAAAACAAACAAAAAAGGAGAAGTTGATGACTTTCAGCCTGAGCTCCTGGCACGTCCTCATGTAGCTATCAGGTAAAGCCCTCAGCAAAGATTAAGTCACACACTGGACCAAGGGGGAGAAGGGGAGCAGGAACCCCTCAATTTCAGGCCCACCACCTGTTTTCTTTTTGGTTCATCAGAACTCCCGATAATTTGAGCAACTCTATTAGATCAAGCATAGGTAAAAAATCATAATAATAGGAGGGGAAGATGCTGAAGGGTAGTATTTTCCTAGCAGGTCTGAAAATCTCGGGAAGACACGTGCCTGATCCACTCACTGGTGACGAAGTGGGCTTAGGCCCCGGGTTCTGGAGATTCCTCTAGCTCCTCTTCTTGTCCTGTCCTGGCAATGTGTGACAGTGGGTGTGTACTGGGGTGGGGGAGTGGGGTTCCTTAAAGACACGAGTCCTATTTAGCTACATGAAATTTGAAGTGGTGGCTCCTCTCCTAACAAGAACCAGGAGCCTTCTCAGAGGAAGGACCAGATGGCCAACATGCGACGGAGCGCTGAGGGGAGGAAATCACCAGCCAGTTACCGGGCCTCCCCGAGAGAAGGGCTCTCACCGTGGAAGGGAAAGTGCAGGTCCCTTTCTTGGACAGTGAGACGCTGTTGAGCACTGGAAACTGGTGGATGACGTTGTAGGACCCAGGGCCTGGGACGTCATCCTAAAAGGGAAGCAAACATGGCGCCATCAGGATCCCAGCAATTCCATCGCACTGTTCTTCTGGCTTTACATTCATGAACACTAAGCCCCATGGTAATCCTGTGTGACAGGTGCCATCACTGCCTGGGGATGCGAGCCCAGCCCCGCCATCCCCAGCCTGCCCAGTCTCCAGCTTGGTTACCCAGCAGTGGGCCAGGACCTGCAGACCCGGCTGTGATTCCCAGAAGCCCTTGCTTTTCAATTCTGACGTGCTGCATTCCAGCAGAATGTTTTTTTTTTTCACATCCTTAAAGACACGAGCGTAAAAAAATGGCCACTTAAGGCAGCTGATGGACAAGTCGGCAGGCAGGGGCTGAAGAAGCCAAGCCCACGGTCAGGGAGGGTGAGCATTGCACGCCAACCACTCCCTGACTGACTCAGCTTCCTCCTGGGGCTTTGAGGAGAGAAATCAGGGAGGGTTTCTGTTTATAAAGTAAAACGAAACAAAAACAACCTTCATTCCAAACAAGGCCACTTCTAAGTCTCAGACAAAAACGGGCAAGTTGGCGGGGATCACATGGGCACGGCGGGGAGGACCAGCAAACCGGGGTGCTCCCCTGCCTGTCACGCTTCCAGTGCGAGCTCCGGGGGCGCCCCGATGGCAGAGGCTGGCCCATCAGGCTGGCCCATCTGACACCGGGAGCATCTCAAAGCTTGCCCCACCTTGGTCACTGCCCGGAAGGGATCCCTGTGCCCATTTCACGGATAAATACACTGAGACACACAGAGGTGAATTTGCCCTGGGTCCCACTGCTGCTAAGCGGCAGCGCCAGAGGCCAGTGCTTTTCTCCTCCCCAAGCCCTTGGCAGTGAGGGCATCATCAGGGCTACATGAGGACCAGAAAGGGGAGCCCACCGCAAATAGGCAGCGAACCCCAGAACTGAACCCCATCTGCATGACGCCATAGCTGTGGCTGCCTCAGAGGCTGACTACGCTCACGCAGCATCCTCCCATACCCACCACCCTCCTGCCTTCCCTGGCCGGGGCAGCAGGAGCTCGGGACTCCACCAGTGCCTCCCACTGAGGCCGTGTGACCAGGGGTAGGACTGGCAGCCCAGTTGGTGGTCCCTTTGCAAGAGATCTGAAATGCAATGAATGAATCATCTGACCCTGGCAGCCCTGTGACCAGTGGGGACAGAGAAGCTTATGCCTGATTGATAGGGAAGCTGACTGCTGGGCACAGCGAGGCCGGCTGTGAGAGGCACAGCAGAGCCAGAGTCGCAGGTGCCCCAGGCCAACAGCATGGGACCCTGGTGGCTCCGGTGCAGACGTGAAGGGTGGCAGGACAATGGAGATTTTTTTTTTCTAAGGAGCTGTTTGCAGCAGAGGCGTCACCTTGCCAAGGACTCACTGCGGGCCGGGCACTGCTTGCTCATTTAATTATATTTGACTTACTTTTGTTTAATGTGGTATTGGGGGTTGAGCCCAGAGCTTCACCCTGAGCTACGCCCCCAGCTTTTTATTTTTGATTTTGAGACTCGGCCTTGCTATGCTGCTGGGTTGCCCAGTCAAGGTTCAAACTTGTGACCCTCCTGCCTCAGTCTCTCAGGGCACTGGGATTACAGGCTTGTGCCACCAGGCCCCACTCCAATCTACATTTTAAAGATGAGAAGATCCAGCCAAAAGAGAGAAGACCCAAGGTCGCATCGACTAGTAAATATCACAATTAGAATTTGAACCCAGGCCAGGCCAGGCTGTCTGACCACAGAGACTAAGCAGACCCAAGCAGACTCTCAGATAAATATTGTATAAGATGAAAGGAAGAGAAAGTCCATTGGGGTGTGGGTCTGGGAGTCTGGTCTTGGTGCTGCTACTGGCTTCGTGGTCTTGAGCAAATCACTTGTCTGGGCCTCCGTTTCCTTATTTGTAAATCCAGGTCGCTGGGCCTGGGTTGCTAATAAGCTGAAAAACAGCTGCAGAAGAAGGTGCCAGTGGGAACTGTGTAAGCTTAAACAACGGGCAGTGGAGGTGTACGTTTCTCATTTCCATTCAACAAACACATGCTCAAACCCACCATCAGTACGCAAGAATTTTAGAAGCACGGTTGTCTCTGGGACAAGAGTTGTCAGATCAAACACAGACACGGCGGCCCCATGCCATCCTAGCCTGTTAAAATTAGAATCCCAGATAAACCAATGAGATAGCCTAAGTATACCCTGTGCAATGTTTGGGATATCCTGGCGCTAAAGTGATTGTCTGACATTTTGATTTGCTGAACAACTTGTATTTTTATTTGTTAAATCTGATGGCCCTATTAGGCCTCAATCATATTTTAACTTGGAACCTGGGTTGGGTCCAGGACAAATAGGAAGTGTCACCCCTTAGCCCCAGAGGAAATAGAGGACTGCCCACACGCACTCGTTGCTAGTTGTGACTTCTGATTGGCCGGGGCAGGAGTGTTTCCACCACAGAAAGTGCCAAGGCTGCAAAGGGAACTTGTGTCTGTGGGGGGAAGAGCTGGTTGGCTTTGGTGTGATGCCCAAGCGGGCTTTCTGTGGCGGGAACTAACTGCAGTCAAGTCAGCCTGCTCCTGCAGCTGCTGGGGTGGGGGGCAGCTTTCTGGGTCGACAAGAAAAACAGATCTTTTCCCTGCCGGTTAACAGTTCTGGTCACCAATAGTTTGTGACAGTGATGAGTTTGGGCCTCTCAGAGCAGAAGCCAGGGATCCAAGCTGGGGCCTGTGTGAACCTGGACCCCCTTCCTGTCTGGGACCACCTTGGAAGGCAAAAGCCAACCAACCCAAGGATATGGGTCATAGAGGCAGGGTGGGCTGCGATTGGTTCAAGCCCTACTGACCGCCTACAGAGAGGACACCTGCTCTCTCCACACCCACCTCTACCTCCTACTGAGAGCGCTAAAAGAACAATTTAATCAGTAAAGGGAGTGAAAGGGTGACCAACGTGTTTTTGTTTTTTGTTTTTTGTTTTTTTTTTTGTGGTACTGAGGACTGAGCCCACGGGGTCACTCTAGACAAGTGCGGTTTTACCACTGAGTCCTTTCTTTTTTTGAGACATGGTCTTTGTAAGTCACTAGATATCGAATGTGTGATCCTCCCGCCTCAACCCCCTGAGAAGCTGAGATTAGACATGTGAACCCTGAGCCTGGCTCATCCTGATCCTTAACGCTAACCTTTGATGTGCCTATGACAGGCTCAACAGAGCCAGGACCCCCTGGCGGTCGTTAGGACCTTCCCAGCAGGGCTGAGCGAGAGGTGATTGGCAGACACACTCCTGTCTCCCCTCCAGGACACACCTGGGGGCATCTGGTTGCAGTGCACTGTGAGAGCTCATGTGAAGGGCAAAGGTCCAGGTGGGCAGCCTGTGCATTTCAGGAGGACAAGCCCCACAGTCACCTGACCTCAGGGCAGGCTGGGAGCAGGGGGAGGGGAGGGCCAGCAGCCCGTTTTCCTGTGGGCATCTCCACAGCTTATGGTGGACTGACTATTTCAGAGCCTAGAGCCAGTCCCATCTTCATACTGGATTTTCTAGTCCTGATTTCATAAATTCTGCCCAATTAGTACCTTGATGTGTATCAGATCCCTGGTTCGTCACACCGTTTTGTGGCTTGGCAGACACATCTGTGTTGAGCCCTGGGCTAGAGGCCACACAGACCTGCTTTTGAGTCCTTGGGCTGTTCCACCGTCCTCTGGACTTTGAGGGGTGGCCAGCTGGCGCTTCTCAGGCAAGAGGGGCAAAAATAAGAATTTGCTACTGGTTGGAACCATGCGGCAGAGGCCAGTCCCAAGGTGGAGACAGTGTCCTGTGACTGTTTCACCAGCCTAAGCATGGGAACTCAGGGTTCCTGAGGCAGCAGCTGGCTCTTGGGATCTCAGGACAATGTGCCCATCTCCCCTGGGTGACTTCATCCAAGGCTAGAAAGCTTGCTCAACTTGGCTGAGTGGCCCAAGCCGTGGAGAGAGAGCTGGCATCTGTCCCCAGCACGTCCCTCCCTGAGCCTCGCTTTCCCTTGTCACCTGTGAGCAGAAGAGGTGGGGCAAGGTCTGTGGTTATCACACTGTCCTCCTGATCCCCACCAGTAACAGGGAAGGACAGAGGTGGTGAAGGCCACGAGCAGCAGCTCCTTGTCCCGGTTCACAGACAGGCGTCAAGAAGAGAGGCTGTTCTGGAAGGTTCTGGTATCACAAGGTTCAAGCGCTGAAGGCTCTGAGCTTTGCCCCTTATGAGATGCCCTTCCCAATCTCCCTCTGCCTCCCTAGGGCCGCCCCTCCGTGTCCCCAGGGGCTCTGTCAGCTCCCTGTGTCTCCACACAACTCCCACAGGGAGAGGGGAGAGGCAGAAACCACCACTTCCTGTACAGAATGTGGGAGGACGCCAGAAGCAGAGGGCCACGAGTCCTGCAGGGGCGTTGCCTCTGTCACCTGTCCCCTGGGCCAGGAGGGGGCCCCAGAAAGCAAGACAGCTCCCACACTGGCCCTCAGAACAAGTGGAAACATGGACCCGGGGCCAGGACTATGCCCACTGCTGGCCTGGGCAGTCAGATGCTACCTCTTCTTTACATCTGGCTGGCGCTTCTCAGCAGCCCTGGAGGTGCCCCAAAGAGGTGGGAGGACAGTGTGTTCACGCTGGCAAACACCTGAGTGGCACCTCCAGTGAGCCAGGCCTGCTCTGTGGGGTGAGAACACAGTGGCAAGTGGCCTCGCAGCCACTCACAAGCTCCAGAGAGGGGGTGACAGAGATGCCTCAACATCGCAGGTTACTATGGGCTGGGAGCAGCTGACAGGGGAGCCCCGCCTGCCATGCGAGGGGCCCTGGGCTCATCCCTGGCACCTCACAGAGAAAACAAACATAACTGGGTGAAATGGATGTGTGCATGTTCCTGAGTCTCGGTGGGAATTGGGGGTGCTACTCTGATCCCCCATGGGGGGCTGGAAGCACCTCTGATAGCTGCCCAGGAGCCTCAGTGGATGGTGGAGTCACTTGAGTGGCCAGTGCAAGGCCGCGGGGCAGGGGGCAGCTGGGGAGATGCTCCCGCCCACGCCCATGGGGGCAACGCAGGGGGAGATCAGGTGCTGCTACCGGGTTGCCCTGGCCGGGCTGGGTGCTGAACCACCCTTTAGTCTCAGGGTCATTATCTGAAGAGTGGGGATAATGACGGGACTGAGCTCATGGGGCTCAGGATTACCAGGATTAAATGGTTAATAAATGCAAAGTCTTTGAGGGGTGCCTGGCATGGCCTTCAGTTCAGCTGCATGTGGGGCATCCCTGGGAGTGTGTCCTGGGGCCTCCTTGAGCAGGGGTGCTGGAGGCAGACACAGAGTACCATGGGAGAGTAGGCTGGGCCCTACCGAGGGCGCACTTGGCACACTTACCCTGTGACCAGGGCATCTGTGAACTGAACTCCTTTTGTTTAAATGGCTCTGACATGTAAAGTAGTCACTGGTCCAGTGTCATATCAAGTCAAAAAAATGAGCAGTATTAACTTTGTATAATTTTATCTCAATTTAAACACAGGCTGGCTTGCTGTTTGGAAGGGTTAGTGTTCCCGCCTGGCCCTGTACGGAGTTACTAAGGGTCTGAAATCATGCCCACTCAGAGTGCCTACATCCTAGCAGTATACACACATTCGAGCCTGGAAGAACCAGGTTCCAAATCATGGAGCATTAACTCCCGGCGAACCTCTACCCGTGACAGCACCCTTACTTTTAGGATGAGGAAACAGGGAAGAGGGGAGGCGGGGGAGAACACGGCCAGCAGACTCTGCCCTGGGCTGGGCTCTGTCACACATGGGCATGTCTCTTCACGAATGCAAAGTCACCAGCACTTTTGTCAATAATTATTTTAAAAATTCAAGGAAAAAAAAAACTCCACAACACATTGCATTTCTAGCAGCCACAAACTGTGTTTGCCAGGCTAAACACAGCACTCTACGAAGTCACCTGAAACCCAGCGGTCAGAGTCTTGCAGGGAAAGTACAGTGACCGGGAAGCTGGGAAGGAAAGTGCACTCCGCAGATGGCCCTGACTCTCCACGCCCCACGTGCAAAGTGGGTCACAGCACTAAGGTAAGAAGACAACCCGGTTATGAGATCAGGCTCAAGGGCGTGTACAATCCCTTATTTAAGAAGGGTGGTGAGACATCGGAGTTTTAAAATCTGTTTTTAAATTGTGTTGCCTCACTAAATTATTGGGTGATGTTGAACAAGCTTCTTAACTTCTCCATGCTCTGTTCCCTCAGGAAAGAAAGAGAGAGAGAGAGAGACTTCTGAACCTGGAATAAGAATCTTGTTTTTCTCTATGTATGACTTGAGGAGACCTCAACAATGACATAATCCAAATTCTGTGTTTCAGATGAGGAAACTGAAGCCCAGAAAAGGCCAGTGGCTGGTCTACAGGCCGGCACAAAGCTAGTGGTAGACAGAATACAGGTCTGTGGAGCCTGTGCCCTTTCCAGAACATTCCACAACTAAAAAACAAAAATGCTTTCAAATACTTAGATGAAAGTTTTTGCGTTATCAACCAAAGGCAACCACATATGAAAAGTTGGAGACCACATTCTGAGTGACTTTGTGACATGTGATGCCACCTGTAGTTTTGGCTGGCTGGCACCTCAGCTCCTTCAGTATAAAACATAGTTATATTTTAAACACCTGCTTTCAGATCAGCTGTTCAGTTTCTAGGTCTGAGTCTTCAAGACTAATTATCCAGGATGGAGCCTCCACACAAAAGCGCGCACCGTACCCTCCCTTCAGCCCAGTCTCTTGTGCCAAGGTCCTTTTCAGAACCCTGCTGTCTTTCCTCCACCAAAGTTACAGCCTGGCAGGTCACAAAGGCAGGCGTGGCCTCATATGGTGACAGTAAGAGGCTTTGGGGCCAGCAAGCCTTGGGTTGAGGTCTAATTCTTTCAACACTAATTCAACAAATATTTTTTTAGCACTTCTTCTGAGCCATCCCTGCGCTGTATGACCTTGGGTGGGTCATGTAACCTCCCAAAATCTCAGTTTCCTCTTTTATTAAATTAAAATAATAAACTCTTCCTTTTAGCATTGTTCTGAGGAGAGATACCATCTAAAAATGATTTGACACTGTAGTAGGGATCCATAAGTGGTGGTTGCTATTATTTTTCTTGGAAGCTGGGCCATGGGTACACTGGCGATGGGCAATCATTAGTAAGTGCACAAGGGGAGAAAGGATGACAGAGAAACTAGAGAGAGAAGGAAATGCCTGAGCAAATACTTCTCATCTTCGAAAAAAGCCTACATGTTATTTTAAAAATAGCATGTAGATCTCACACACACACACACACACACACACACACACACACACACACACACTCACACACACATTTTTTGTTGCCCTTTGTAGTCCAGCCTACTCTTGAACTCACCATGTAGCCCCGGCTGGCCTCAATCTTGCCTCAGTCTCCTGAGTTCCTGAGTGCTGGGATTCCAGGTGTGCCCAGTTTATGAGGTACTAGGAAATCAAACTCAGGGCCTCGTGCTTGCTGGTCTAACTACCATGCTACAACTCCAGCCCCACAGACGCTATAGCCTGTATGGTTTGCTTTCTTAGAATCCTAAACTATCCGAAATGGAAAGAAATATCATATCCTCTCGGAAATTCTGGAGGCCCTTCTCCTCCGTGCAGGAAGGGAGAGGTGTGCCATGGGCCCTGGGCCGCCCGCCTCCCCTGGTCCCTTCCCCGCTCTGCTGTGGAGGCCAGGTAGGGGTGGCAGCCCTGTGGTGGGAGGGAGGGGTAGGCAGCGAGGGAAGAGGATGAGAGAGAGCACGGTGAGATATGTGTATTACCAACTTCCCGTGATCAAAGTAACGATTGTGTATCACAAACTCACATTGATAAAAATTGCCTTGAATTCAGCAAAAGGTAACTCCCACGACAAGAACGCTCTGCTGGAGCCGGGGCAGAGGAAGGAGACCTGGGGACACTCGCGGGCTGTCCTCGTCCCCTGCTGGTAGCAGGGTGACCGTGCAGGACTGAGCCAAGCTGCGGCCAGACAGGGAAAGACACAGGCTTGAGGGACAGGGCGACAAGAGCCGCAGGGAAGAAATCATTTAGGGAAGTTTTGGGAAGGGGGGGAATCATTACAAAGATAATTCTCAATGTATTAGGCTCTTCCCTGTGTTACTGAAGAGAACCACGTGATTTCCGCTCAAAGATGAGGGCAGATTTTACCTTCTGCTTGATACACGTGGGATCTGGAGGATTTTATAGTTTATGATTGCAATCCTAATTATCTACTCATTTACTTGATAGGACTGGGGATCGGGCCCAGGGCCTTCACACTGAGCTGCTACACCTGCCTACCCTCCATCCCCTCCCCCCCTTTCTTGAGACAGAGTCTAAATCGTTAAGTTGCCCAAGCTGGGTTTGAATTTACAATCTTTCTGCCTCAGCTTCCCACAATGTTAGCATGACAGGCCTTCGCCACCAGGCCAGACTTTTTTTTTTTTTTTTCCTGGTTCCATAAGCCCAGTAGTTGTTTCCTCCCACGCTGTACCATTCTCAGCTCATTACAAACCTTGATCCGGCAATGCGCGGAAGGGAACTGTGTCTCCTTAGACAACACTGCCCTCTGCTGTTCACAGAGGGACAGAACACCCAGTCCCTTGGACCAAAATTCAGACCAAGAAAGAAAAGAAAATGTGTCGCTAAGACAATGTCATTACCTTTTTATGATAAAATCTCTTGGATTGACTATTAAATCCTTTTTTCTCTGGTTCTGGAATTACCGCAACTTGTGATTTAAAAGGAATGGAGGATTGTGTTGGATACGCAGCTGTAAAACCTAAACAAAAATAAAATAAAAATCAGCACAAAACAATGAGTTGACAGAACGCAGAAAACAGAGACACACATCAAAGTTTTATTCTAAACGGAGCAGAGGGAAATGTGATTCTTGACAGGAGGTAAATATGAAGCCAAATTTTCAAAAAAAAAAAAAAAAAGGATCCCAAAGACAGGAAGGAAGGACAGACAGACAGACAGACAAAGGGTTGAAGCCAGGGCCTTGACACTGAACTTACATTCCCAGCCCACCTTTTTATTTTCTGCTTTGAGACCAAGACTCACTAAGTATTCCATGCTGGGTTCTAACTTGAGATTCTCCTGCCTCGGGATCCTAAAGTTCTTGGGTGCTAGGCCTGTGTCACCAAGCCCAGTTCCTACTTTATTTTCTTTCTCTTCTCATAATTAAATGGCATTTTTCCTGGTCCTAGCTCACGCTGGCGACATGCCACCTCTTTAAGTGCACTGATGGGGACTGTCCCATGAAGAGGAGAAAGGCAGGGAGAGACAGCCAGTGTCCTTGCTCCTCCGGGACCCGGAGTCACACATCCACCAAGCACCAGGACAGTTTATGGAGGTGAAAGGTCCCAAGTCAAGGGTCCCAGGCTGTCACTTTTCAAGGTACTGGGCAATACAAGATCAGGTTTCTGCTTTGAGCACCCATGGGGTTAATATATCATGGGTTTATAATATATATCGAAGTAAAGTGGCTGGGAGCATGGCTCCATGGTCAAAGTGCTTGCCTAGCATGTGTAAAGGCCTTGTATTTGATTTCCTACACCACAATAAAATTAGCTGGGTATGCTATAATCCCAGCACTTAGGAGGCTGACGCGAGAGGATTGCTATGAGTCCAAGGCCAACCTGGGTGTGAGTTAAAGACCAGCCTGGACTACAGATCGAGACCGGGTCTCAAAGCAGAATAAAAGAAAATAAAAATAAAATGACATATGTTGAAGTAAAATATTTGCTGAGAAATAACACAAAGGCCAGGAAGAAAAAAGTAAAAATGTGTTGTTTTAAGATTCTTCTACTAAATGTAAGGTGTTACAACGTCACTTGATGGCAGATTGCGATGAGTTAAAGCTGGGTACTGTAACTCTGAAGTAGACATCATTAAACTTTTTCTCTAAAGGGCCAGATAACAAGTATTTTAGGCTGAGTAGGCTCTAGAGTTTCTGTTGTATCTGTTCACCTCTACCAAAAACAGTCATAGACAATACATACACAAACAGGGCTAAGTGTGTTCTGATAATATTCTACTTATAAAAATATATAGCGAGCCAGGTTTGGCCCAAAGGTCAAAGTTTCCCAAATTTTTTCTTAAAGGCAAACACTAGGAAAATACTGCCAGGAGTTATTCCTAGGAAGCTAGCAAGAGATAAAGTAAAAGCATAAAAATTACTTAGTACCAAAATATATATATATATATATATATACGGAATGAACAGATAAAAATCAAATCACAAAGTGATAAACTTATATAGCAATAATCACTTTAAAGTAGTATAACATCCTAATTAAAAGACAGACGTCAGATTGGATGAGAAAGGCTCAACTATATGCTGCCTTCAAGGAGTGTACTTTAAATATAAATTTGGAAATTAGTTAAAAGGGACATACAGTCATAACGTATGTTGAGTTTTAGAAAACAAAGAAAGCATGACCTCTTACACATCTAAAGTTGAGGACCGCAGGGCTGGGGCACAGGTCAGTGGTTAGAGCACTTGTCTAGCCTGCGTAAGGCCCTGGGTTTGATTCTCCAGCACCACATAAAAATCAGCTGGGCATAGTGGTACACGCCTGTAATTCCAGCACTCGGAAGGCTGAGGCAGGATTATTATTGAGTTGAGACCATCATGGGCTACAAGTAAGTTCAGGACCATTTAGATTATAGGATGAGACCCTGTGTCAAAGAAAAAATAAAATTGTAGACTGTAATTCTTGGCAGACTTGAAATTATAATAAGTCTGCTTTGAATGTTGAAGGGACAACATTCCTCCCCTCATCCTTGCCGCCCTCTCACTGTGGTTAGGGCAGCGTCCCTGAAGGCAGAGCATCCTTCTGCGTTAAGGGCGACGGCCTTGAAGCCACAGCCCAAGAGGCGCCATATCCCTCAGGTGCTGGACACACTAGAATGCATGCGTCTCAGGAGCTCGCTCCTTCCCCCAGAAATACATTATTTCAATTCACCAGACCTTTCTTTACTTTGTTGGTAAATTTGTAATGCTTGCCGGGGTGTTCCTCCTCATCTCTGAAGGAGACCTTGTTAGAAGTCCCCAGCATTTCTCAAGTGTTGGAGAAGAACCCCATCACATGTTCCTCTGTGCACCTGAGACAGCAAAATAACAGCATTTGTAGATCCAATAGAGAAGAGTGCCATCCCGGTGCCAGCTGCCTCCCTCTCGCCACCCTGAGGTGACAAGCCCCGGCGCTCTCCCATCAGCTGTCCTGCAGTCCCCTCAGCAGCTGTCGGGGCACTCACCCTTGGAGCCCTGCCCGGAGCCCCAGCTTGCCCACGCCCCACCTGTCACACCCCTCCCCTGGGCCAGGCCACTCTTCCTGTCTCTCTGAGGAGCAGCAGAGGTCAGTGCCTGGCAAGGGAAATATCAGGAAGGACCGGAGACCCATAGCTTGTGTTCCTGAGATGCCCAAACCCCAACGGGCCTTGCTTCAGGGCACTGCCGCCCTTCCTGGAGCCTCTTGCAAGCAGCAGTGACTGTTTTTGTGTCCACCATTTTCACAGAAACGTGGGAGCGGCTAATAGGGCCCCTGCTTCTCCTGCAGCTCTTTGGAGCTGTCACCACATCTGTGAAGGCTGTCCTAGAGCTCCCATAGCTGCTCTAGATGTTTGACTTGGCCATACAGGGCTTGAAACCTGAATCTATACCAGCTGACTTTACCCTGCAACCTCCAGATGCCTTCCCCATTACTACTTCCAGAATTCCCAGATGGGTCCGTGACATGCGGGGCACACCCCTCACTGATATAGGCAGTGCCCCTCACACTCCTTGGGTGGGTTCAGCAGGGATCCCACCAGCATGCTACCCTTCACTGCCCCACCGTAGATGTTAATGAAAGCCCCACTCGGCCCTGTCATTTACTCATGATTCTTGTCTCAGGAAGAGTGGGCTAAGCGGGTCACACTAAAAAGAGGTGGAAACACTAGAGGTCATTGTGCCTGAAGAGCTCCAAAGAGCAGAAGAAAGCCAAGAGTGACAGAGACCAGCAGAGCCTAGCGGAGAATGGTAATGACCTCTAGTGGCCTGCAGGGACCTATAGCGACCAGTGGAAGAACCTAGAGAGACAGCAGAGGCTGCTAGAAGAGCTTCAGAAAGCCAGCAAGAGCCCTCGGCACCCTGGCTGCTAGAGAGTGGACAAAGGCGGACAGGAGCTACTAGGAGGTTACCCCCAAGAGATACAATTCTAACAGCTACGAGGCCATGGCCTTCAAAGCCCAGAGACATTAACAGCCAGGAGTTATACTTTATGCCTATGTGTGATTTCTATCCTAATTAAGCAAAAGAACCTCCAGCTCACTGGTGACAAGGGGATCATCTCACACTGCTACTGTGATTGGATACTTCTCCACCTTCAGGCTAGACTGAGAAATCCTGTGAGGTAGAGGCTGAGATTCACCAAGCCCCGCAACACCCCTCACCAAGTCCTAAGTGTATTGTGCTGCCTGCAGTAGAAACTCAGCAAGAATTCACTACTGATGTTGCTTACTGAAGGGCTACTGAAGCCTTGAATTTCATTTCTATTTTACAATTTTTGTTTTACTGAGATATAACACACACACATAAAATTCATCAGCATTAAATGTACAATTCTAAGTTTTGGCAAACGTCTGCAGTTGTATGAAATACCACCAAAATAAAGACATTAATCTATCTCCCAAAAGCCTCCAGGTCTTTCTGCAGTCAATATACTCCCAACCTGAATAAGACATATGCTGTTTGTTCTACCACAATAGCTGCCTCAGCGGGTGGAGGAATGACACAGCAGTTGAAGCACCTGCCTAGCAAGCACAAGGCCCTGAGTTTGATTTCCTAGCACCACGTAAGCTAGGAGTGACGGCATATGCCTGAAATCCCAGCACTCTGGAGGCTGAGGCAGGATGATTTCCATGAGTCCAAGGCCAACCTGGACTACACAGTGAGTTCAGGACCAGCCTGGATTACAGAGCAAGACCCTGTCTTCAAAAAAAAAAAAAAGCTACATAAATGCCATAAATGCCATCCTGCAGTACGCACTCTCGTGTCTTTCTTTTCTCACTTAGGGCAAGGCTTTGGAGTTCTTTGGTATTGTATCTACCCACGTATTGTTTCGTTTGCTGCACACCCTCGCCAACAGTTGTGTCTTCGATTTTTTTCTGCCCTCAGCGCTTAGGGGTCAAACCCAGGGCCTCACACGCACAGCTTCCTCAGCCTTGGTTTTAAACGTGCTCATGGTACAGCGTGGTATCTCATCGTCAATTTAATTTTCACATTTCCACGTGGCATTCATCTTCTTTGGGAAAACATTCAAATTTGAATTTCTGAACATTTGTTTTATTCTTGAGTTGTAAATTTCTTAATATATTTTTATATAAACTATCATAAAGATGTCTCACATTTGCCTTTTTATTGTCTTAAGTGTGTTTTGAAAAGAAAAAGGTTTTAGGCCAAATTTACCAAGTTTCTTTAAGGTTTGTATGTTTAATCCCTAAGAAATCTTTATCTAACTCAAGATCACAAATTTTTCTGTTTTGTTGGGGCCCTCAGGGCCCAAGAGCCTCAGCATTGCTGACCTTGGCCAAGTTCCTTTAAATCACGAGTTGTTTTGCTTGTTTACCGTTTGAACCGTTTGAAATTCCAGGTGTTGCTTGTTGACTAAATTTAAGTCACGTGTTGTTTTGACCGTTTGAAATTCCAGGTGTTGCTTGTTGACTAAATTTAAGTCACGTGTTGTTTTGACCGTTTGAAATTCCAGGTGTCGCTTGTTGACTAAATTTAAGTCACGTGTTGTTTTGACCGTTTGAAATTCCAGGTGTCGCTTGTTTACTAAATTTATTTTCCGTGGAAACACGGGACTGTTAACTAGTGGGAAGGCAAGGAGGGTATAAGAGGAAGGCTGTAGATAATAAAGCGTCTTTTGCAGTGTCCCTTGCAAGAGTCCAGTTTTCTTCAATCCGCACTCTCCTCTCGCGTTCTCGTTGACTGACTGAGCGGCTCAGTCATCTTCTTTATAAGTCGGTAGCCCCATGTTGGGCGCCAGATGACCAAGCCGCTCCTGTCTCAGCCTCCCGAGTGCTCAGATTACAGGTGTGCACTACCACGCCCAGCTTATGTGGTGCCGGGGAATCGAACTCGGGTACTTAGCACTTGGCTTAGCGCTTGCTCAAGCGCTGTAACCGCTGAGCCATTCCTCCAGCCCCTGGATTCATTTTTATTCTTACACACACACACACACACACACACACACACACACACACACTCATATCTTATGCCAATAGCTCTCTCTGTCCTGTTTTATAATGTTCAATGTTTTGAAATCAAGTAGTTCAAACTTGTTCTTTTTCAAAGTTATTTTGACCATACTAGTACATTTATTTATTTGCTTACTCACTTATATCTTTGCAGCACTGGAGACTGAACACAGGGCCTTCACATCAAGTGACACTCTAATCGCCTCATCCTTTTTTTGAGACAGGGTCTCACTAAGTTGCTATGTTGCCTAGACAGAGCTCGAGTTTATGATCCTGCCTCCAAGAGTGCTGGAAAAACAGGTGTGCGTCAACTACTCGGCTGACAGTACTCGCTCTTGTATTAGCTCTTTAGAATTACCTGGAAACTTATCAAATCAGCAGGTCGATTTCTACCAGGAAAAAAAAAACTTTCAGAAATTTGACTGGGAATGTGCAACTACATGGAATAATCAAGAGAAAATTAACATCTTAGTGGAGTGTCATGATCCATTAACATGGTATTCCTCTCCATCTACCATTTTCCTACTTGTTCCACTGGGCCCTGGGTTCATTTTTTGCTGCATTCTTATTTTCAATCAAATGAGCATTTCTTATAATTTTATATTCATTGTTTATCTATTAATAATATTTCTTTTCTTTTTTGAGACAGGATCTCTCTCTGCAGCCCAGACTGGTTCTAAGTCACTATGTAGCCCAGGCTGGCCTTGGACTCATGGCAATCCTCCTGCTTCAGCCTTCTGAGTGCTGAGATTACATGCATGTGCCACCGCGGCCAGCTTTATGTGATGCTGATGCTGGTATGTTTATTTTCAATGGCTGCTTGAAGGTTTGCATATATATTTTAAATTTATCACAGTCACATAATATTTTGCCATTTTATATAAAATGTAAAACTTTTATAGTAGTATACTGTATTTCCCATCTTCTGTCATTTTTGTTACGAGTATACATTTAGCTCTCTCTGTATTTTTTTAGTTCTACATAGATTTTTAGTTCTAGATACAAATTTTTTTTAATTTAAATACTCAATTATCTTTTTGGGGGTTTTTGTTTGGTTTTTTTTGTTTTGAGACAAGGTCTCACTCTATAGCCCAGACTGATCCTGAACTCACTATGGATGGATCTCTGGCCTTGGACTCATGGCAATCCTCCTGCCTCAGCCTCCCTAGTGCTAGGATTACAGTCATGTGCCACCACGCCTTGCTTACATGATGCTGGGGAATTGAACACAGGTACTTAGCTTGCTAGGCAAGTGCTTTAACTGCTGAGCCATTCCCCCAGCCCTCAATTACCTTTTAAAATATTAAAAGAAGAAAATTTGTATTTTACATTTATCATCTTCAGTGACTATTCTGCATAAATCAAAGATTCTGTCTGGAATTGTATTGCTTGTATCTATACAACTTCTTTTAACATTTTTTGTAGCTCAGGTCATCTGATGTGTGTGTTTATTTGTTTGAAATGGTCTGTATTTTCCTTTCATTTCTGCTAGTTGATTTTCACTGGGTATACAATTTGATTGTTGATTTTCACTGGGTATACAATAATGAATTCATAGGACTTCTTTCCTCTTTAACACCCCATACCTTTAAGATATATTATTCAATTATTTTCTGATATTCATAGTTTCTAATGAGAAGCCTGTTGTAATTCCTTTTTTACCCAAGAGTTACTTTTATTAGTGTTTGCTATATGTAATATCTATATTTAAGGAATCTGGGCACAGACACACTGTGTTGACTTCACACTCCCTTCCCCTCCCCCTTCCCTCCCACATCCTCTCTTCCTTTCCACAGATTCATCTCCCCAGCTCCTACCATCTCACTTGTTCAGCTCTATTATTTATTTATACATTGTGTTTCTCGCTTTAGAGACACGACACAATATGCAATCTTCTGAGCCTGACTCACTTTCCCTAAGCCTAATGGCCTCAAGGTGCATCCATTTCCCCACAAATGACTCACATGTACCCTTCTTACTCCATTGTGTATGTGTACACATCACCTCTTCATTATCCATTAATTTGTTGATGGACACTTTTGCATCTTCCATGATTTGGGCTATTATGAGTTGTGCTGCTATGAACACAAGTATGCATGTGTCTCTGTTATATAATGTTTTTAAACTCTTTTTAAAATTTTTTAAATTTATTTTTTATTTACATATCACAACCCCTCCCCCTTCCCACCATCTCACCCACCCCCCCTTTTTCCCCTTCTCTTTCCCTCTCCACAAAGCTCATCTTTTTACTTTCTTCTCTCTTTCTTATGGTTTGGTTTTCTCATGTTAGAGACACCATATGATATTTAACTTTCTGTGTCTGATTCATTTTGCTGAGCATCATGGTCTCAAGGTACATCCATTTTCCTACAAATGACTCAAATTCATCGTTCTTTATGCCAGAGTAGTACTCCATTGTGTATATATACACGACACCTTCTTTATCCAGGCATCGGTAGTCAAGCATATTGGCTTCTTCCCAGTTGAGTGGACCCCCCAAAGCCTCATGCCTTTGGAACTGGGTGTTATTGGGAAGCACAGCTTGGGTGGAAGGGGAGGATACCTGGGGTTTGACCTGGAGAGGCTGTATCAACTTGTTGAGATTGGGAGTTCAGTCGCCCAGCGAGGAGCTTTCAGGAGTGTGTGGGTGACTTGTAGGTCATGAAGTGAGGGAGGGGCACCTACCTTGGGGGAGGCCCAACTGGAAACTTGAGTTAAGTAAAGGAAGGAAGAAGAAATATTGTTACAGATTCTTCCTGGGAAAGCCCTAGCCTTTGCCTAAGACTTCAGACTCACTTTTGCTGCTTTTGCCTGCAATGGATTGAGCAGGTCTACCGTCTAGTCTCTACTGTGTAACTCTGCCATTGCCAGCTGCCCCATGAGTGGACTGTGTGTATGAGAGACCTTCTGAAACTGTGAGCTAAATAAATTCCTCCCTTCAAGAGTGGATGTTGGGTGTTCTGTTCCAGCCACAAATAAGTAACTAAGACACCCCCATCTAAAGATACCACCACCTCCCAATATTGCCACAGGCTGAGAATCAGATGTTCAATACCTGGGATCTTGGGGACATTCAACATCCAAACTACAGCACTCCTCAACTCATAAATTTAGAATTTATTTGCTTACTTTCCTCCTTACAATGTAGCTTGGAAACTGCTCCCACACTAAGTAAAGGCGATTATAGGATTTAATTTGTTTTTCTTCCGTCTGGGATTACAGTACTGAATGGCCTATTGTCCCACCTCTAAAAAGTGTTGTTTTAATATTTTTTTAAGACAGGGTCTCACTTAAATTGCTAAATTGCCCGGGCTGGGCATTAAACTGCCTCACCCTCACAGAGTGCTGAGATTATAGGTGTGTACCACCACGCCCAGCTTATTTTTGTCTATTTTTAAATGTCAACAGGATGACTACAGTGTCATTTCCACAGCAGTTAGTTTTTTTATGAGCAGACTTATGTTTCATTTGGCCTATTTTTTTCTAAGTAACTTATGCCACTTAATACTAAAGAATAAAGGATCAAAAGATTTTCAGTTCTATTAAAAGTTTTTGCCTACTTGTTCCCTACTTTATTCTGTTACCCTCACAGCTGCAATTCTCAGCCTTTTTGGGCCCACCCTAAAAATCTAACATTTCATAGAATTATTGGCAACACCCTCCAAGAAACAAAGAGATTTAAAACAACAGAAACAAATCAATAAAGCACAGGCACCACTCTGGTGCAAACATCTTTTAGCATCTGTAAACCCAGCCACCGTTCACTTATCCCCCTCAAGGGCCGTGTTGTTTCAGTAAGAACCATCTACTTCCTTAGCTTCAAGGAATCTGGTGTTAAAAATTGCCTTCATGTTCTAAAACTATGGATAGGTAGAAAAAATTAAGCTTCTCATTATAATAGTAGCATACGCAAATTGTCAACATTTTGGAAAAATGTAGGATATGGCAAAGAATTTGTAAGCAATCCAGAATCCTACCACCACCAAAAAGACAATACTGCTAAACAATTTCCAGTCCTCCACTACATACCTGTGAAGTCAGGGGAACAGGCACAGACCGGGTCTGAACAGAGCCTCCCTGGGGAGCAGCTGCTTGGACCACCATTCATGACAGGATGTCATGGGCCTAGAATCTAAGGAAGAGCATTGAAGACATACCATCTTACTAATCAACATTATGTCCCCAGTCCTAGGTTCAAGGTTACGCCCTGCCACTTAAGAGCTCTGATGTTCAGTGAGTCTTTTAACTGAAATGATATGAGCTTCTCCTTTTCAAGGTAACAGTGATAATAAATATGAGGATCCATGCTAAGTACTTAAAGCTGTCTGGCCTTTGTAAGGCTGTAGTTACGGTTAGTTTTGCTGATATGCACAAAGACCCTATATTAACAGCTTAAAATAATAGCTGCCATTTACTGAGCCTCATACTCCTCTGTAACTCATATAGAAAACTTCATGCAATCCTTACAATAATCCAGTGGGGACGATACACTCCTGTTTTACACATGAGAAGCTGAAAATTGAAGGGATCGGGTGACTTGACCAAGATCACACCACAAGCAAGGTGGAATCAGGTTTTTAACTCAGGAAGTCTGACTTCTGTCTGCTCTTAATCTCAATGAAAACCCCCAAGGCAGCGCACACTAAATGTTAATATGCTAAATTTTGACACTTAGTATCCCTGAATGGATCTGGATGGCTTTTAAAAGCTATGATACTGGACATAAATTTCAAAATATAAAACAAATATTTGAGACCCTTGAATTTTCACACAGCACCAGGCTTCTCCAGAAGACAGTTTGACAATTGCTGAGGCAGCTTTACTGTTGAATTGTTCTGCTTGCTAGAAAGTTCCTTGCTAATGTCAAAATATAAGGTGAATTTCTTAGTGAGTCACAATCAAAATGCTTGGGAAAACATTGATCGATGTGACTCTTAAATAATTTGAAGGCAGCTCTCACATCCCACCAGCTAAAGACAACATCTTGATCTTGCTGGGGGTCCTGCTGCCTTCTGTAATACTGTCTCATGGCAATGGGGTTCCCTCTGCTCCCTCTACAGGGCAGCATCCTCTGATCTTGTCACCAGACTCCTTTCAGTCTCTGTTCAAACCTTAGGAATGACTTCCCCAACCACCCTTTCTTCCTTGAAAAGCACTATACTATGTACCTCTAGCAAATCACTCTGCTTTATTATTTTTTTGAAAGCACTGTTCACTGGCCCAAATTATTGTGTGTATGTATTGCTTTAGGTGTTTACAATCTTCTCAAGAGCTAAATTCTGTAAATATATTTAACTCACTCACTTGGTTAGAATAGGCACACTTACATTTTCCCAATTCTGTTTTTAATGCTATTGTATATGCTATCCTATCATCTCTTACCCATTTAAACTATAGTATTATCATGTATTTTGTGCATTTATACGTATTACTGTCTAGATATATTGATACTGTACAGAGAATGTTGTCAAAGTTGCATAAATAGGTTTGACTACAGGTGATTTTTCCCACTCAGATCGGATGTTACTATTGTGGAAGGGCCCGAGAGAAGCGGCCCTTCTGACTGGGCCTCAACAGTTAACCTGGGAAAACGATGTGTCCCCACCACCACCCCCTTAACTGAGTCTGTAACAGTTAAACTGTGAAGCTGTGCTAGCTGAACAGCTCAAAGACGAGAACCTAGCCTGCTCCTGTCCAAGGTTATGACATTAGGGCCAAGGACAAAGATGTGTTCTGATGCTTGGTTTGTGTAAAAGAGAACCTGTTTCAGCAACCCTGCCGCACAGACATTTCTCTGTGTTTCCCACCTGCTGGCTTGCAAATCCTCCCTGCACAAAGGGTATAAAAGCCCCTGAGCTCAAGGCCTCACCATTTTGGACTGACCCATGTGGAGGCCCACTAGCTTAATAAATCCTCTTCCTTCTCACCTGTGACCTCCCGGCTGAGTCTTGGTATCACTGGGTTTGTCAGATTTCTGTAACACTACTCACCATCTTGGAGTCTTTCCTGTTTTTCAAAGGATTGTCAGGTAATACCCATTAAATATTCTTCTTACTTAGAGAAAATGTGTCAGAAAGCCAGAAGGAACTTTAGTGGCCAGCGACTGACCACTAGATTCTAATCACCGCCTTTCATTTTACAATGAAAATGAGGCCCACAGGCCCAGTGAGGCCCAGAGGCGGGAAGACGTTTGCTGAGGGGCACCCAGTGAGCTGGGGGACCCGGGTTCAAACCCACCTCGTTGCGATTCACCTTCTGCTTGGAAACCAGAATCCCCCAAACGTTGGTGGCAAACGCTGAGGCAGAGGGGTCGATGCCCTTAGCCACTGGCAGGAGCTCAGGGCAGAAGCGCAGGGCGCAGGGACTCTTCAGGCGGGGACCCTGAGGAATTTCCCTGAGCGAGGGACACCTCCCGCCCTTGAGGCACCTCCCTGCTCCGCACAGGTATCCCGCACGCACCCGCAGGCCGGAGGTCTCAGTAGGTCCCCATAGGTGCGCCGTCTTCGCCCCTCCCACGATCTCAAGGACAGCTCCCCGCAACCGCAACTGCTTCCTACCCTAGGTCGCGGGGTCTCTCCGTGGCCGGCCGAAACCTCCCGGTCGCTATGGCAACCCCCGCCCAACAATCGTCGTCCGCCCTCCGGCAGCCTAAATCCAGCCAATGGTATTCTGTGTTTCTGTAGTGTGAAAAGTTGCTAGCCAATCATTAGAGCCGTTTCAAAACTCACAAGGAAGCTGCTGCCAGAATTCGGGGGTTCAAGTCAAAGATCCTTAATCGGGGTACTAAGTACGGTTTTATCAAAATCGCGGGGTAGAATAAAAGCTTTAAAAATTTGCTCTCTCAAAAATTCTACTTGAAGAAATAAACCTAAAAGAATGTGCCCGTATCCCAGCCTGTTTATGATAAACCAAAAAGATGGGTCTAGGCAATTCTATGATCTTGTCACTTTTTGCCCTCCAGTGGCTCTCTTTAAATTCAGGATGAAATCTAGACGTAAGCTGTCCTTGGCGTGCCTCTCTGGTCGCAGCCGTGCCGCCTCCAGAAAAATCTTCCCGCCAGTTGTTGGGCAGCTCACACGACGCGCCCGCCCCTTCCTCCCTCCAGCCTTCTCTCCGATCCCCAGGATCTGCACCCACACCGGCTCTTTCCCATCGTCGCGGTTTCTCCCGGATGTCATTTCGTCATCCATGCACGTGAAAATGTGTATGTGATGAAAAGCTTTTTGCACCTGCAAAGCTCCGCAGGCATGATACTTATGACAGTCAAGCCTTGGGGAAACAGTAAACAGGTGGCAGGTTCATTGTTGCCCGGCAGCACTGCTAGGCGCTGTGGCTCGGAGCACAGCCCTCGGAAGGGACTGGACGGCCGGAAAGGACACGAAAGCGCGCCTCGCGACACGGAGGGCTCTGGAGGGAGCTGGGTCTTGAAGGTCGTCCAGGAGTTGAATACCTGGCGGGAACAAAGGGCGCGCAGCAGCAGGAGCTAAGCCTGGAGAAGGCGACGAGGATAAGAAGTGGGGACATCTAGCAGGGCGCTAAAGCCGATCCCACCTGTTCGGCAGGTGGAGTTGAGCGGTCACTTGAGCTCTGCAGCACAGCCAAAGATGGGAGAGGACAGGTGTCCCATTGTTTTTTCTGTGGCCACTAGAGGGGCCCCCTCCAGGTGAGCGTCAGGTTCGTTCTCCAGGTTTCTCTCCTACCCTTCAAGCAAGCTTAGCAGTGCAGCCAATAGCCGGAGGCCGGCCCGCCTACCTCCTCCTCCTCGCAGCCATTCGCCTGCGCGAAATCTCCGCCTGTTTCTGATTGGCAGGCAGCTCAACAAATCAAATCGAGCCCTTTGAAAGCAAAACACTGCAGCACTCGAACAGCTCCGAGTTGGGAAGGGATTCAGGAGGCTATGCCTCCGGCTTGCGCGAAGAGTCCAAGTCATTTCTCAGAAACCATAGGTGGACCGTAGAGGACACGCCGCCGGTGAGTCCGTGGTTAAGACTGGGGAGAACAGGAACTTGAATGCAGCCGTATTTTTTTCAAGAGAAGCGACGCATCTCTAGTCACCGAACCATCCCTGGTATAAACACCCTCGCTCCTCGCTGTTGGCAGCCTTGTTAGTTTGGGTTCTGTTGCCTCACAAGGTTTTTGGGTTTCCTATGTATTTCTTACTTATCTGTTTGCGTCGAGGGGAGAGGAGAGGGATTACGGGCTTGCCCGGAGAAAGACGATGCCAGGCTCTACGAAATCAGGAAGTAGAAATGCAGTAACTTTGCCAAGATGACTCCACTCCATGCTGGCTCGGGCATCCTGGAAATAGCAGATGGTGGAGTTAGCAGGTGGGGTTTGAGGAGAAGCATCCTTGATCCACGGGGGCTGCTGGAAATAGAGGTCTGTCGCCGGCCAAATCGTAGCATTTCCAGCTCAGAGAGAGGGGGCTGAGGAGCAGAGCCCTTCCATGAGCCAGACCCAGGAAAGGCAGAGCTTGGCATGTGACTGACTCGCCAGACAGAGGCTGAATCGTCAGGTGGTGCGAAAAGACATGTTATATTTATGTTTTTAGTTAAAGCCAAATTCTGATACTCTTCGTGGTCGCTAGCCAAGGTGCCTTCCTCGGGAAAATCTGCTCTGTGGTGCGGGTGGAGCGGGTGGAGTAATTCACTAAGATAAGGCCTGGTGGGTGGGAGCGGAAGCAAACACACCTAGTGAATTCTCTTTCCTTTCTGGAGTACATGACCTGTAACTGTCAAGAAGAGGTTGCCTGCCTCTGAATGTATGTATTAGTCCTGGACCCAGGAAGAGAGTCACCAGTCAAGGAATGTGTCCCTTTATAAGGAAGTACAGTTTGCAAGGAGTTGCGCCAGGACTTTCAGTCCAGACTTTCACCCAACTGAGAAAGAGGGACCTAGCTTTCCAGCAGACGTCCCACAGGCCTGAGGTTTCCTGAGGCTGCTGAGGAAGGAAGGGGTGGTACTTGGGGTTTCCTGGGTGGGATGGGTAGTTGCTGTTTAAAAACCAATTAAATTACTACAAACAAAAGCAAAATTAGAAAACCAACTGGGCTAAAGGAGACTAGAAAGTTTGGATTCCTGCAACCCTCTGAGCAGGTCCTCAAGGCCTGTTTGTTTTCTCCCTGACATCCTGAGGGTGGGGCTGGGTGTATCTGTTGTGGAGTTCCCAGGGAAGCAGGCCCTCGGACTTAGTCTAAAACATTTAACCTGGGAAAGCAGTCCCTCACCTCCTTAGATGACTCTGTAACAGTAAAACAGTGAAGCTGTATAGCTTGCTGAACACAGAGCTTACTCCCCAGACAGGCAATAGGATACTGTACGATAGGCCTAGGACAAAATATGTACTCTGTGCTTGCTCAGTGTCAAAGAGAAACTGCCTCAGCAAACTTGTTAGGCAGGCATTTCTCTGTGTTCCAGTGTTCCCTGCTTGCTGACTTGTAACCCTCATCCCCCTAAAAGTAGTATATATTGTTGGTCCAAAGTTGTGGCTGACTGGGCCTGAGTAAAATCAAGTATTCTTGGCTGTGTGGTAACTACAGCGCACCAGGTGTTTAAGAAGCCTACATTTAGTCAGTTGGTGTGTGTTTGTGTGTGTGTAAGCATGCGTGTTTGTGCCAGTCACTTTACCAGGCCCTAGGCTAGACCTCAGGAGGCAGCAACAGAACAGGAGATTGAGCAAATTTCTTCCAGGATTTTGCACCCCAATCTTCCTTCAACTCCAGGTGGGAAGCCGCCCAGGTCTCTCAGAGTTAAAAAAGAGCCCTGAGCTACTCTTTCTTTTCTTTGAATCTCCTTATTAAAAATGGTAATGTAAGAATACAAATTTAACACAGTAATTCTTTTCACAAGTATATAAAAATCTAATGAAGAATAATTATGTTTTCTCCATAATTTTGCAAACCTATTATAGGGTTTTATAGGCAGGAAAGTCAAGTTATGGGAAATGGCTTAGAGGGTTACCCGGTAAGTGGGTTTTATGTGGGAATACTGCCTGAATTGGAGGTGGCAGCAAAAATTCAGTTCTGAGGCTCTTTGACAAAGTTAAACCTGAGCTAAATGATCACTGTGGCTGCACCCTACAAAACCTGTATCCAGGGGCTGGAAGAATGGCTCAGTGGTTAAAGCACTTGCTAGGCAAGCACCAAGTCAAGCACTAAGTACTGAGTTCGATTCCCCAGCACCACATAACCAGGTGTGGTGGCCCACACCTGTAATTCCAGCACTCAGGATGCTGAGACGGGAAGATTGTCATGAGTCCAAGGCCAGCTTGGGCTACATAGTGAGTTCAGGACCAATCCGTGCGGCAGAGTGAGACCCTGCCTCTAAACAAATAAAAATAAACCTGCATCTATCTTTGCCTCCTGGGTATTGGAGACAGGGTTCACCCTATGATTAGGCAGCTTAATTCATACCAAGAACAGAGCAGTCCTGGGCCAGATCAAAAGCAATTTTAAACATTTTTACATTAGAATAAATAGAGATTATGCAGTAGAATCCAAATTCATATAGCTTTTATTGGGGCATTTGTTTTTCAGTATAAGAAAATGTCAAAGAAATTGCTGGCAGGATTTTGACCCTGAACACTACTAGAGTACTATCTCTTCTCTGATAGAAAACCCCCAAAACACTGAAAATATTAGACCAATGTAGTTAACAGGGATAACTGTCACTGCTGGGTTTACTTGAGGCCATGCTGTTACCCCATTTTACAGATGAAGTAGCTGAGACTTACAGGCAAAGTGGTTCAGTCATGGAAGCCTTCCACCTCCCAAGTACAGTGTCCCCTCATCTGTGTAGATGACCTCATGGAGCGCCAGTTCTTCCATCCTCTCCAGAATGGCTTTTCTTCTTATTCTTTGTTTCCTGTGTTGGGACCCAGATGATGGCTTCTTTTCTGATGGTCAAAGGACTTTTTTGGGTTTTTTTTTTTTTTTTTGAGATCTAGAGAAATGGGTTTAGCAGTATTCCCTTTCTTGTCCTTAAGAATTTATGGAGAAAGGGAAGGTTTAAATTAGGGTACCATAGGAAGAGTAGCAGACCCACGGGGATGTCTCAGGGCCAGAGATACAGGGCCAGAGATACAGGGTTTGATGTCAGTGAGGGGTATGTTGCTTAAGGAGGTCAAAGGCATGATACAGTGTCTTCACTGGCCTCACTTCTCTCCCCAGTTAGTCGCATTTTGTCCTAATCGTGCTCTCAGGTAGCAGAGCTGGGCTCATTGTTTCACTAAACATCCATTTTTAATGTTTCTCTCCACCACCCTGTAGCACAGCAGGACTCAGAAGACGCGCTCTTGTCTGTCTGCTCGGGAGAGACCCAGAGATTGGCTGTCCTCTCAGGGCAGCTGGGGCAAAACCTGAATGGAAGCCAGCAGAGCCTCAAGTCCTCTTTTGGCTTGAGGAAGCGATGGCTGCTGGAGGGAGGTGAGCACCCAAGGAGAGATGGCTCCTGGCCGGCAACCCGCTTAGCAGCTGTTTCCACTCTCAGCCGGTTGGGACAGGATGCAGCACTAGACCGCCATGGACGCCGCCCGGGGCGCTGGCCTGCAGCTGCAGCAGCTCGCGCCCACCAGCAGTGCCTCCTCCATGAGCGAGGGATCCTTCTCCTACAAGGCAAGCGCTTTCTGTTGTTGTTTTTGTTGTTGAGATTGTGTGCGTTTCTAATGAGGAAGCTACAAACATGGCTTTGGCTGAAAGGGATCTCCATGTTGTAGGCAGAAGTGGGCACCCACACCGAGCAGTGAGGAAAACAGAAGAAAAGCCAATTAAATGCATAAAACACATAAGAAACAGAGGGGCAGTTGTAGAAAATGCACTTAACATTCCACTTAAATTTTTTAATTTTTCAAAAAATAAATCAGCTACTCTTTGAGTTGGGTGTGGTAACATCTCAGAATCCCAGCTAGTTGGGGGAGGCCTGAGGTTGGAGGATGGTGAGTTTCAGGCCACCTTGGGCAGCTTAGTAGGATCCTGTAACCAGGAGGCTGAGGCAAGAGAATTACTGTGAGTTCGAGGCCAGCCTGGGCTACATAGTGAGTTCAGGACCAGCCTGAACCGCAGAGCGAGATCCTGTCTCAAAAATAAATAAAAATAAGTTTATGATGTCAGACTTGCATATTTCCAACCTCCTAGTACAGCATCATCTGAAGACTTGGGTTTACTTAAATATTTTTTTCTGGGTCTATAAGATAATGGTCGTGCTGAAGAATTGAAGGAGACTTGGAGGCCATCTCGTCCAGTCATACCCTGTCATTTTGTGGGTTGGGAAAGTGAGACTGAGAGAAGAGCAGTGACATGCTTAGCAAGTCGGGTGAGACACAGAACTAGAACCACTATCAGTTCTGGATGCTAATTATGCTAACAATAATACTGGCTGGTATTTATTGAGCTTTTATTCTGCCCCAGGTCCTATGCTAAGCTCCTTACATGTATTTTCCCAAGTAATCTCACAAAAACATTGAACAGAGTAGGCACAGTTTTCCTCATCTGTAAAATGGGGATCATGATTGTAGCTGCCTCCTAGTAGTTACGAGGAGCCCATCAATCTAGCCACACACTGTGTGTGCATCAGTGGTCACACACGATGGCCAGTGCCTGTCAGGTGCTGGCTTCGCCTATTTCCATTCCCACTTTGGAGACGAGGGAACTGAAGTAGGGAGAGCGGAGGTCAAGGCCCAAATGGGCCAAAATTTAAACTTGGGGCAGATGGACTGCAGCCCCCATGCTCCCGACTGCTGCTCTGTGCTGCCTTCCTGGTGCTCTGGCTCCTCAGCCAGGTACTATCTCTGCCCAGCACCCTCCAGTTTGTAGGGTCACCTCTGTAGGCTAAAGAGGGTTACATGGCAGAGAAAAACAAATGGGGTCACTGGAGTTAAAGAACTTCTGTCACTTTGATTCTGGCTGGTCGTCCAGGCAGAATGCACAGATGTGGGCTTAATGAATGTTTGCCTGGAACTGGCCTCACTCTAAAGCTAGGACTGATTGTGATGATCACAGCAGACTCCCACCAAGGAGCATCAGGTGATTCATGCCCAAGGTCACACGGGTTCCTCAGCATTGGCAGCCCAGGGCTGGGTGCCATGGTCTTCCTCCATGAGAGCCTATTTCCCCTCTGTGGGTGTCTACACAATTCTTCTAGGGTTGCCCCAAAACTAGGAGTGCTGGGGTCTTGGTCCAGCTTTGTCATCACTAGTGGGTGGTCTTAGGCAAATGTCATCTTCTTCCCACCTAGGCCTCTGATTCTGTCTCTGTAAATAAGCAGTGGTTAGAGTACACACAGAGTTCCTACCATCCAAGGTCACTAGAAATCCCTGGAGAATTCTAAAATACATAGGCCCTCCCCCTTCAACTCTTCGCCCCCACCCCCTGCACATTGTGGTTGAGCATATCTAGCTGGAAACTTCGCATTTTATGAAATCTTCTCAGGTGAGTCAGCCAATCAGCCAGGGGTGGGAATGTCCAGATCAGATGACCTACTATGCTCCTCCCCTTGACCCCCAGGTTTATCATGCTGAGAAATCGAGCTCTGGGGCCACTTTGTCTTAGTAATCACTGCCATTTACAATGAACAAGGCAAACTTGTCAAGTGGGCAATGTCACTGTGATCATCTACCTAGGACCCACCTGCTTCAGGATATATTATTTCAAAATAGAACTGACTTTCAAGTCAGAAAACTTGTATAATGTACATCCAGAAAGTCTGAAATTATAAGCACTTTACAATAAAATTTAACTAGAAGAGTGCACACATTTAATTGGTACCCAGAGTAAGAGACAGACCTCTGATAGTACCAAACACCTCATCATGGCCTCTTATTTCTCTCCCTACCACCTATAACAGCCCTTCAAGTCAGAAAATGTATTGACAATGTCACAGTCTTGACTTTGGAGGAATTTCAGGGGCCTGGACCAACCAAAACCGAGACCACCAGGACCTTCCATCTTGAAGGTCCTGAATGGTTGAGCTATAAAGAAAAAAGAACATTTGGTGTTATCTTTTGATGTTCAGAATTTCACACTGTTTGCCATGATGGAATCTGTCCTCTCCGAGTTGTGCCTGGGTCATTATTTTAAAAGTGGTGGAGTGATGACATGGAGATACCTTTCAGTGCCATTGAAAGATATTTTTATAGTTCCCAAGTGAAAGAGGATCAAGGTCATTGGGAATGCATCAGAGTGGGTCAGGAGGTGGAGGGAGGGCTCAGGAACAAGGAGGAACTCTTGACTAGAGCCTTTATTGTGATTCCAAGGAAAAGAGACAGGACCCGGGAACACTTTAGCATTGGCTAATTTGAGTAATTCCAAAGGAGTTTGAAACACAGAGAGCAATCTTAGTCCTGGATTGCTTCAGGGCAGGGGAAGTAGTGGCACAGTATGAGAGTATTGGAGGTGTGGGCGCTGGACTGGGTGGTTAGCATATGGGAAGTGAGCTTCTTGGCTGCATCTTTGAATGCACCAGCCCTTTGGATAGGAGGAGTCTCTCTCCCCCATAGCAAGGCCAGAAATGCTGGAGCATCAAGAACACAAAAACTAAGGAAATGTGGTTAATATAATTGGCCCTATGATGAATGGGTGCCAAAAGGACAGATTTGGAGCTAAGGAAACAGAACTCTCCTTGATGGGATTTCTAATAAGTTTCCATTTTAATCACAGATTCAGGATATCTTTATGCCAGAACAGAGATAAATAAGTCATGGTGACTCTACCGAAGAGTAAGAACTGAGATGGGAGACAGGCATGTGGACAGGTGGTCATGAGCCCATGGAAGTACTGTGGGGGATGGAGGGTCAAGAGGAGAAGATCTGAGTTCGTGTCTCTGCTCTGCTCCTTCAGGGCTTGTCCCCTTAGAAATTCCATTAGCTCATCTATAGAATGGATAGCAATACCTCTGGCCAGCTGCGTGGCCAATACCTTACCCAGTACCTGACTATGTGCTAGGCTCAGAGGGGCCACTCAGCTCAGGAATGCCACCAGTCACCAGGAGGAACAGATGAAGGCACACACAGTTGAAAGTGTGATTAATTCTGTCTGGGGACAGATAGATTTGTAAGGAGGAGCTGCCTCCTTCCTCCTGCTCTTTATTAAGACTACTTCAACTCCAAGGAATAAAAACCTATTTGAGAGAAGCTGAGGTAAAGTGTAAGGTATTTTAAGGTTATGGGGGCTTATGAGATCCAAGAGCAGGAATGCCAGGTAGGCTTGCAGGATTCAGGAACTCATAGGCCCCGTTCAAAAGAAAGGAGACCTGATTGGCCCAGAGGAGGTCACATGTCTATCCTGGTCGAATGAGTGATGGCCAGAAGGGTGGGGCTAACTCAAAAGCAAGGCTGTGCAGCAAATAATGGGGCTCCAAAGAATGGCCCTGTAAGTTGGCAAGCTGCCTCTAAGTAATTTTCAATGCTGGGACCAAAGAAAACATTGAGAGGCCTCCAAGTCTCTCTTGAGCTGTGGTGTGAAGCCTTGCTCTCTGCCTTATCCAGCAGGGCTTGAATTCTAGTCCACACTGGAAACTTGGGCCGGCTGCTCCTGAGGAAGCCCTGAATTTCCAGATGAACAAATTAAGCTGTCTGTGTCTTTCCCTGTTTCCGCATGGGAAAAACTACTCTTCCATCCAGCTACCCTTCCGTCCAGCTCATCTTTTCTGTAAAGTCTGTCTTCCTAAGAAGACAATAGTTTTTCACTCACTGGCAGTGAACAATACTATCAAACTAATAATGATAATAGCAGCTAATGCTTGCTGAGTGTTTATTATGTGATAGGGGCTTTACTCACGCTGACAGAAGTTCATTGAGGTAGGTTCTATCATGATACCATTTTAGATGACACAGAGAGGCTAATTTAACTTTCCTGAGGCTACACAGTCAACAGGTAGAAAAGCTAATATTCAAATCAAGTCTGCGCACTGCCAAGATCCTCTACCACTCAGCTCTGTTTACATTGTGCCAGACACTCTGCCAGCTTTTTATGCTCCCTGGTACCCGGTGATTAAATGTGGAAATGGCAGTCACAGGGAAGGGAGTGCCTCACCTACCGGAGAAGGTGTCAGGGAGGTTCCCGTGACAGGTTACAGTTGTAGCAGAGCTGGAGAGCCAGCCTGACTCATCCTGACCTGGAATGCCTGTGACCCTGGAGCAGGCTGGGGTGCAGGAATTAGTACTTACATGTTAGCATTTTTAAGCCCAAGGCATTGTGGGAGGTCAGTTTAAGTAGCAAGTTCTGACACCATGGTATTTAAATAGAGGCAGCAAACACAAAATCAGTAGCAGACATGAAACAGACATCAGGAGTGGCAGATGCGAGCTGAGATTTCACTAGGACATCAGTATCCAGACAAGGTTTCCTGCCACTGACCTGTGGCTGCCCTTCTGGGAACCTGTTGTTTTCTTTCAGAGTTGTAGGTAGGAAAAGTTGAATTCCTGGGTCAGAAAATATCAGAGCCAGAAGGGCCCTTCAAGTTGTTATAATGCTGATAGTAAATAAGAACCGCAGTAGCTGAGCACTGGGCACACAACTGTAATCTCAGCCATTCAGGGGGCTGAGACAGCAGAATCTCAAATTCAAGCCAGCCTGGGCAGCTTAGCAAAACCCTGTTTAAAAAGAAATGTTTTTTAAGGGCTGGGAGTGTAGCTCAGTGAAAGAGCACTTATCTCCAAGTACTTGCGAGGCCCTGGGACCAAAAAGAAAAAGAAATGAGCCAGAATATCAGCTAAAACCCATTGCATTAGTACTTGCTGGGTTGTCTGAAGTTTCAGCACATGCCCCATTTCATGTAAGGGAATTCTGAGGGGTGACAATTGGCT
Source organism: Ctenodactylus gundi (assembly GCA_004027205.1). NCBI lineage: Eukaryota > Metazoa > Chordata > Mammalia > Rodentia > Ctenodactylidae > Ctenodactylus > Ctenodactylus gundi. The sequence goes on from PVKB01000978.1 coordinate 495,562, forward strand.
CATTGTTATGATGTGGAACCTGAGGCGCAGGGAGCTGGGTAATTCCCCTCCCCGGAGGTCCTACAGCGAGGAAGTGGCAGAGGCGGGACCCCAGCTCAGGTCTGTTGTGCACACCAGGAAGCTGAAGCAGAGAGAGAATGCATGAGCTCATGGTCCCTCCTTCGTGCGTAGCTCGGTTGCAGCCGATCCGGAAGCAGCCAGGTCTGAGTCCTGCTGCCCTCACACGGTGTTGCCCTCGCCCTGATTCACCCACCAGCGAATGCTGCCTGTCCAGAGGACACCCTGGGAGTAGAGTGACCAAAGTGACCTGGCTTTGCCTCAGATCCATGACTGTACAGAGTCCCCTTCATTCTCCAAGGGTCTCCATTTGAGCAATGTACTATTACCCTAAATCGGAGGCTCTTGAGAGCTGGGGTGCCTCCCTACTTCCTCACCCATAAAAACAGAGGGGCCACAGTGAGGAGACCTCTGTTGAGTCTGGCCCTGCCGCTGGCTCCCTGTACAAATTTGGAAGAGTCTTGAGACTTGCAGGATGAAAGATCTCTGCAGGGAGCGGTCCCTGCTAGGCCCTGGCCTCCCTCCTCCCCTCCTTCGTGCCTCTGTTGATGCTAGATTGAGATGTTGCCCCTACCCAGGAAATCTGAGTGGCAGTTGGGAGCCAGAGTCCATGTTTCCTCCGGACAGTCAGCCCATCTGACATTGCAGGTAAAGGAGTGGAAATGTCCCAGGTGAAAAGCTGGCCTGCCACCCCTCAACGCCCTTCAGCTAGAGCCCAGTTGCTTCCATCCGCACCTTTTCGTAAGGGACACCATCAAGATCCCAAGGTCACATCTCTGTTTGAGGTTAGCCAATCTCACAAGTGCTTCTCTCTGTGAGTAACCCCCAAGAGAACCAGGTGGCCCTCAGTGAAGGAGGACCTCTGGTGGGTTGAGGCTGTTCCCTGCAGGTCCAGCTCAGCCCTGTCCTCCCTTCTGCCCCAAACCAGGCACCATCTGACTGTTTTTCAAACCACGTAACCTCTGGGCAGCAGCAGCAGCTTCTTTGCCTGACTTTAAATGCTAATAAAACTGAATCATTTACCACCTCACAGGGGTTTGGGGTCATAATTAGGGTTGATGAGGCCTTGGAGATGCATGGAGAGGCGTTGTCTGGTGTTACTAACCATGTCTGTAACTGCTTATTATAATGGAGGTTAGTCTGTTGTGAATATAGCTGCTTGTGTTGTTAATGGGAACACAGCATTTACAAGGTGTGGTTCCTTTTTTCTTTTCTTCCTAATTTATTTCACCCTCTCTGAATGACACCTTAGATCACGCAGTCTGGAGGTGTCACTGTCATGAGGAGGCCTAAAGTCAGGCTTCTAGTTTTAACTCCTCCTGTCCTTTCCCACATCAGGCATTGGGTTAGTTCATTTCTGTGAGGCTCTCTCTGTCAACTCCTTGTAACATATATACTAAAACCAGGAAGGACTCACAGTCACAGTCACACATACCTCAAAGGGTAGTTCGTAACCCAAGGAAGAGAATACAGAGAAAGCACTTCATGCCACACTTGATATGTTATGAGCATTTCATAAATACCAGCCTTCGTTATCATAAGGACCATTCATCTGTGAGAGTGCTTGCCACCCCTTTCCCTGAAAAGATGTTTATGTTAGTCAGCTTTCTGCTACTTAACCAGGTACCTGAGAAAATCAGCTTAAAGGAGGAAAGATTTATTTTGGCTCATGATTTCAGAGGGTTTAGTTCGTGATAGACTGGCTCCATTGCCTTGGGCCTGAGCTGAGGCAGAGAATCCTGGCAGGAGGTCATGGTACCAGACAAGTGAGGTCATTGCTGTGACTTACCTGGCAATATCTGGAATTAGTTTGTGGAGGGAGTTTGGAAATTGGAGGTGCTGGCTAGAGATGCCTTAGACGCCTGTACAGTGAGCTTGATGGGAGATTCTGGTCAGAGCTCAAGAGACTAGAATGGTAATAGAAGTGCATCATGAAACTTAAAATGAAAAACAAAATGAACCAGGGGGGTAGGGCGGGGAGGCATATAGAGGTGGGTGGGGGAGGGACAAAAGGAAACCGGGAAAGTCCTTGTCATCTTGACAAGATACATATGTGCACTAAATGCTCAACTTCATTGTAAACCTTAAATTTTGCGCTTATGCATATCAATAAAATGGGGGAAAAATGGAAGTGCAGATTGTAAAGAGGTTAAGTGCTTTGCAAGGAGACAGTAGGAACAATGCCTTTAGGGCATCTCAAAGATTGGCAAGACCCTACCCTTTACTAATTCAACAGTGCAAAACAAAAGACTGCTTTGAAGAGAGAGCCCCAGGGTACCCTGCAGAGTGACCTAGGAAGGGGAATCCCTATGGAGTTCAGCCGCTAAGGGCTCAGAAGGCCTCTGTGGCCATGGTCCAAGGGGGCCCAACTATAACTCCAGCCTGTGGCAGACCTTGGCTTCATTCACACGGAAATAACAGGGGCTACAAGTAGCCAGTACAGCCTTGGAGAATGAAGAGTAAACTTGGAAGACTCATGCTGACTTCTTGATTTCAAAACTTACCACAAAGCTACAGTAATCAAAACAATGAGGGACTGACATAAAGATAGACACATAAGTCAGTGGACTAAAATTCAGCAGGGATAAATCCACACATCCATGTTCAGTGGATTCCCAACAAGGAGGCTGAGGCCCTTCAATGAAGAGAATGTCATCTTCCAGAAAAAGTTCTAAGGTAACTGGACACCCATGTGACAGAATGGGTGAAGTTGGACTCTCACCTCGCGCAGTGTAAGAGATGATTGAAGATATGGATTGAAGAACTCTATGTAAGAGCTGAAACAATAAAATTTAGGAGGAAATACAGATGTAAATCTTTGTGACCTCAGATTAGGCAACAGTTTTTTTCAGTGATATGAGAAGCACAACCAATCAAAGAAAACTATAAGCAAGTTAGATTTTTATCAAAATTAAAAACTTGTATACATCAGTTATAGAAATCCAAACTCCCCCCACGTGGTCTCCAGTGACACTGTGGGGAGCGATCACTTCAGTACTGGCTCCCTTTCTAGGCTTCTCAGTGGTCCCAGAAGGGAATTTGGGGTGTTTCCTTAGTTCATTTGGGTGTCTGTAACAAAATGTCATAACCTGGGTAGATTGTAAGCAAAAGAAATGTATTTCCCATAGTTCTGGAAGCTGAAAAGTTTACGATCAAGGCATTGACAGATTGGGTATCTGGCAAGCGCCCACTTTCTGATTCACAGATGGCATCTCCTTATGTCCTCACGTGGTTAAAAAGGTAACAGACCTCTCAGGTCTCTTTTCTAAGGCCACTGATCCCACTAGTAAGAGCCCTACCCTATGACCTAATCACCTCCCAGAGACACCACTTCATAATACCATCATGTTGGGGTTTAGGATCTCAGCATGCAAATTTGATGTGAGCGCAAATATTCAAGCCATAACGTATGCCTCTTCCATTATTGAGAAAGTAAAAATCTAGGCTGTCTCCACTTTAGCTTTTTTAGCAGTGTTAATTCTTCCACTGGTGCATAGCTCGGTGGTTAAAGCACTTGTCTAGCATATGCAATGCCCTGGGTTTAATTCTGTAGCACCACATAAAAAAAAAAAATTAGCCAGGCACGGTTGCACATTGCACATGCCTGTAGTACCACCTCCTGGGAGGCTGAGGCAGGAGGAGTGCCATGAGTTTGAGGCCAGCTTTAGCTACATAGTGAGTTTAGGACCAGCCTGGACTACAGAGCCAGACCCTGTCTCAAAAAAAAAGCATTAATAATTTTCCTAAATATGACAACTTTTGAAGCATCCTGTACCTTGAATTTAGTGCTTACATACATACATTTTCTCATAGTTTTAGATTAATTAGAACAATGTAACCCTGAGTAAGCAAGTTTTATAATAAATTATATTTCATATTTGTATATCTATGGCAGCCTTTGGAACACCCATACTTCATCATTATTCTATGATGAATATAGGCTTGATAATTATTTTTAAAAATACCATGCCAAAGAATCTGAACCTTCCTTACAAGGTGATAAAAATTAACTTTTTGTAAGCTAAATAACTGAAAATGCTCTAAGTAAGTTATCCAGGTCGAAGGATCTCACTGCAGCTCTGGGAACATGCAGCTCTGTTGGTAAGACAACCAACAGTTTTCCAGCCCATATATCTCTTACAGAATTTGATATGTGAATTTTACTTTTCTGAGCAAGACGGCGGTAAGTCAGCACATTGTGGGGAAGAGCAGGGCAGGTTTGGTTCACACAACCAGGACCAGCCAAAGGATGGTGTGTCCTGAAATTACCCAGTTCAAGGCAGTGTCCTAGAAGCCAGCAAGGCAGCTGGGTTTGCCTTGCATGTTTTAAGTTGCAGTGAGAGGGGGATGGTGAACGTTGTTCTGGTTTTATTTGGGGACAACAAATCATTGGGCGTCAGATGTACCCTAAAGCCTGGGCTTAGGCGCAGCTCATGTTTACTTGGTACACTTTCCCTCCAGGAGAATTTGATTGGCGCCCTCTTGGCGATTTTTGGACACCTCGTGGTCAGCATTGCACTTAACCTTCAGGTGAGTCTCAGTCACCAGCACTGTTGGGGCAGAGATGTGGCAAGTTACGTCAGGTGGCTTGTCGGGGCCTTGCCTGCTCCATCCGCCTGTGCACCTGGGCCCCACCTCCCTGGGCTCCATACCCACACCCTCCCCACATTGCCTGCATCCTCCCGGGCTGTACCGCGCCTGTCTGGCCTCCCTGGCTCCCGTCTCACCTTCTCCTGTTTGCCTTGCTGCTGGCTGCCAGCATTACCCTACCGCCGTCAAGTTCAGCTCTGCTTCCAGCACTGCCCAGCGTGGCCTGCGTGCCCCTGGGGTGCTCTGTAGCAGCTGCTGGGACCATCTGTGTTCACAAGCAGCTGGGGTTTGGGACAGCTTGAGAGCTTCTCCTGGGAACTGGCTTCCCGGCCTGCAGGTGCACCTGGGGGATGAGAGTAGAAATGGCCTGGAGACTGGAGATGGCTTCAGCCTGGGGAGGATGGGAGTCCTGAGCACCTGATGCCCACAGCACTGATTCCCTCATTAATGCACCACGCGTAGGTTCTTCTCCATTCCTGCCCCACTTTTCCTTACCTTACTCGCACTTCTGGCGGCATCTCCCATGCACACTACCTGCTCCCCAGTCCTTGTCTCCAGGACGCTAAGGACTTGACACCCACTAGCAGCATAAGTCCCATGGTTCACCAGCCAGCTTCATGTCACCAGTGCTCCAGGGCTCCTAGCTGCTGGGAACTGCCCCTCCCTGCCCAGAGCAGGGAGAAGACTTAAGCCCTGGGGACACACGCAAGGGCCTTGTACCTCTGTGACTCCCACGTTTCGGCTGCTCTATGTGCTCACACGTGTACAAAATTGTGCAGATGAGTCTCTGTGTGAGTCTCAGCTACTCATTCTATCTCTGCAGACCAGCCTGTCTGTTTGCTTTTTGGTGATCTTGGGGCCCACAGCGTGACCCTCCCCAGATGGCAGGTGTGATCTCTAAGTCAACCTGACTTTCTATCTTCTTTAGTTACTGCTTCTGTCTTTTTGGGCCCCAAGTTCACATTCCAAAAAAAAAAAAAAAAGAATATTGACCATGCTTAAGCCAAGTATGTGCCCCGGGAAGGGCAGGGTTCACTGATAGCGCACAGCTGTCCTGCAGAAGGGCATGTGGCTGGGCGAGCACCCCAAGGGTGGAGGCGCCTGGAGACTGCAGCCAGTGAGAAAAGGGCACCTGAGGGTGAGGCCAAATGGGGGATCCATACACCCTAGTGCCCACCCAAGGCTGCACACTGATCTGTGGTAGAAATGCCCATGTCCAGGCCCCCTCCACACCTCCCTTGGGCCCGCCTGAAGTTCTAAGGATTCCCATCCAGGTGGAAGAACCACAGTCTTAGAATAACAAGCCAGTACTTAAACGGCTAGTTCTATACTCTTCTCTGAGGAAGGACCCCAAGTTGGCAGGTCTCAAAGTGGGAATAACTTTAAGATACATGCCTCACAGTGTTTTTTGTTTTGTTTTGTTTTTGTTTTTGTTTTTTTCCCTCTCCCAACACCTGGAAAATCACATTCCTTCCCGGATTTCTAGAAGTACTGCCACATCCGCCTGGCAGGCTCCAAGGATCCCCGAGCCTATTTCAAGACCAAGACATGGTGGCTGGGCCTGTTCCTGATGCTTCTGGGCGAACTGGGAGTGTTTGCCTCCTATGCCTTCGCCCCGCTCTCCCTGATTGTGCCCCTCAGCGCTGTCTCTGTGATAGGTAAGACCCTGCCCCTTCCCCTGGACTCCCTGCTTTGGGGCCAGGATCAAAGGTACCGCTCAATAGCTTTTACTTCAAGAATAATAATAGCCAGTGCTTTCCTTTAAGCCACCAGGCTTCTTCCTGGTGATTTACAGATCTTTGCTCTTCGAATCCTCCCAGCTGCCTTGCCAGGGCGAAGCTGTTATTCGCCCCACTTTACAGATGAAGAAACTGAGGCACAAAGCCATGAAGTTACTTCCTCCCAGTGTCACAGCTAGTGAGTAGCAGGGCAGGAACAGGAACCAAGATTTCTGGCTCCAGAACCGATTTAAGACTCAGAAAGTTTATTGGAGTTTATTTTATTCCCCTGGCAGAAGGCAGATAACCCTCAGCTTATGTCTCTACACCCTCAGAAAGCACAAAGCATCCATAGGGTTCAGATCCCTCGTACCACTTCATAGGCTAGAGAATTGAGACTCAGGGGAAGTGACTTCCCCAAGGACCCACTGTGAGCTGAGGCCACATGGGCTAGTGATCATTCTGCTCCCAGTGCTGCCAGCCCGGTCCAGCCACATGGAGTTTGAGTGCATCTGTGACATGACAGAGGTCAAGCGAAAAGGGCCGGAGGTATCGTGGTATGTCACAGAGGTGGGGTCACAGTAGAGGAAGCAAGAGCCCTGGCCCAACAGCCCTGGGTTCGCGTCTTGCCTCCCTTACCCGCTGTAAAATCTTGAGTGAGTCCTTCACCTCTTTCAGCCTCAGTGCCCCCATTTGTCCAGTGGGACTAGTTGTAACAGCCACCTGCAAGGGTAACGTGCCAGACCTGTGTACATTGCTTGTCACGCAACAGATGCTCAACATCCAGTGTCACTGGCTTATGGAAGGAAGGCTCGGGGAGGTGTCCCCCTCCCACGGTGGAGTCGCAGAGGAGCAGAGGGGACCTAGCTTTGGGAGCACGAGGAGTGGTTAGGTCGTAGCCAGCTCCAGGGCAGACAAGCCAGCCCAAAGGAGCCTTTTTCACCACCAGTGACTTCATTTCTCTTTCCCTTGTGCTTCTTTTTTGTTTTTCTCCAGCTAGTGCCATCATAGGAATCATATTCATCAAAGAAAAATGGAAACCCAGAGACTTTATGAGTAAGTGCGTTGACTCGAGCCCCGTCCTTCCCTAGCTCCTGCTTGATTCTCGCTACGAAGGCCCTTCTCCCCGGGGAGACCCTGCCTGCCCCCTGCCCCTTTGGGCGCCTCCTGTCCACACTCACCAGGCCCCCGAGTCAGTTTTTACTGAACATCTATACTGAGATTGTGGAAGGCCCAATTAAAGCCACCCTCCTTCCCTGGCTGAGTTCTGAAGCAAAGGAAGCGGGACCCAGCAGGTCACATGTTCTGATTTGTACTATACTGGCAGGAGTCAAACCTGCAGTTCAGCTCTGTAGCCCAGCACACTGTAGCTCCCCCAGGACCCCAAGTGCCATTATACCGGGATCCAGTCCTCACCCCAAAGAAACATAGGTTTACAGAGGAGAAATACTTACCCAGAATTACTGCCTCACATAGCTTGAGGGCGGAGAAGGAAGACCAAAGACCAGACGAGGAAGAGCAAAGCCCCTGTGTTTGGTCATCTTGATGGACTAGCCTCACCTGCTTGAGAAACACGGACCAGTAGGACAGGAGGCAGAAGTGCTCTCCTCACGGAGTCTGGGGAGATTTACTCTGTGGAGTGTGACCAGGGCTCATCCACTCAGTTGAACAAAGGGTACTGAGTACCACCTACATTTATAAGGCCTAGTACTAAGAATTTTTGTTTAAAAAAAGTATTTACTAGGGTTTTTCTAGGGGCTGTGGGATGGAACATGTATAGCCAGTTTTATCTCAGAGAAACCCAAAGGCCTGTGGTCACCGGCTATGTAGCTCAGAAGTATCAGCCCTTTTCTGCTTGCCTGGGGCTGGGCCAAACAACACAAATCCACAGAGTCCATTTAGTGTGACAGGACCCCAGGGAAGAGGCAGGAGGGTCCTGTCACCCACCCACAAGCACATGCCCAGGACTACTGACTTTCTCTGACAAGGCTTTGGACCAAAATATTGATAGCATTTAGGTTGTTCCCTGAGGCATAAGGTAAGAGTTGGGCTTTGAGTGTTTGCTTTTGATGAATTATTTGGTTTATTGACTTGTCCATACAAGAATTGTAGCTTTAAACCACTCCCTGTAAAGTATACATTAAAATGCCAATGTAATCCCAGTACTCTGGGAGGCTGAGGCAAGAGGATCTCTTCCCTGCCAGCACCAAGAACAGAGGCAACTCAAGTGCCTGTCCGCAGTGCAGTGGGTGAGCATTACGGGCACTGATCCACAGAGAGAATGAGCAAGTCCCCGCCACGGCATCCCACAAGCTCACGCCGCAGAGCACGCTGGGCGCATCTGCTGGTGTCAAGTGCACAGCCAGGCAGAGCTGTTGGTGTCGCTGACGTCAGGCTCGTGTCAGGCTGGGGTGGGTGCCAGGATTGGAAGGGGAACAGGTAGGGAGCTTGCTGTCCCGCTACTGTCCTCCTCTTGAGCTGGGTGCTGGTCACGTGGCTGTGTTCCCCGACTCATTTCACCAGAATTCATCCAATGCCCTGGGCTGCCTGTTGTTTCATAAAGTATTTTTAAAGTTTGAAAGTATTAAAGAAATAACATTAAGGAAGATTATTTCTTTAAATAAAAACTGAAATACAAACAGGAGCAGGCCCTGATGTGTTGAGCAAGGCTGCTCTTTCACGGCAAAGGGATATTTCTCAGGTATAGTGGCACAGGCCTGTGCCACCAGAGGCTAGGGAGGCTGAGGCAGGAGGATCACAGGCTCAAGCCTGACCTGGTCAACTCAGTGACTTAACAAGACCCTGTTTCAAAATCAAAAATAAAAGATGAGCTGGGACTGGAGATGTAGTTCAGGGTTTACAGTGCATGCCTAGCAAGCACAAGACTGTGGGTTCAGTTCTCTGGCGTCACATAAGCCAGGCATGGTGGCGCAAGCCTGTCATATCAGCACTCGGGAGGCTGAGGCAGGAGGATTGCCGTGTGTCCAAGGCTACCCTGGGATCTAGAGTGAGTTCAGGACCAACCTGGACTACAGAGTGAGATCCTGTCTCAAAAATAAGTATTTTAAAAATGAGCTGGAGGTATAGCTCAGTGTGGAAGCCCTGGGCTCAACCCCTAATTAACCAAATAAAAGTCCACCCATCCGGGCCTACCCCTGCAGCAAGGCCTGTGTCGGCCTGTTCCTCCCACAGGGCGCTATGTCTTGTCTTTCGTTGGCTGTGGCTTGGCCATTGTGGGCACCTACCTGCTGGTGACGTTTGCACCCAACGGCCACGAGAAGATGACAGGCGAGAACGTCACCAAGCGCCTCGTGAGCTGGCCTTTTCTGTTGTACATGGTAAGAGGACACTGGTTCTTACCTAGAGGGTAGAGGGCGGATGGATCCCAGACACCAGAACCCTCAGTGACCAGCAGGTAGCAATTCCTCGAATTGGACCCTAGAGTGCCAGGCACTGGGGAGCGTACTTGTTCATAGGGAGACGTTTGTTTCACTCATGTCCTGAGTAGTGTCATATGATGCCAATTTTTTTTGGAGGGATATAAAGGTTTGCACATAGAATATACCTGTGAAGGACTGAGTGGAAAAACAGAAATCGCAGGTAGTTGTCTTAGGAGGTGGAAGGTAGAACTCAGTATTCATTCCTTCATCTTTCTATATCTTCCGAAGTTTCTGGCCAGGAGTGATGGCTAAAGCTTGCAATTCCAGCACTCTCGAAAGCTGAGACAGGAGGATTGCAAATTCAAGACCAGCTTGGGTAATTTTCAGTATCAACAACCCTGCAGAGTTAAGTGTTTTATGTCCATTTCGTGGGTGGGAAAACTGAGGCCGAGAGAAAGTAGCTGATGTGCACAGTCTGGAGAGCAGGCTCAGGTGCCACCCTCCTTCCCCAGGGCCTGCTGATAAAGGGGCTTGCTGTTAGAGCTGTGATGAAGCCCTGACTGATAGAGGTGTCCATTCTCCTCAAGTGGCTCTCAGGCACAGAGTCTGAGCCTGTGTCATCTCCCTACCACAAGCCAGCCCTAGAGGTTCCCTAGGGGCGTGGAGAAGTGTCCATAGGACAGAGCCAGAGACCTGCCTTGTCTAGCAAAGTCTTCCCCCAAAGCAGGCCATTTTCCTTCTCTGTGTCCGAGATGGCAAGAATCACTGGACTTAGGATTGTGGTTTGGCGGTGTGTGAGGTAGGGTGTCCTTGCCCCATCATCCGTGGGTGATGATTCAGCGGGTTTGTCTTGCTCCATTTTGGCTGTGAGGCAGTGCCGCCAGCTGGAGCGATCCGGCCAAACCAACTCAGTAAATACTGTTTCCTGTGTGTCAGGCTCAGTAGCTACAGCAATTCAGTGAACTGTGCTCCAAGCACACGTGACAATAAGGAGACCCCAGCCTATTCACAGCCGTGTTAGAATTTAACACCAAGCACATTCACGTGTGCCTTGAAGAATCCAAAAGCACCGGCCGGCGTGAAGCATCACCCCAAAATTGGGCCTGTAGGATGTGTGCACAGAGCAGGAGGGAATGTGGGTGGTAACTCTCCATCTGCTTGGTGGAGCATCTCTAGCAATTAAAGGTAATTATGACTACTTCCTAAAACACAAGGATTACGTGCAGCCCAATGCAAAATTGGACCCTAGGATGACAGCGAGACAAAATATGTGGCCTCTGGGACAGGCACCGGGAGAAATCAGGGAAATGAAAACAGCCTGGGTTTTATGGGCTCTATCAGAAGGCATTTTAAACGTTTTTTCTGAAAGTTAAAATTTCCCATCTGCTTGTTAATATCCCTGCCGTAGTTTTTATACTAAAAGTTTAGGTAGGAATTTAGGGTTGGCCAACAGAGCTGGGCCATTGTCACAGCTCTCTGCTTTAGTGTCTCTGGGTACGAGGGCTGGCTTGACTTGGGCTCCCGAATGGCCTTTAAAAGGCGGAAAGGACAAGCCTTTGATGTGGGAGACGGGGACCTTCACAGGCGTTAGACTTACCATGGTCTAATGGTTAGTTTCTCCTGACTGGGTGCCTCCTTGCCCCAGGCACTGGGCCTCTGCCCACCCCAGTAAGGTCTAGAGAGAAAGTACGATGGCCCTGGAGCTAGGCTGTCCAGGCCCAAAGCCTGGCTCTGCTGCCATTCGCTGTCTGACATATGTGATGTCACTGGCCTCATGGACTGGCTGTGTCAGTGTAATGAGTTTAATGTGGCGTGGCTACAGCAGAGCCTGGCCTGGGATAAGCTCAAGGGTAAGCTCTGACTGCAGCCCTGTGAATTAGAACTGTCACCTTATTTCACTTAACTCCATAAGTGCCCCGCCCAAGGTCACACAGCTTCTCCACAGACAAATCCAGGTTCCGCCATCTGCACACTTCCTCCTGCTTCCTCTTTCCGCTCTGCTGAGCTGCTCACGGCCCAGGCTTAGCTGGGGAAAGGGAAGTGGATACTGGCATTCTCAGCTGAGTTGCTCAGTGCTGAACAGGTGTCCCTCTCCTTGGCTGATGGCCCCCAATTTCAAGGTGGGATACCCATGCAGCGATGAAATGGGGAGAGAGTGTCTTGGCCTCTTGGGCAGATGGAGGTGAGGTTGGCTCCTCCCACTCCGAGCCCTGGCATGAGCGGGTCAGGGCCGCCTTCCATGCTGTCCCCGTCCCAGAGGCTCTGTCAGCCTGCTGGGAAATACGTGTTGGTGTTTGGTTCCCTTGCACCCTGGAGTGCCCGTGATCTCCCGGGACCCCCTCCCCACCCCCACCCCCGGCTGTGCCTGGCCTCCATGCGGCCGCACTGACGTCCCCTTGCCGCTTCCCAGCTGGTGGAGATCGTCCTGTTCTGCTTGCTGCTGTACTTCTACAAGGAGAAGAACGCCAACAACATCGTCATCATCCTGCTGTTGGTGGCCTTACTTGGTAAGAGCAGGTCAGGTGTGGAGTTTGCCACCGCCCGGCGTCACAGAAGGAAATGGGGGTTGTTCACAGAACTGTGGCCTCTGGGTTCAGAAGTCGCGTGAGGGCAGCCAGGATGATCCCTCCCATCAGTCCCAGCTTTCTCGCTCAAATCCTCAGTCTCACCCAGGTGCAGGATGTGGAGGGAATAGGACTGCAGCAACGGAGGAGACAGACGTGGCCTTGTCCCAAGGCGGCCTCCGTTCCAATGGGAGAGCACACAGCAAGGTGGGCAGAAAACACCGTGTAAATTTGGGAGGAATTAATGACAGCGAGGGAGAACAAGGCCCCACTGGGATGGAGGTCAGAGGTCATGCCAGAGCCAGCAGAGGCCCCTAAGCCCAGCGCTAACCATGCCCTTGGGGTACTGTGACCAGCAGTAGAGGTTAGGAATCCATTCCAGAGTCAGGACAGGAACAGAGTTTACCTACTCCGTTTTCTGTCCCTTTAAAGGGACAGGTGCTGGCTTCTGAGTCAGGTAGAGGCTGAGATATAACTCCATGTTGCTTGACAGGCTAAACAGCAGGAGCAGGGCACTGGGGCTGCTGGGTGCCGCCGGTGGCTCTCTATTTAAGCCACACTGTCCTCACTCAAAAAACAGGCACATTGCAATCCTCAGATGGCAGGGAGGAAGGAGAGGTGTACAGAGTGGAACTCATGTCATCTCTTTTGTCCTGTCCCCCAAGAGCCCCACCACACAACAGGCCTTGGAGACAGGCTTGCATTATGGAGATTCAGAGAAAAAAAAACCAGCTTCATTGAAAGAATTTCTGTGACAAAAGCTCACCTGTTTCGTATACACACACATCAGTGTTATTCATGATCTAATCTTAGAATACCATTTGTCACCCCCAAATGAGTAAACCCTGGGGCCCATCAGCAGTTATTCCTCCCAGCCTCAGGCAGGAGCAGCAGCCTCTTCTCTACCGCCTGTCTCTATAGATTTGCTTTTTTGAGCATCGGACATTAGTAGAATCCGGTGCATGTGGCCGTTTCTGTAGCTGAGCATAATGCCTGAGGCTCATTGGTGTTCCAGCACAATGGCCCTTTGTTCCTTGGTGGCTTTGTTTTCAAAATGGGTTGGAAGTTTATGGGTCCCGAGTGTCTTCTCCTGTGGATAGCAAGGCCAGCAGGCTCTAAGGAGGTAGGTGGTCCCTTCTTGCTAACAAGGACAATCTGGTGGCAAGGGCTTGACTTCAGTGGCTCCTGGTTTGATTGTTTTTTTTTAATCCAAGTTCTAAAAATACAAATGACTGATCAAAAAGCAACGACTAAAGTGGGCACGGTGGCATGGGCCTGTAATCCCAATATTAGGAGAGGATGAGGCCACAGGGTTATAAGTTCAAGCCCAACCAGGCAACCTAAGGAAGGCCCTGTCTCAAAATATAAAGTAAAAAAAGGGCTGGAGGTGTAGCTCAGCACAGAGGCCCTGGGTTCAGGGCTCAGTACCAGCATGGAGGGAGCCCCAAAGCTCTTCAGCACTGTGTGTCTTCCCATAACTGCCATGAGGCTGATGCTTAAAAGAAGTCCCTTCGTCCATTCCATGGTCCTTGGGCCTCTCATCACACTGGGGGCACAGTGCTGGGCACTCGGGCCCAGAGACCTGGACCTGTTGCCCATTCATGAAGGAGCTTAAAGGGTCATTTGGAAATAACTGTCCTGTTTGACCTCACTCCCTGCTCTGGTGGCCAACACAGATAACAAGTGGTCATGGGAGGTAAAGAGACCCAATCGTGCGGGCCCCCAGCTGGCTCTGGCAGTCTTCCTTTCTGTCTCTACCGCCTAGTCCTTTAGGCTTAGAAGCAGCTCTCAGGATCCGACCCCCTGTGGTTCCCTGAGGTTACCTCACGCGCTTGTGTGCCATCCGCAGGCTCCATGACAGTGGTGACGGTCAAGGCCGTGGCCGGGATGCTGGTGGTGTCCATCCAAGGGAACCTGCAGCTTAGCTACCCCATCTTCTACGTGATGTTCGTGTGCATGGTGGCCACCACCGTCTACCAGGCCGCGTGAGTAGCAGATTCTTTCCCTGTGGGTCTCTTCCGTTTTCTGGGCCTGATGATGTTAGAAATTAAAGCTGTGAGGCGGCATCCAGGGGATGGAGGGGAGCCACGAAGGTGCTGAGTTGCCCTGCAGAGGGTCACTGTGCCCCTGAAACACAAAGCCTGGAGGGGTCTTTCTGGTTGGGTTGTTTTCTGCCTGCCTCGCAAGGTATGCGCTGCATGGTCAGAGGCACCTCTGTTTCCCATCTTCTTAAGCAAACATCTGTTCACCTCAGGAGCTTCCAGAGAAGCTTTGCCTTCCTAGGCGGTATGTACCATCTTACCTGCTAGGTGGATAATAAGAGCCGTCCTTTCTTGTCCTAAAAAGAGCGTCCGCACATCTCCCCAGGTAGAAGAGCAATGTGCTGCTTTCTCTCTGTAAGCGTATGAATTGAGTTCAACTCAGCAGACCTGGGCACAGAGCCCGCATCTTACCCCCGCTGAGTCCCATGCCCAGGCAAAGGCCTGGCAAGGAACAGGCTTTCCAGGAATACTGCTTCAGTATGTAAGATTCGGCATGGTGCGTGAGGCTCAGTTATCCTGGAAGGTCAGGCTCCCTGCTCTGCCTGGGCTCATTGTCTTGCTCGTGGCCTCGCAGGATCAGAGCAGTAGCCCTGCTGGCTGGGGCTTAGCAGGGACTACTCTGTCCCCTGCTTAGGAGCAAACTCCTCTGTTCTCACACACCTTCTGGAAGATGTGTCACCCTCGCTGTGCATGTGGGAAACAGAGACAGAGGGTGAGCCTGGGCAGGGAGTTGCTGAGAGCTGAGCCTGGGCATCTGACCCCTGGCCACACCCCTCTCCACTCGCTCACTGCCTCCTGCTCAGCTTCTCCAAGGCCCAGATCCTCTACCCACAATGAGAACAACTGTCCAGACCCAAGAACATCACTTGAAGTCCCCTGATAGCATCCCAGATAAATGAGCTTTTTCTATAACAATAATTGTTATTACAATGATCATTTTGACTGTTATTATTTTTAACTATGCTACTAAATACTTGTCACCCCCCCCCCCAGGGGACTCCAGCCAAGTTCATGACTCTGAGCTGAGCAGTCTAGGCATCCCAAAGATGACCCAGGTCCCTGCCCAGAAGCATCCCCTCCTAGAAGCATCTAATCCCTCTGTAGGCCACAGCACACACAGCCGCCTCAAGGCAATGTGGCCCTCCTGGGAAGCAGGCCATACACAGACGGTTATGACTGAGTGACAGTATATGTCACTCCATGATACCAACTAGAATGCTACTAGGGGAAAGGACAGAGATATCCCAGAACGAGAGTAGTATCTATCACAGATGGACAGATTGGGTCCTGTTTTCTCTTTTTCCTATTTTGAGTGTAGTGATCACATTGTTTTTCAGCTAGGAAGAAAAACATTTTAAACTAATTCCAACACAGGGCAGAATGTAATCTGTGCTGTAAGAGTATGTGTGGACGAGAGCCAGGAGTGGGTCTTTCCAGTGGAAAGTGACACAGGTGTTTGTCAGGTCATGAGAACTGAGGCTCACAGTGTGAGACCAGGAAGACATGCTGTACTTGGGGGTCCTTGAGCTGTGAGCCCAGCGTGAGCCCCAGGCCTGTGGACATACAGCACCCACAGTGTGAACTAGCACCCTCATGAGGCTGAGAAATGCTCCTCCCTACACCCCCTTCCTGTTCGGAGCCTAACTCTGTCACGCTGCAGCCCACTGACCTGAGTGGTTTTGGTTGCAGGTTTTTAAGTCAAGCCTCACAGATCTACGACTCCTCCTTGATCGCCAGCGTGGGCTACATTCTGTCCACCACTGTGGCCATCACAGCAGGTAAGGACGTGGACACCCAGATTTCTGACTTCTACCTGTGGTTTCATGGAGAATGTGTAGGATTTAGAGGCAGAGAGATTGAGTTTGCACACTAGCTGTGTGGTGTGGGGAAAAGCACATAGCTTCTCAGAGACATAAGAACTATACTGTTTTGAGTTTATTATCTCAAAAGTAAAAAAAAAAAAAACAGCTGGAAATGAGAGGAGGCTGCAGGTACAAAGTGAAGACTATCTGCTCACCCAGGTAACTTTTAGTCTGCACTCTGATATCTTATGGGTGCAGTCACAGTGTTTTAGATGACTGATTTCCCGCAGGGAAGAGAACTCAGCCAGGTCCTAGCTGTACCAGTGGGCGGGTACCCGGAAGCGGCTCACTGGTGTTTTCTCTCCCTTGCTGCTGCAGGTGCCATATTTTACCTGGACTTCGTTGGGGAGGACGCGCTGCACATCTGCATGTTTGCACTGGGGTGAGTCCCCCCTGCCACGGACCTTGGCCTCTTGTGTAGACGCCACTCCAGGCAGGTGACCCTACCCCTAAACCTGCTTCACTTCCGGGCCCTTTTCCAAGTTGGGACTTCTGGGGTTGGAGAGAGCTTTGTTCCCAGAGGAGAATATTTGTCTCCCCAAAGAACTTTATCTCCTTCTCCTTTTTTTTTTCTCTCGGGCTTTCATCTCCTCGACTTTTCTAGAACATCAAATGAAGACACATCTTCACCTCAGATCTCAGAAAGGTATAGCAAAGCCCTGTGCGTTGCTAGTGCTTCGCAGAACAAACAGGACTAGAGATCCCACCTGGTGAGAGGACAGGGAGCCCAGCCACAACCTGCAGCCCCCAGAGCGAGGGTGCTCATGGTGGGGAAACAATTTGCCAACCTCCATAAAAGTTTTAAGTGATGCCCACTTGTGAAAGAAGCCTTTCATTTATAGTCCTTTATCTTGGGAAAACATTTGAAAAGGGACACAGAAATGCACACATGAGGCTAGTTATTGATTTTTTAATTTGTTATATAAGGTGACAAGTGGATGTAACTTTAAGTGCTCAGCAGAAAACAGCATGTATTAGTTCTGTCCTATAATAAAGTGCTGTGCTGTCATTTTAAAAAATTGAGGCCAGCCTCTTGGTACCAATGTAGAGCCATGTCTAGGATTCATTAAAGAAAAATAAAATTCCACTTCCGGATTGTATCCCCTAAGAAAGGAGTATAGCTACTAACAAAATGACTTAGGTACTTGAGTGTTTATTCACGAAAGGGACCAACCTTTTTTTATTTTTTATTTATTTATTTATTTTTTTGGTGAGACAAGTTCTCAGTCGCTAAATTGCCCAGGCTGGGCTAGAACTTGCCGTTCTCCTACCCTAGCCTTCCACACTGCTGGGCCTACAGGCCTGTGCTGCGGGGCTTGGCTGAGTGTGTGCTTTCAATATGGGTAAATCAGACCTCAGTTTTTAAACTATGCTTGTTTACATAAACTATAAGGCAAAAAAAAAAAAAAATCCTCGAGAATAATACATTCCTAGCTGAGGGAGTAGGATTTGGAGGTACAGGAGCTTTCAATGTTTGCTGTTTACTTATAAAAAATACTTCTGTAGTAATTAGATTTAGGTTATAGCGAATTGTTTTTGTTTTTGTTTCTAAACACGCCACTTGGCAAGGCAGGGTTCTGTGCCACCATGGGCTGGGTAGCAGGGAAAGCGCCAGGAGAGTCTAATTTATTCTGATTACAGCCTGAGCGCAGTGGAGGGCTGTGGGGCTGGCGGGGCTGTTATTATTCAACTAGCGTCAGCTGCCTGCTGATCTCCGTGACAGCCGCCTGCACCGCGCACAGCCACCTCCTCGGCAGTCCCTCTTCACCCCCCTTCTCCGGTCACCTGCCGCCCAAAGGACCCCTCCCTCCGCAGCCTGGCTTCTGGCTCAGTTCCCTTCCCGTATCTCCCTCTCAGGTGCCTCATCGCTTTCTTGGGCGTCTTCTTAATCACGCGGAACCGAAAGAAGGCCATTCCGTTTGAGCCCTACATTTCTATGGACGCCATGCCAGGTAACGTGACAACCCCACGTGCCCAGCCGGCCCTTACACGGAGCGACGGCTCCTTCCTGTGGAAGGCCGGGCAGGTAGCATTGGGCGTGGGGCTGGGAAGCTGTGCTGTGTCTCCTGATGTGGCTGTTCTCGCGCTATCCTTTTTATTATTTTTTTAAATTTTTTTAACCTTGTGCAAAAGAAGAGGCAATGGTAGAGGCACCTCGGTTGGTTCTGAGCACATCTTGCTTGCCAGTTTCCATGTCTTTTTGGGGGGTCATTTTTTAAAATCCTGATTCTCCCTGGGTGTGATTACAATCTGCGGCACTGGGCTTCACGCCTGCATATGGCAGAACTCATCCAGATAATTGGAATGGGATGATCAGAGAGGAAAATAGGATGAATTCAAGTACTATGACCTCACTCCTTGAATTCCACAAGGGAGTAGGTTGCTTGAGTTTATAGGAAGGCAGTGAGTTCACATCTAGAAGTACAAAGTCAAATGCCTTTCAGCCCTGACAGTAATGGAAATATGCCAGACACTGCACAGTGGGGAGGAGTGGGACCTGGGGCAAAATGGGGTGGAGGGATTCAGATTAGAAAAGTAAGACACCGAGCTGGACTCAGCTAAGTTTGCTGACCTGAATGCTCCAGGTAGCCAGTGATCACTAACTCCAAATGGATTTTTATTTGGAAAAGGCCAGATGAAACTACAAAATAAAATCACCCATTCTTCATTAACGTGATCAATCAACAAAACACAGGAACACACTGATGGCGTGGGCTTGGGCTGAGTCAGGCAGTTCTTGGGGTGTCATGCCGTGACACGGCGCGTTCTCAGGGCTGACTGAGGTGCTCCCAAGTGAATGGCCCCAAGGAAACTAGTTTATCATCTCCTTTTCTGTGTCACTTCCTCATCTCGTGCCATAATGCTGTTGTCTGCCATTCGTGCTATGACCAGCTTTGCAGAGTACAGCAACTCCTTGCCAGCCTCCTCATCCCACCCAACCTATTCAAACTCTGCTGAAAACCCGAAGAAGGAGCTCTGAGTTGGGGGCTTGAGGTTTCTTCCAGGAGTGACGTTCATGGGCTGTAATGCATGGACTTTTGAACATCTAATCTGGCTGCTCAGATGCCTTTTTTTGCTTTTTGTGTTCCGGATAGATGAGGGCGCTGGATAGCTGAATTCCAGATAGGTGAGGTGTCAACTCTGTGTGTGCAACAAGTATGTGGACGTGGATGTGTGTTTGTGTGTCTATAAACTATGTGTGTATATAGCTGTGTAAGTATTTGTGCGTGTGTATATGTGCATATGTACGTAGGTGTACTTTGTGGTGGAAAGTAGCAGATGACCTCAGGTAACTTTAGATAACAGTGTTGCATGGCCTGTTTGTGGATGTGGCTGTTGGCTTTCTCTTTGTACCTTGTGACTGGTGGGAAATCAGCTGCTGAAGAATGGGGACCCTGCCCTGATGTGATTGTCAGGATATTTGTGATTAAACGCGTGTTCTGTACAATGGGCTCAGAGGTCAAATGACCCAGATCCGATCCTAGCTTGGCCACCCACCCTGCCATGAGGCCTCCCAAGGCCCCTGATCTTCACTTCTAGATTGGGAATCCTTCTTCCAAGGGAGGTGGAGTCACACGCGTAGAGGCCTCTTGCACACATGGTGCCTGGGGTGTGGTAGATGCCTGGTTATATTTGTTTTACTTCCCTTTTGCTTTGAATGTTTCAAGTTCGTGTTCACACATGCAAAATGAAACTTCCCAACACGCTTACGTTTGGACAGAGGTGCTTTTCCATCTTCTTTGATCTCAACAGAAGGACCTGGTCCTTATGTCTACTTAGATCGGTATTGTCACGACAGACCAGTAACTATGTCCAAAAAGTCTTCAAATGCTAAAAATTGTTGACATGTCACAGTTCAGAGGCAAGAACCCAAAGTCTTTTAGGGGGTTAGGTGCTGGGGATCAAACCCAGGATCTCTCATGTGCTAGGCCAGTATCACAGTCCCCAACCCCTGACACCTTCTTAAACATGAAAGAGAGAGAGAGAAGCCACTCAGGCTTCCAGGCACATGCCTGGTGCTCTGCTGGCTCTGACGTCACTGACTAAACAAATGTCATATCACAGAACTCTAGCAGCAGCAGACAGGACCATTCTGGCCATGATTGGTCACCATACAAACAGGGCTGCTTCCTTATCATGTGAGAACAGACAAACTGTGAACATGGTCCTAGCCACAGGAAAGGGCCTGCCCACCCCATCTAGCTAGTGTGAGACCTGACTGCTCCCCCTGCCCCAGCTTTAGCTCAGCCTGGTCCCTTCTCCTGGGGAAGAATTATCAGCTCCCCTGTTACACAAGTGCCCCCTCGTCCTGACAGCATCAAGTCCAAAACAGAGGTTCACTCCCCTGACACACCTTCCCATCACCTAGCCAAAGCCCAAACCCCCAACTTCCCTTCAATATCCCCAGTCTCATAAACACCTGGCCTCCACTAGCATAACACCATCTCCTTTTGGCAAGTCTTTACGTCCAGATTTGTTAGACTGGAGGGGTCCTCCTGGTGGGCTTTGGCTGGAGAGCACTAACAAAATCAGAAAGCTAAATAATGCTTGGTAGACCAGCTGTCTTCCCTGAGGAACAAGTGCTCCTCATCTCTCCCCCACAAAAAAAATCCAAACTTCAGGCATTGAAATT
The DNA here is from genome assembly GCA_004027205.1 of Ctenodactylus gundi. NCBI lineage: Eukaryota > Metazoa > Chordata > Mammalia > Rodentia > Ctenodactylidae > Ctenodactylus > Ctenodactylus gundi. The sequence continues at coordinate 516,408 of PVKB01000978.1, forward strand.
GTACCCTTTTAATGGCCTCCTGCTACGTCTTGAGTAATCTGGAGGCCAGGGACCTCCCACAGACAGGGACTTTCCAGAATTTTCAGAGAGGCTAGCACACAGGCCCAGATCACAGCTCTGTCTCATTAACTGTGCCCATAACCGAGTCACTCACTTCACCCGTGTCGCTCACTCATCTGTGTCATAGGATTATTTGGGAATTAAGTGCAGGTGTATAGGGAGGTCACACAGCATTCCTTCCCCCTCCTTCTGGTGAGGATTGAACCTAAGGCCATCACACTAAGAAACATTCTCATCCACCCCACTTTTTTTTTTTTTTTTTTTCAATTTTGGGATAGGGTCTGGCTAAATTACCCAGATTGGGCTTGAATTTGTGATCCTCCTGCCTCATCCTCCCAGAGAGCTGGGATTACAGGTCTGCACCACCAGGCTTGGCCAGCATTCTGTTTAAGTGTGTGGGCACCAGAGTGTAAGTCCCTACGTGTAAGCACTGGTACTGCCACTCCTCAAGCAAGTTGGCCTTCCACAGTCTCATCTTTCCCATTAGTGGTCCAATGAGATGAAACCATGCAAGTGTGTGGGACAGCATCTGCCATCTCGCACACACTCTGTGCACCTTAGCCAGTTTAGTGACTGCTGTTGTCAGTACTGAGCCCGGTGCCCAAGGCACATCAGGCAGTCAGATTCAGCTTAGTTTCAAAGAAGACACCAAGTTTAGTTTCTTCTCCTGGCGCAGAGGCAGGAGAAACTAAAGGGTCTATTCCCCAGCAGGAAGAGCTGGCATCAAAAGTAACCAGGTCCCTCCTGATAGGAGGAATTATAGAGAAATTAAAGATGAAGGTCTTTGCCCTCCATCGTGTGCCCAGAAGTAGTAAGTGGCATTATACCTACCCCTGCATGTACATCAGGGATTTTTGAGACAGAATCTCACACTGGTCCTGAACTCACTGTGTGGCCCACACTTTCAGGACTTTCAGTCCTCCTAGCTAGCCTCCTGAGCGCTGGGAGTACAGAACAGTGCCACCACACCCAGCTAATTTTTATGTGCTGGGGAGTCAAACCCAGGACCTTACTCATTGCTGGGCAAATGCTGTAATCACTGAGGTCCATCCACAGCCCATGCCAAGGATGTCAAAGCTAAAGGTCAGCCTTTCTCAGCATCACAGTGCGTCTGTCACCATCAGGTATCTGGGATTCACTCAGCAGTGTAATGAAGTTTTCTGGGTCCTCAGTTGACTAGGCAAAGTGTTGGCATCTACCACGTTCAAAGCCCAGTGCTCTGATCCACTCTCCCTGGGCCAGTCACTCCACTGGTGGGGCCTCCTGACCCAGGGGCTGGTCTGTGTGTACAATTTCCTAAAGATACATCCCCATTGCTTAGCAACTGTAATATTTCTAATGCAAATTCAATGGGTGTTCTCAAGAAATTGACAGTGCCCATGACCAGCCCCTGTGCTCCCTGACTAGTCTGTGGGTGGGGAGAGGAAGGCGCAGCCCCCTCGAGTCCCCTCAGACTGATGGGGAAACGGATTTCATTCTAGGTATGCAAAACATGCACGACAAGGGCATGACAGTCCAGCCTGACCTCAAAGCTTCTTTTTCCTACGGGGCTCTGGAAAGCAATGACAACATCTCCGAGATCTACGCTCCTGCCACACTGCCAGTCATGCAGGAAGAGCACAGCTCCAGAAGCGCCCCTGGGGTTCCCTACCGTGTCCTGGAGCACAGCAAGAGGGAATGACGTGTGCCCACTCCACTTGCCCTCCCCTTGGGGTCCAGGCCCAGCTGGTGGTGGTTCTACCCTTCATTCTACAACTCGCCTTCCAAGTCTTACTTTTTAGACTGGGAATTCCATGGAAACAGATCTTGGAATCGCTTTGTGTCTGACAATGACCACATTCCCTGGTTCTTGGAATTGTAAATAGAAAAGGGGAGGGGAGCTGGGTGAAAGCAGGACAGTGTGGCACTTAGCCTGGGCCTGGCGGAGCCCAGCGGAATGGGAAGCCTTTCTAACTACTTGAGGATAGTCACTGAGCCTCCTCAGTTGATGACCAAAGGCTGCCACATTCTTCAGAGCTAAAGCAAGGTGGAGATTGTCCTGTTACTTTTCAAATCCAACATGAGGCTGCAAAGATCTAACGCAAGTCTTCCTCAGCTTCACAAGCATGCCTTGTCTCTGCCGTCTCATTCACCCATTCACGTTTTCTGCAATACCGGCATCCCCCTTCTCCTGACATAGCAGGCCAGCCCCAAGGGAACACGTGGCCATTAGCATCCAGCTGGGCACTTCCGCCTTCCAGTTGTCTGTACTCTTCAATGAAGATGTGCTGGGTGTGTTTGTCGGGACCTAGACTTGCAAACTAACTTGGTGTTTGCTCCCTTGAAAACTGCTTGATTACTTCCTCATCCTCCAAGGAGCTAGGGAGTTAAGAAGGGGAAGATGAGGAGGGGTAGAAGCCGGGGGGATGATACTTCCGCCCCTATGGGAAGACCTTCTGGTTCCTGGCCATCCTTGTGAAGCACAGGCAGGGAAAGTGGCTGTTTGATGAGTTGCTTTACTCCCTTCACCCCAGCACCCTTGGGGAAGATCGTGGGGTGGGGCTCGCTGTGAGGTCAGCCTCCCCTCCATCCCTCTTTTATAGACCCACAAGCCACACTTGAGTTGTTCATCCATTTCCCTACAGCCCATAGAGACTGCGTCCTCAACCTAGCTCAGTCCCCAGGCTGAGCTAGCCATATTTTCTCTGCACCTGTGCACATGACAGTCATCCTCTAAGCTGACTGTGTGTTTGGAGAATGGCAGGGAAAGGTTTGCAAACTTTACTGAGCATAAGGATTCCCTAGGGATCTATTTAAAATGCAGATTCCTGCACTCCACCTGCAGAGATTTAATGTAAGCTGGACTGGAGTGGGGACCAAGAATCTGCATTTTTAAGTAGCATTTTGAGATTCTGATGTTAGTAACCAGACATCACACCCCTCTAAAGCCTACTGATGGGAAAAGATGGGCTGCTAAGACCCTCAGGGGCCACGCTCCCCTTCCAGAATGTTGGAATTACAGATCCATTTCCTCTTTGGGTTTTTGCTGGCAGGTGGACCAGCCCCATAGGACCTGTGGCATTTCTCCACCACATGAATATTCCTTAGGACTAGCTTACTGCTTCCTGGGCAGCCTGTAGCCAAGAGGCGAGGTAACAGTGTTAACAGACCAGTGTTGACCACTTATCTTTATAGATTGTGCATAATACTGATTCAGGACCTTGACTTCAAAAATCCTACCACCTGTTGCCTGTGATAACCATTCTGTATTTTGTCTTAACCACTTCTGTATTGTGTCTTAAATGCCTAAGAAGGTAACAGACAAGGAGCTGTTTTCTCCCTTAGGATGATAGTCAACTCAGTTCAACAATATTAATGAGGCATTCACTCTGTGTTAAGCACTTGGAGGACAAAGATACCCATGTAAGACACGGCTCCAGCCCTCCAGGCCAGCTCAGGGAGGCGCATACGGTGAAAGCTGCAATAGGTGTGAAGCGTAAGAATGACCACAGAGTGACGGACACAGGGATCCTGCAAACAGGTGGACGGACCACGAGGCTGCGGGATAGTCAGCGTGGAGGTGATTCTGGCTCTACTCACCACAGATGGTGGCAATTCTAGGTCAGGTTTGTACTAAGCGTGGACAGTGGAATTTGAATACACGGCTGAGGAGGTTGAGGTGTGTCCTGCAGGGCACAGGAGTCAATGATGGTCCATTAGGGAGAGATGACGGGATCGGCAGTGATGGAAAAAGAGGCCATGCTCAGTGTGAAGGAAGGGAAGGGGGAAGAAGTCACCTTCAAGGTCAGGATCTGAACCTGCAACAGGAGAACACAAAGGGGAAGTTAAAATCAGGTCTCCCTGCTATCCAGATACTCCTGTTTCCCCAGTGATTTTTCAAAGGCTGAGGATGAGAGCAGAGTGGACAAAAGGTGAGCAGGGAGGTGACCGAAATATGTCAACCCAGATGATCCATAATTTGGGTGTGATTTGGGCTTCCAGCGTTCCTCATACCCTTTTCGTGCCCCTGCCCCGCCTTTTTTTTTTTTTTTTTTTTTTTTTTTTTTTTTTTTTTTTTTTTTTTTTTTTTTTTTTTTTTTTTTTTTTTTTTTTTTGTATGGGCTGTTTATTCCTGGGCTAGCCACCTTTCTTAAGGTGCATTGTAACTACAGATCTGTCACAGATCAAGGGACAGTGCTATACTGGAAGGTACGTCTCCTACTTTAGGGTTTAGGGCAGTGACTTCCCCTGGCAAAGTTGGCCCACAGAGGCTGAGCAGAAAGTGACATGGTGGTTTCCTGAGTGGAGGCCAGCAGTTGGAGGAGTTCGAAGGTATCTTGGGCTCGCTGCTCACAGCTTTGTCCCCAGGTGTAAATAGATAACCACTGTCTACTAATGACAGCATAGCTGGCTGTGAGGATAGGGAAGTGGACATCATGTCCCATGCCCATCCCTGACTCATTATTTTCACTCGTGGCCCTGGCATCCCTCCTGAAGGCACCATATGAGGCTTCCATCTCCTTCCTAAGTAGGGATCCAGACACCTAAGGCAGGACATCACCTTGAGCTTGAACTTCACTGAGTATTTTGATCTTCCCATCCCTTGGCTCCCTTGTTCCACAGGCTGGAGTTCTGAGCTCTCGATTTAGACATTAGAGTAAGTCTTTGCACAGTGGTACCTTCAAAGACAAAGACAGGAACCTTTCACTTGTCCCAAGAAGCTGTGGGTCTGACAATGCCCTCACTTGAAGCTTTAGATTGTGTGGGGGTTTTGCAATATGGACTTAATGCTGGGTAGGGCAAAGAGGATTAATAGAATTCCTTTGTTTGCCTGGTGGCACTGGGCAGAAGTCATCAGGGTGGTGTTGGGGAACCCACCTTGCAGCCTCCTGGATTCCGAGTGCATCCTTCACTGGCTGATTGGCAGAAAAGTTACTTGTATGTTTTTCTGAAAAGCTGTGTAAATGAAGTCACTTTAGAATATATTCTATGTGATGCTTATATTTTGTTAACTTCATGACTAATATGGCATGTCTTATTTTTCAAAAAAAAAAAGTGTGTACTGGGTGCAAATAACATTATGAAGTGTATTTAATTAAAAAAATCCATACAGTACCTGTTGCATTTCAGTCTTGTGTTTGGCTAACATTTACTGGAGTTGCCTAGAACAGCATGACCTAATGTCACCTAAAGGTCACCGGCATTCTGTGTTGGTGCTGCCCAGTAGGGTAGCCACTTTCCACACGGGCCTGTTGAGCACTTTAAATATGGCTAGCATAGCCATGGAACTGAATTTCTTATATCCTTAATTTTAATTAATTGAAATATCCATAAATACCTGTGGGTTGTATTAACATTGAAGATCAAAAGATGCCCATGATTGTAGTGAAGCTGAGTTAAACTTTATGCTTTTGACCATTGCAGGGGGAAAAAAAAAATAAAGGCATGGCTATACTGCTAGGTGCACATTACAATCAAAAAAATTACCATATGATCTAGGAAGTCTGCTTCTGGGTTCATACACCAAAAAAGTTGAAAGTAGGGTCATAACCAATGTTCATAGCAACATTATCAATAATAACCAAAAAATAGAAGCATCCCAAGTATCTTTGGGTGGATAAATGAATTAACAAAATTTGGGCAAAAGGCATAGCCCAGTGGTTAAAGCATTTCCCTAGCTGAGTTCGATTCCCTGGCACTACATTAAAATATGAGCCAGGTGTGGTGGCGCACACCTGTAATTCCAGTACTCAGGAGGACGCATCAAGAGGGCTGGAACTGACATGAGTTCGAGGACAGCCTGGGCTATGTAGTGAGCTCAGAATCAGCCTAGACTACAGAGTGAGAACCTGTCATAAATAAATTTAATTAATAATGTGTGTATATGCAATGAGTCATCAGCCTCAAAAAAGAAACGACACACTACAACACAAATCTTGAAGATAAGAGAAATAAACCACAGAGCACAGATACTGTATAATTCCACTTACATGAAAAACCTGGAGTGTCAAATTTATTGAGTCAGAAAGTAGCATGGTAGTTGCCAGGGGAAATGGGGAATTCATAGCTAGTGAGTGCAGTTTCAGTTTTGTAAAATTAAAAAAGTTCTACAGAGGAGTGCTTGTGTTCAAGGCCAGCCTGGACTACATAGTGAGTTCAGGACCAGCTCAGAGTACAGAGTGAGGCCCTGTCTCAAAAAAAAAAAAAAAAAGAAAGAAAAGTTCTGCAGGTAAACAGGAATGATGACCATGCAACAGTGTGATGCACCTAATGCCCTTAACTATATGCTTTAAAAGGGTAATATTGTGCATATTTTACCACCATTTTTTATGGTTTGGTTTTTTCATGTTAGAGAAACCATATCATATTTAACTTACTGGGTCTGATTCATTTTGTTGAACATAATAGTCTCAAGGTGCATCCATTTACCTAAAATGAACCAAATTTGTCATTCTTAATGGCAGAGTAATACTCCATCATGTCACACATTTTCCTTATCCAGTCGCCTTATCCATTCTTACTGGCATTAGATGGAACTTCAGCATTGTTTTAATTTGTGTTTCTCTGATGGCTAAAGATGTTGAACATTTTTTCACATATTTATTGGCCATTCAGACTTCTTCTGAGAACTGTTTATTCATTTCAGATTCCCAGTTTTTGATTGGGTCTTTTATTTTGGGGGTCGACTTTTTCAGTTCTTTGTATATTCTTGATAATAGTCCTCTGTCTAAGGAGTAGCTGGCAAATATTTTTTCCCATTCTGTGGGTGCTCTCATCATTCTGTTGATTAAGGGAGGTGGACTGCTTACTCTGGTGGTGGAACTCTTAAGGCAGACTGATGTTCAAACTGTTACATGGCTGCTCTTTGCAGCTTTTAGCCGGCTGTATGGCAAAGGACAGGATAAAATGGCAGAGAAAAATTATACCAAAGGCTTGCAGTGCCAGACCAAACCAGCCTGCAGTAATGGGGCCAAAGAGCACAGGGAAGTTAAAGAAATTAGCGTTTGAAAAAAAGCACCATCAAGGCCATAGGAAAGGTGCCCATTGGGTATTCACAAAGTCAACAAGACCCAAAGTCAGCAAGTGGTTAACTCTTTGATTTTAATAGGAGCTCACAGCTGAGTTCGCCTTGAGTCTCAGAGGAGACTGGATTTTTCAGCAGTGCTGGAACTACTGGGATTTTAGCAACTCTTGGAAAAGGACTAATTACATTTTTCTTAAGGAGGTGGCCTTGAGTCTTTTGGGGGCCAGGGGTGGAATGTGGTAGTTTGGATCTAAAGTGTCTTCCAAAGGCCTCATGTTCCTATGGATACTGTGTAGGGTTGGGAGGTGGGAACTGGCTGGACGGGGTGGGTGCCTTGGGGCTTGATCTGGAGGGGCGTGTGCTGGTTTTGCCCTTCTCCCAGTCTCTGTCTGTTCCACCATGTTGTGAGGACCTCTGCCTCTGAAGCTCTGGCTCTGGCCCTGCCCCTGCTCCATCCCTGCCATGTGCTTCCACCATTTTCCAGCTGCCCACCTGGGAATGGACTGTGATCTTCTGAAATTGTAAGCTACAGTCAATCTTTCCTCCCTAAGCTGTGGATGTTGGGTATTGAGTCAATAAGGCCACCTAGAAAGAGCAAGTGGAACAGAATCAGACAGGGCAAAGAGCAGAATACAGAGTAGATCCAGTCTTCACCTGGTGGGCAAAGGAACAGTTGCTGTCTCGTGTCTGTCACTTAGATTGTGAGCAACCGGAGTACTGGAGAGCAAGACGGGAAACTTCCACTCCCTCTTTACCTTTGTGGCTAGCAAGGCAAACACACACAGGGTGCCACAGAAGCTCATTATGAATGAACCTGACACAGTTATGCATTTCTGACACTCCCTCCCTCTCTTCATCCTGTGAGGCTTGAGTTACAGTCAGAGAATGAAAGTGATCCCGGTGGTTTGACCCACTGAAATCCATGCCAAGCTTGATAAGCAGTTTGCTGCCCTGGAAAACTCAAGTAGAACCTGTCAGATGATGCCAAAGATCCTGAGTCACCCAGATCTTGCCTTGCAGGAAAATTTCCAGACAGGTGGTTTCATTTCAGATTTTTAAATTCTAATTTGATTAGATTTAATTGTCCATACTCTAAAACATCCGAATTAGGTTTGTGTTATGGCAGCAGTACAAGTGGCAAAGCCTTAAAGAAAAACAGACAGGAAGCATTGGAAAGAAAATTGGGCCACCTCAAATCAATAATGCTCAGTGAAATGGACCAAGTGCAAAAGACTGGGTATTGACTGGTGTCATATAAGATTGTCCATAAGTCCAAGCTCAAAAAGATCTTCACATAAGTCAGAAGGAAGGAAGACAGGTGGCGGACAGCTAGGAAAGGGAAGATACACTGTGAATGGGAAGGGGAGAGAGATGGGAAGGCTTAAGAAGGAAGGAAAAGTAGTCAAACAGAATATAGAGAGAGGAGATTCTCAAGTTGCATGTTATTAACATTTTAATGAATCTGTAGATCATGCATATTGAAAAACAAAAGTTCAAAAAAAGTAGTGAAAGTTCTCCATTTCATCTGCTCACTTTGCTGGTGAAATGCAGAGATACAAGTGTTTCATTAGAAATCATCAGTTTATCAAGCATTTATGTATACCTAACCTATAACACAGAAATTCTACTCAAAGGTATATATACTCTAGAGAACTGTGGGCAAATGTCCACCCAGAAAGAGCCTGTGCAAGAATGCTCCCAACATCTTTATGGGCAGTATCCCCAAATGGAAAATATCCCAAGTATCTATTCACCTAAGTGATACACTGTGTCATATTCAAACAACAGAATACTACACAGCAATAAAGAGTGAACTACAGATCCATCAAGTGAAATAGATCTCAACAATGTTCAGCAAAAGAAGCATTTATACACAAACAGGACAGATGTTTGATTCCACTTACATAAAATTCAAGAAGAGGCATCCCAAATGTGGGAGGAGAGTTGAGGGGACAAGCAGGAGTGATGGTACCATGGGTGCAGACAGCAAGGAATGGAAGCCATTTCCAGCTTCAGGGCAGGAGAGGGAGAATTTACCAGAACCAGGAGACAGTACCTGTATGAAGAAGTTCACTTGATAGAAGAGTCAGCAAAGGATGTAGCCAACCAAAGGGGAGGGCCAGAGGAACAAAGCCCTTACTGCGTTTTCTTCCAGCACCTGATCCCCTTCCCACATCTTCCATTTCCCTCAGCCCAATTCTCTACCCATAAGGGGAGTATATGGTCCAGGCCTGAGCTATCAATATTCCGTGCCTATTGTGGTTTGGATCTGGAATGTCCCCCAAAAGTCTCATGTATTTGAATGCTATAGATTGTCTATGGAACCATGGGCAGTCGGGAGATTGGGGCCTCGTCTGGAGGGGTGGATTACAGGCATGTCAATTGGATTATAGGTGCATAGTGGGGGCTTACCACACCTTCCACACCTGCATCCCCGGGGGCGGGGGCTGATCACTGGGAGGAGACCTGGAAGGACATATAAGCTGCTTCCTGCCTTCCTTGGAGGACTAGACACAACTTGCCTTGACTTGACTTCCTGTTTGTGATGTTGTGAGGAGCTGCCTCCACCTCCGCCTCTGCCATGTACTTCCATTGTTGCCGGCCGCCCCTGAATGGACTGTGACCTTCTGAAACTGTGAGCTAAAATAAACCTTCCCTCCTCTAAATTTGTGGATGTCGGGTATTGAGTCATAGCAACAAAAAAGTCCCTAAGACAATGGCCCTTTTCTCAAGAGACTGGGTTGTGGGGGGTGGGGGGGGGTGGTATAAGGAACCCGAATTAGACCCATGAGATTCAGTCCTGGGACTTTTGTTGACAAAACAGGGAAAAGAAAGCCTTACTGTGGCTGAGTATGTGCTATCAGTCCTGCTGTCGCTGTCGTCTCCTGGAGAGGCAGCAGCCCAAGATGAAAAGTCAACACAAAGGAAAAGACAGTCCAGACCCGGAGAGTAAAGACTAAAAATCCACGTCACAGTTTAATTCCCTGGATCTGGCCATGCCTAAAGTCTTAAACTTTTCTATTATGCAGTGCAGTGGGTTCTATTTGCTGCTTAATCCAGTTTGTATTAAATTAAGAAAATTAAAATAATTTTGAATAATACCAGAAAGACCAACCCAAAGGTGTACCCACCCGTAGGCCTCGAAATAGGCTATTTCTTTGCAATGGTCTTTTACTTATTTTCCTACCTAAAAAACTCCTACTGGACAGCTTCCAAACTGCAAAGCCTTTTCTGACCCAATCACGGAGGATTGCTTCCTGTTTCCGGTTCTGCCTACACTTTGCAAACATCTATAATAGAACACACGTACAGCAGTGTCATAGTCACTGTCTCCCCGTCTGTGAGCTTCTTAGGTGAGAGATTTGCAGAGCCTCATCCTTACAAAGCCCCCCAGCCCAGGACTAATGCCTGAGAGAACTGCTGAGTTAAACAAGGCTAAACTGGTCTTTCGGCTTAGGACCTCTTAGAGCGGTCTCTGTGTGCATGGGCCTCCCGAATCCCTATGTAAGGGTACAGAATGCAGCAATTTCTAATCCCATTTGACCTAAAAACTAATTTTATTTTTGCAGAAGTTGCTGTGTTAGAGAAATTTAGAGAGGAAAAAATGACTGGGATCCTGAGGGTCACCTTGAGAAAGAAGTAGCTGTCAAGAAATATTTGTTAGCAAATGAAAGTAAAGAACTTAAGTCGCGTCTGAGCAGGAGCCACAGGGCTAAAAGCTGCAGAAATAAGGAAGAGGGGCTGATGTGTGGGTGACACCTCTGTGACACCCGCTGGGGGCCAATCAGAAGAGCCATCAGGCTCCCATTCCAACCCGGTTTGCTCATTTTAAATCTAATCGTGGTTAGACAGATGTTGCACACTTTGCACCATCTTTCTGCCCCCTGGCCCGGGTGTCCAGCGACCCCATCGCTCTCCCTTGAACCTGACCGTCACACTGCTTCATATGGGGGCCGTGAGTGGGTGGTCAGGACTGAGGATCGTCAGCCACCTGTCCCTAAAGACCAGTGCCAAGACGGGAGACCAGGGCAGAGACGCCAGCCCCCTTCCAGGCTGGGCCAGCATGAGCCTGGGTCCTACCATGGCCGCTGGACAACTCACTACCCGGCTTAGATCCCAGCTCCTCTCCCATGCAAAACAGGCACAACTATATCCCATTGTCCCTCAGGGGTGACAAGCCAAACTGTGAAACGGTTTTGCAAACAAGAGAAAGCTTAAAAACGAAAATATTATACGTAAATCATGGGGGGCGGAGACTAGTAAAGGTAGGGGAAAGGGCAGAGAGGGGACCAGGCAGGGGGCAGGGCAGCAAGGCGCTGGGGGAGCGTCGGGTCCGGCGCACACGGGGTCCCCTCCACAGCTCAGCCACCTCCTGGTGGCCTCAGATTAGGCCATGCGGCCCCAGGAGGCCTCGCCTCATCCGCAAGGCGGGATAATGATGTGCGGCCCGCTGGCCACCGGAGGTCAACCGAGGTGAAGCTCGCAGAGCCCTGGGCAGGCGCCGGGTCCCCAGCAACCGGCCCGCAGTACATGTGAATAATATTCCCATTCTCTGTTCTCTCACTGGTGTGGGGGCAGCGGGCCAAGGAGGTAACCTAGTTCTGGTCACGACGGCAGGCGGTAGGGTCGCCAAAGACCCTGTCTTCAGGGGTCCCCAAAGCTCCCACCGTGGGGCGACCGCCCAAGTCCCACCGAGGCTGGTAGGCTGGGGAGGGGCGGGCGGGAGCGCGCGCGGAGACACCCTCCCCTTTCGGGGGCGCGCGGAGAGGTCCCGCCCCTCGGGGCGGTGAGAGACCCCGCCCCCCGCGCGCGCGGCCGCCGTCAGCCGCCCGCCTAGGCGCCTGCGCCGCGCGGCCTGTGGAGGGGAAAGAGGGGAAGAGGGGGAGGAGGAAGAGGAGGCGGAGGAAGAAGGGGAGGGGTCAGGGAAGGGGGAGCGGGCGGAGGGGAGG